>JANAVB010011395.1:8641049-8741049 GCA_029216955.1 Iris pallida | reverse complement strand
TGCGCAAGCTAGCTACGTATCAAGTAGACTCCAGTCTAACCTGAATACGTATAAGCTGTCTAGACGATGGTAATATGCCTAATTAGGGCAAGACAATATCTCAATCCACTAAGAGAGTAACATAATAAAAATGAACAATATGCAATAAAGTCGGCCGCCCTGTACCACACATGTTCGATCAAGCTCAAGAGTAATAATAGAGCTTATAAAAGTAGGCCATATCAGCAGAAAGTCATGGAAATAAATATAAATAAGGTAGAATGAATAAGTACCACTATTGATACCTAATTCCTGCAGATATAATCATCAACTACCCATCTACTCTATGCAGTTGCTCAGCAAATACCTGAAGAGATCATCAGGTCCTTAGGGGACTAGCAAGATACATAAAACATGCCTACTAATATGACAGTAAATACATGTATGGAAGATAAGAATAGTGCCAGAAGAACATCTAAGAAATGACATGTCATATGGAAATATAATACTAGACTTGGATAACAATCAATCGAATAACTCCTATAGAATGTAGTACAATGCAAGATACTCTCAATCTATAGTATGTCCCTATTGTAGTACAATGTAAGATACTACCAATCGAGAATAGCCAATCCTACTATCAATCTCATCTCCTAAATGAATATAAAGGTCATGTAAAATCCTATAGACTGTAGTACAATGCAAGATAAACCTAATCTATAGTATGTCTTGATTGTAGTACAATACAAGATACTCCCAATCGAGAATGGTCAAGTCGGGTCAGGTTATACTCAAGACAAGTCCAAGTCCATCAATCACAACCAGGTCAAGTCAATTAAGGAAATATGGCATAACTAGCAACTCTATCACAAGACACGGTGAACACTAGGAAGACTAATAAACAATCAATGAAAATAACTAATATCATATATGTGCATATAAATCTATAAAACAAGAAAGGCAGTACATGATAACCAAAGTGGAATATGAGGATCATGTGACAATATGAAAAGAAATACAACAGAAAGGAAAACATATAAATATTTTTTAAGTTCGGCAAGGTTTACTTGCCTTATGGTAGCACATAAAACCAACACTATCTAGTCAATCGACGGGCCACTAAAAGTCAAACTCTAATAAAAGTCTCCACAGACTGAAATAGAAATTACCAACATGTTCAGAATAGTCAAATTAGTTAGAATAGCCTACCCAAAAGTCCAATTATGGATACAGGGGCAAAACTAAAATTTTGGGCCAAAACGATATGCGTCGTTGGACCCGCTTTGCATCGAAAAGCATACCAGTACCTACAATCTCTAAAAGTCGTCAAACTATATGTCTACAGGTCCAGTTTGATGATACAAACCTAACTATATGTCCAAAGTTGGATTCTGATAGGTCGTACACAAATTCGCTCGTTGGATCGGGTCGTGGGCCCACCAAAATAGTATTCCGGTCGACCTTCTCTGAATCAGACTAAACTTGGCATACAGGACCAAAAAATAACACTGATCCTATTGGTGCAAGTTTTGTCTCGAGATGATGAACGTGCACAAAGTAATAGCTAGTTTGCAAAGGGACCTGATATGGGGTATCTCGGTGGATACGCATCGATTTCGTCGCATACGCACAACGAAATCTAGTTCCATCGAATTCCCACACGTCAAAAACATTCATACTCGTCTTTTGATGCTCAAGAGTTGTGACCACGTCACCCAATTTTTTGGGGCGCACGTCCGTATCGGTGAATTTCTAAGTATTTCTAAGGTTTTGAAAACTGGTTTTTAGTCAACTTTAAACAGATTTAATTCGATAACCACATCGAATAATTTAAATATAAAAAAAGGACTTTATGCCCTATATGTTTTCGAAAAATTCCCTTCAAATAGTTTTTTGAAATCGTGCATGGTTAGAAGATAACTAAGTGCAAAGTAGGCTAGTTCGACTGTTTTCAATCCGGTTTTTGGGACAGGTTTTCTCTAGATTTCGTGCCAATTTAACTAGAAATCCAACTTGATTGCAATCAAATTAATTAATGGGATTTGAAGACATATAGGCTAGGTTCGAACATGTAAAATCGGTTTGAAGGACGATCAAGCGAGGAGGTCGATTCCTCGCTGCGAAGTCAGCCTCGCAGGGGCCGCTGTCGTTGCTTCCACTGTTGCGGCTGTTGTTCTGTGTGGCCTTGTCGACGGCCAGGCAGTGCACGGCCGTCAGGGTGCCCGCCTTGGGTAGGGGGATGGCTCGGCAAGAGTTCGATTTTAGGGTTTTGGTCTCTCACATGTTCTCTCTCTCTCGATATATAAGAGTACCTGTCGGGTTTCCTTGGGTGTTTTACTGTAGGGATTTATTTAGGGTCGAGCTAGCTGGTGATTAGCTCAGCTTTGGCGGGGTTGGGAACAGTATGTTTTATGATTATTTCTCTCTTTTACCCTTTTTCTATATATAGATAGCATAACTACTTCTATCCATTTACAGGTATCCACATATATATATGATAAATACATATATACCATACCATAAATTTTATATATATATATATATATATATATATATATATATATATATATATATATATATATATCAAGATTTGGAGAATAACTAAAACAAAATTATTAACATTTTTATTTATTTCCACAATTCCTAATTGTTTATAAATTGATATATATGCTATTATTATTTATTTCCTAATAACACAATTACATAATAATAAGATATTTATATACCAAATATAGTATCAATAATAACAATGATAAAATTGCAATCACCAAATGTAGGTATAGAATTGGGGAACACCGTATACTCCTGCTCTAATTGGTCCACCAAAAATCGTACAAATGTTCGAAATTGCTATATAATATTAGTAATACCTATATTGTATGTTATAACAAATGTTTCAAAAATATTTGTCAATCCCTAGATAAAATACAAAATATTTTGTATATACATAAAGTATGTCTATATGGATGTCTTTGGTCTCACTACATGCCTACATGGGCTTGGGCTCGGTTCAGGTCAAGTCAAGGCTGAATTGGCACAACCGGGTCTCCTAAAAATCATAATATAAATAAATAAATAAATAAATTGTTTATAGGGTCGTGTCACAACTTCGCTTGATTTTTCTAGTTAGAACACACCTATGTCTCGACCTCCCTAGCATGGCTTATATATATATATATATATATATATATATATATATATATATATATATATATATATATATATAAATAAATGTATATATATATATATATATATATATATATATATATATATATATATATATATATATATATATATATAAGAAAAGAAAAGAAAGAAAAGAAAAAAACAATAGAGAATGAACAGTTCCAGCACTTTCATGCTCCTCCTTCCCAAGCGCACAGAGGCTTTATTTAGGATTTGAATCAAATTCAAATCTAACCAAATCTTGTACAAATTTCCTTTAGATTTTTTTCATATAATCTTGATGAGATTCTCTACAAATTAATTTTTAAATCGAAATCCATATCCAATAGAGATCGGGTTAACAATTCAAATACGATTATATATATATATATATATATATATATATATATATATATATATATATATATATATACTCAACAGAGAACCGAACTCGATCCCAGTTTTTGCCTCCCCAACTATGGATCCTTCGATGCAGAAGCCTACTCGACATCCTAGCGACCTCTCCGACGGCCCTACACCATCGTGAAGATGCCGGATCCACGTCGGGCCGCGTACGTACAGAAGGCAGCAGGCGTAGCACACCAACAAATAAAGCAGCAGCAGTTGCACCACAGTGCTACTTTTAGGTCAAAATTTTCTCTTGCCTCGATACCAAATCTCGAATCAATTAGTTCATTAGAAGGACAACATATACAGCTTCAAATCCCTTCAAATTGTTTAATTTAGATATCCTAGGTTATGCGATAAATTGATGCAAACTTAGCAAAAAAAACTGTCCAAATTGAACAGTACAAACTATCCCAAACACCCTGTTTGGAAGACAGATATCTGCAATCCACAAAGAATTTAGGAAATCCCTTTAAATAGGTTTAAAGACAGCACAACCATGATTAAATCCCTTAAATTACTTTATTTTGTTCTATTATGATTTGCAAGTAAATCTGGATTAAAAATTGAGAGAAACTTGGCAAAACGGTTTTTAAAATTAAAATAATCCACCGATAAGGTGTCCATCCCGATAAGCCAGGCGACTTTGTCGTAATCCAAGAGTATCAAAAGGTGCGTATGGATGTTGTAGATGTTTGGGCTTTGACAGAACTCAAATTGGTTATGTGTGCACGACAAATTTGAGATGTATCGGTCGAAGAACACTATATCTTATAAATATCACCAATTACTTTGTGCATATTCGTCCTATCATGACGAAACTTATGCCATTGGATTCGTATCATTTTTCTAGTCCTGTGAGCCAAGTTTGGTCCGATTCTGAGACAGTTGACCGATTCACCGTTTGGTCGGGCCAAGGATCCGACTAAACATACGATTTTGTGCACAGCTCATCGGAATCCAAAATTAGACATACCGTTGGGTTCGTATCAAAAGACTGGACTTAACACACAAATTTATTGTTTTGCCCCTGTGTCCAGAATTGGACTTATGGGTAGTCAATCTTAGACATTTTTGTTATGCTAAAAATGTTGGTGATGTTTGTTTCAGCATCCGGAGACGTTTGCAAGAGTTTGGCTTTTGTGGCTTATTGATTAATTGAATATTATTGATACTACACACTACCACCAAGCAGTATATCTTGCCAACTTGTACATTATTATGCATGTTTATTTTCAGTTATTCTAGTTCATGTCTATTTATTTCTTATACTATCACATGATTCTTGTACATGCCTCATGATGTTTTCTTACTTGTTTTTTATATGCTACATGTCCTTTTTTTCTTGTCACATATTGGATCTATGTTACACTATACTTGATTAGATTTCTGTGTTCTTGTGCGTTAACCTTGACTTGATCCGATTACCTATATTTGTCTTGACTTGACCTTGACCTATTTTTGACGTTGACTATACCTGGCCACCTCGTTCGTTAGCTCCCATTGGGCTACAAAAGAGACTTACTATAGTTAGGGAGTCCCTATTGGCCTACTTATTACAAGACTGTGAGCTCCCAATGAGTTACGGTTACCCCGAGATACTTATAGTCATGTTTATTAGCACGATTCTCGACGGCATATCATTTCTTCCATATTTTGTTCTTGTACTGTATTTTGTCTAATCTTCATTTCTTGCACTTTTTATGTCATTCCATGCCTATTATTTACTATCATAGTAAGCATGCTTTATGTATCTTGCTAGTCCCCTGAGGACCTGGTGATATCTCCAGGTTTGGTCGAGATTTATCCAGGTATAGACGAGCAGGTTTACGAGCCAGCATCAGACCACGGTACCACTACAGGGGGCAACATTTTTTATGCTTAGCATAGCTTGGACTTAGTTATTTTATTTCCTGTCTTATTTTATTTTTCTTCTACTGGTAGTGGATTTGTCTCCACCGGACCTGAATTGATTTCTTGATTACTTGAAACTTTAGTTTTATATTATTCTTCTTTGTTTAGTTTTATCAGTACTCATTGAGTTAGTTGTATATTTTTTTATATGGATGAGATATAGGTTGCCTTGATAGCTCTAGATTCTGTGGAATTAGTTAGATAGCTTAAGTGCATTCTTGAGGGTTCCTTCAATTGGGATTGTCCTTAATGTATACTAGCTGGCTGCGTGACGTGCTGGTCCCGTGAGTTTTGGGACTGGGGCATGATAGATTTTTGTGGTAGCCCATACAGGTCAAATTAGTCATTTTGGTTTCGGTTACGTTATTATTCCGAGCCAGCCTACAAATAGGATTAGACTCTTAGGATCTCATCCACATGCCTTGACACATTATTGATCTCTATTCTCGATTTCTATTGAACTCTTGACTTCCATCCTACTTAAATTCCTTCAGAGGCTAATGGTTTTCTTTATATATCAAGATGAAAGCACTACTCAGTTGGCACTCCACCAAATGCTATCGTGACCCACGCTGATGGAACTCCATCACCACATGGGGCCCAGCTTACTCAGTAGAGCAGTCAGCTGCCAAAATCACAGACGGACGGACAGACGTTACAGCAGGCACCGATGCCACAACAAGGAGCTCATTTGCCCTACAACCTCCCATGCCTCTGATGTCATTCATGCCCTTCCCACCGGGTCAGCAAATGGACGGACATCAATTATTCTAAATGTTCTACACAATTATGCAAGCATAACATCTAGTGAAACATCAGACCCAGCAGCAGCAGGCCGAAGTGCTGAAAGATAGCTTAGTGATAGCCTTGGCACAGGCGACACCACCAGCCTATCAGCCAAAGACTGAATCTATTTTCGTATTTATGAAAATGATACCCAAACCGTTCTCTAGAAATAAGGACCCTACTGAAGTTCATATATGGCTCACCAACATCAAGCATCAATTAATAGCCAATGAACTTCCCAAAGAGAAGTGGATGGCAGCCATCAGGATGCAGTTGATTGGCAATGTGCATCATTAGTGGGAAGTCGAAGAGGACCGATTAGGACCTGATGGAGTCACCTGGAAAGAGTTCTCTAAACTCTTCAAGGAGATGTACATTCGTGCTACAATACGAGCAAAGCTTCGAGACTGATTCATCTATCTTACACAAGACAGCATGACAGTGAAAGAGTACAATACGGAGTTCTTATGCTTGAGTTGTTTCGCCTCGTACCTGATACAGACTGAAGAGCAGAAGACGGAGAAGTTTTATGATGGACTCAACTTCGAGATGCAGAGGCTCGTAGGATTATTAGCACCTACTTCCTACTCGGTTATTCTGACAGCAGTACGACACCATAAGCGTATCAACAAAAGTAAGGCCAGCTAGAAGCGTCATCAGCCAGCAACATCATCAGCTCGAGCAACACAAGGAGGACCCGAGAGATGTCCTGTAACATATCACTAGCAATAGAGGGTAGCGCCATGCCAAAATCAAGATAACTCGACATGCCAGATTTGCAATAGGGGAGGGCACACTCAGTAAAATTGTCGCCATAGACTAGGCCAATGTTTAGGTTATGGCTCGGATCAACATCAGGTTCAGGATTGCCCAAAGAGAGGCACACCAGCACCACCAGTACCAGCCTAACCCGCAATGCAGGAGGATATCCGCGTGGACTGCTTCCCGACCAGGTAATACAGTTTGCGTAGGCTAGACAGCAGGCAGGAGCACTACGACCCGGACAGGCCTTTGCCAAGACGGTTGAATATAGAACATCAACACAAAAGCAAATGAAGGTACAACATGAAAGTTTATGATAAGGTTATTGAGTAGGATATTGGTTTGCGATCAATTTTACTTGCTTAATCAGGGGAAAACCATAGGAACATAGCGCACCACTAGAGCAATCTTAGAACCACTAGCATACCCATATACCGTCGTGAGCTATTATAATTTTGAGAAGAAAATTCTTTTAAAGATGGTAGAATGTTTTAACCTCCATTAACCGAAATTTGAAATTTTTTCCAATTTTTTTATTTTTTTTATTTTTTCCAAAAAAATTCTAAATCTTGAAATCATGAATTTTAATTTGAAGCGTATTTTCGATTGTATTATGCTATTGGTATTTGGTGCGTCTTTGGTTTTGAGAAAACCATATTATATGGATTTTGTCCTTAATAAAATTTTTTGTTCATTTTCTAAAAAAATTCATAAGTGTAAATATTTACTTTTATATAAAGAAAGATATTTGTCAAAATATTGTTATAGATAAATATTCTTTATTTACTGAAACTACTTTTGTTTAATTATATATTTTATATTAAATTACGAGTTGCCTATTATCCTTCGTGTTCAGACTAAGACCATTTTGGTCTTAGTCCTAGCCTACCAAGTTAGGACTTGGATTGTGGGCTACGGTTTCGATTTTAGTTAGTTAGTAGCTAAATCGTATTAAACTAGTATTTTATTAACTAATTAAATAAGTGGTTAGTAATTAGTGTTAGTAGTTAGTGTTCCACTAATTCCCTAATTCTATTATAATTACAAGCATGCCATTAGGGCTCCTACTTTATCCTATATATTAGGGACTCCCCAACATTACATAGAATTCATAAACCCTAAAATTCATACACCTAGCAGCTAGCAGCAGCCGTCCCCTACAGTAAAACAGCTCTTGTTTCATCACGACCTAGTGCCTCCTGGTCGACACCAGCCTTCGACCAACCGGGCCAGCGCTGTCACGAGAACCACCAAACCACCAGCACACAACCGACCACCCTCAGCACTACTAGCCTCCCGATCGCCTCTCTGTGCCATCGGCCAGAGACGCCACCCTCGTGGTCGTACCATCACCGACCCCCAAAGAAACCACTACCTCCTGGCCATTCTCCCAACCACCATCACCATTCAACAGCCAACCACCATCATCATCACGTTCACTATCACCACCACCTTCTAAGTCAACACCCCGATACTCGGCCACCTCCGGCTACCCTGGTCCGAACCACAGCCACTCAACCCCCACTATCGCTACCACATAAACCAAACAATGCCGCCACCACACAAGAGTTTAGAGAGAGAGGAAGAGAACATGACCGCACTGCTTCCTCCCGGCACGACCCCCTGAGCCAGATCCGCTCTGGCTGACCACGTCGAACCTAACCCAGCTGCCAGCGCCCATAGCCTCTAGCGTCGGACGCACCTCCTCGCCAGCGACTGCTTCTGTCCTACCAAACGTCACCTGGAGCCCCGACCGTCGGATCCGGTCATCGTGCTCAGATCGGGGTGCCCCTTCCACCTCAGCGACGCTGTGGACCGGCCAGTCCTCGTGACGCTGCAGGGCCACACGCCGGAGGTCTTCTGCCGTAGCCGAACGGTCGTGCTCCCTGGCCCCCGTTGGTGAGTTCTTCTCTCATTGCTCCTCTCTCGAGCTCAATTTCCTTTCCTCTGTAGAATTTGGGAAGGGAAAGAGAAGGGGTCAGCAACTGAGTCTCCCCTACCTTTTATTTATTGATTTTTTATTTGTTAATGTTATTGGTAATTAATGGTTAAGTAAAGTTAGGGTTAATGTGTTATTAGGGTTATTATTATTATTATTATTATTATTATTATTATTATTATTATTATTATTATTATTATTGTTATTATTATTATTATTATTATTATTTTATTATTATTATTATTATTATCATTTATTTGAGTGCAGTAAAGGGATGGGAAGGATTTGGGCTTTTAGTTGGGTTTCATGCCCAAGATTAAATATATTCCATATTTTCACATATTATGGGTTTAGAGTCCAGAACAATAAATGGGACCTAATATAATTATTTTCATATATATTGCTTGATAACTAAAATGATTTAATATTTTGACACAAATATTTATGGGCTTAATCCTTGGAGGGGGTTTATGATATTATACTAAATACTTGGGCCATAGAACTAGGGCAGTATAGGCCTTATTACTTCTAATTTACTATTTTATTTTTTATATAAATAAGTAATTTCTTGGACTTATAGCATTATATATATATATATATATATATATATATATATATATATATATATATATTCTAATTAAACGTTACTATAAATAGTAGGGGGCTCTTATTAATAAATAAGGCATTTGGGTTTATATATATATTCCTAATAAGATTTTCAAAAATAGTTTGATTTATAAAATAAAGTTTTTAAATATTATAAGTAATTTCCAAATTAGCTATATATTTTTGGTTATACGTTTTTCTTTAAAATAATAAGTCACGACTAAAATAGTCGCTTCCTATTTCTTGATTCGAATATCGTATCAAAACTTTGATTTTGTGCTTCTATATACCAAATCTGACTATTTGGACTATTCTAGACTTGTTGGAACCACATGTGTCATCATTTGGGACCATATTATGGAGTATAGCATCGTATCTACTTTGTGTCGACACGTTCGTGTCGTGCACGTCGACTCCAACTAAATTGAGGCGAGTACCTACCTCTGATTATTTTCATCATGATAGTATCTATATTGCCTTCTTTAGACTAATTTATTTGATGCTGACACACTGTTACACGGATTGATGCTAAATGAGATCTTGTCAGTAGATGTTATTTCCTTATCGGGTACATCGAATATTTCATGTGCATGTACTTTATCATGTGCATCGTGTGCTCCTTGTATTCATATCATTCATGTGCTCACTTGTGCTCTCATGTATGTGCAAATAACAATTATGTATGTAACGTATCATGATCAAATTTATGTATATTGATTAGGGCGGGGGAGCAGAAGTAGTTATGCGATTAAAATCTTAGTATAATCGTGTGCATAACGATTATACTTGTAGGAGCTAAAAAATAAAAGGGCGCCACTCATCCGAAAGCTCCAGCAGCAAGTGGCGCTTGGAAACTAGGTGGCACGACACACAGGTTGTGTCTATGTTAGGGTGCGCGAGGGCCACGTGGCAAGCTGCCTCGAGAAGTTGTAACGTAAGCCATCATTACTGACAGCTCAAAAGTCGAAGAATATCCCTTGGAATCCCAGGGAGTTCGACGCTCGAGGAGATTATGTCAGTTGCAATTAGTGCTGAAAGATAAAGTCGCGCCAGTCATCAACTGGCGCGAAAAAAGCAGTGAGGATTGAACATACAGATTAATTGAGGGGCGCCAGTAATCAGGTTGCGCCAGGCGCCACCTATCAAGCGCATCTCATCAACAAGATGCCACACGTCACTAGCAGTTAAAGTAACCGCTCGTGCAACTGGACAGGAGGCGCACAACTCGGAGATGCGTGCCACTCAGAATAACTACTTGACAGTTATTTTAGAACTCTATAAATAGAGTTTTATATCAGTTCTCAAGGATCACTAATGATCATAATCTCCTGCTAAAGTGTTGTTGCATTCTCCAAAGGCTTGTGTCTTCAATATCACATCGTCCAAAGGATAAAATGATCGTCTTGTGATCAGATTCCTTTAGTTGTACTTTCCCAAAAATCATTGTACTTTTGTACTTTCTTTCTTTCTTAGTTTGTAGAAATCAAACTTTTGTTTTTGCAAACAAAATGGCAACTTTGCTGGGGAAGACTTTCTCCTCCGACGAGAAAGTGACAATTAAATATGATACCGCTTCGATCGATAAGACGCAGAAAACCTTGGTCGTGTAGGTAGATCAAACAGCCTATGAAGCCCTGATTAGTGCTGGGGGTGCTAGGTGCGCCACTGTGGCTGCCAAGAACAAAGCGCGTTCCATATGGACTTCCAAGTCCTCAACAACACCAATCACTGCTTCTGCGCAACCTGCACATGTTGCCTCTCTGGCACAAAACAAAAGGAAATGCCCTTTGGCTACTCCATCTTCTTCTCTAGTTATAAACTCGAAGAACAGCCTATCTAGTAAGGCTACTAATCAGAACAAAGGAAAGTGCCATTTGGCATTTTCTTATTTTATAAAAGATGCGCCTATTCCTGCCCTGACATAAAATAAGGGGAAACCCTTTTTAATTAATCCCCCTTCCTCCCCAAGTCTGAAACTTGCTGGGAATACACCTATTTCTTACCTGGCACAGAACAAAACGAAGTGCCCTATGGCCTTTCCTTATTCTTCCCAGGTCCTTGACTCGACGAAAAATACTTCTGGTTGTGCCCTTGCGCCAATCAGTATAAAAGATCTTTTGGGCAGAAACTCTACTTATCTTGACAGAGACAATCAAATCTTTGGTATGAAAGTAAGTTTTGTTCAGAATAAACTTTTTGAAATCCAGTTGCGCCATGCCAAGCGCACAGGAATAGGGTGCACAGCATAAACAGGCATTCTACCTACTCCCAAGAATTTAAGTCAGGATCTGCCAACCATGCGCATCTCAAGATCCAAACAAAGAAACCTCCTGGTGTCTCAAGCAGACACACAAGTGATGCACCTATCTGACTTGCGTGGCTATCTTAATAGGTGCCAGTCATGAGCAACTTCAGCAAGTCATAATGTGTGCCAGCCACAGTCTGTGCCCGTAGCAAACTTACGCCAGAAGAAGACTCCTGAAGTCAAGAATCCTCTTACCTATGCCAATCATCTCAGCACCTCCTTATACACTCAGGGTGCAGGACATCTTAGGAACCAGAATCATGTTCCCAATGTCGTCAAGGAATACATCCCTTCGACTTTTCTCGTCCTGTCGTTGTAACCGATCTCCGTGAACTTCTCGCACAGAAATGAAAGATCGTAAGGCCGTCTCATCCACTTGTAGCTCCACAATAAGAACATCACTGTAATCATCACCATGAGGTAGTCATCAAATGTTGTTGTCAGTCAGCTAAGCGGTCTGTCTTCGACCGTTTGAACTATGCTCAGACTCTAGAACCAGTGATAGTGGACGAAGATGAATTATTATACGCTTCTGTCAATATGACATCCTGTAACACCCAGTTTTCCAGATGAGGGTAATTTTAAAATTTTGTAATTATAATTATTAATTATTGATATTTGATTCACATTATGATTTTTAGTGATTTTTAATAATTTTTAAACTATTTAAAAACTGGTTTAAGTCATGACTTATGATTTTGATTTGCTGCCAGTGAAACCTGAGAGACTGCATGACCTAGAGCCTAACCATGTCATTAGGATGACTTAATTATCATTTTTAGCCTAGGGGTAATTTGGTCATTCTGATTTATTTGAATTATTTGATGATTTATTGAATTGGTGAATTCTAGTTTGACCTTGACTTGTTGAGACCTAGTGGACTAGCCTAGAAGCTAACCCTAGCCATGGTGACCCTAGTCTAACTCGAGTTAACCTATTTTAGTCATTAGAGAATAGTTTTAGAATGAGGGGATGTGGTTTAGTGAATTTAAGTCATGGCTTGTGATTTCACGAAATGACTTATGGCTTAATTATTTAATTGATCATGACTTAAGCCCATGGGCCATTTAGTGAACCCTAACCCTAATTATTGAACCTATGAACAGCCACATAGGGATCCCTACCCTATTTAAACAATTGTTCATTAGGGCTTGCCTCTTTTTATCATTCCAACACTTGGAGAAAAGAGAGGTAAGTTTTCCCCTTCCAAAAATTCTTATTTTATTCATTTGATCTCCTTCTTCTTCCTAGTCTTTTGCATTGGGTTCTAATTTAAGTTTATGGTGTTGGCCCATTCCACGGTCACACCCGATTTCGATAATCAACATATACTTTAGTCAATACACAAAATATAGAAAATGATGCTAACTATTTCAGGATGCATGAAATCATATTCAACGGACGATGTACTGCATAAATCAAAGGGTCAAAGTCATCAAAATCTTCTGAAGACTCTTTTCTACTTTTATTCTGTATTTTACATTTTATTGAGTCTAGGAATTACTTTGTGAAATCAATTATGGTGATACTGGCTTAGGGTTAAAATTGTCCTCCTTTCTAGAATCCTATTTTTACCCTTTCCTATTTTCGGTTACAAATATTTCAAAAACATATTTCGAAAATATTCTTTTCAAATGATTTTACAAATAACCAAAAACCAGTTTGAAAACTGTTTTTACAAAAGTTTTTTTAAAATATCTCCTGACAGAACTCCAAGCCGAGTTCGGCCCGAGTTCGGTCCGAACTCTGACCGAGTTCGGTCAGTTTGTATTCAAACTTCAGTTGCCTCCAAATCTGCGAGCAACGTCTATTTTGCAAGATATTTGCACCCGAACTCTGCCCGAGTTCTGCCCGAGTTCGGTTGGTGAAAACACCTATAAATAGAGAAGAACTTTTCACTTCAAATCATCAATTCATTCTTCATCTTCTCTTCTCTACTATTCAAGTGTTTTCTAAACGATCTAAGATTTTCAAATCTCACCTACACATCTCTTAGCCAAAAGCCAGTACTATCAGAGTTGATTTAGAGTCTTTTGGTTTCTCAAGAGTTGTAAGAGGTCATTCAAGTTTCAACAACTTTTCTGTTGTGGAGCCGGTCGTGCGCTCGCCTCCAAGCACGGTGTTGTGAAGCCGGTCGTGCGCTTGTCACCAAGCACGGTGTTGTAAGAGATTGCAAGCTCTCAGTTAAAGCTTGTGCCATAGTGGATTAACATCGAGCAAGAGTACTCGAGACTGGATTAGTCCTCTCAGAGGGATACCAGTATACATCGCTGTGTCACTGAGTTTGATTCTCCTATCTTTATTTACTGTCTCTTACATATCTGCCATAGTTTAATTTTTTAATTGGTGATTATATTTCCGCTGCACACACGCACTCTATTCACTCCCCCTCTAGAGGTGCTCAACGATCCTACATTTGGTATCAGAGCAGGTTATATTCTTATATAACATACCCTAGAGAGTATATATATGGCAGCCGTGAAATCTATATTCAACGGTGAAGGGCAATCCACAAATAGACCTCCCCTATTTGATGGAACAAATTACACTTACTGGAAAACACGTATGACTTTCTTTCTTAAGTCTCTAGATTTTGATCTTTGGTCTATAGTCATTGATGGGTATAAGAAACCACCACCTACAGTGGTTGAAGGTATTCTTATGGAAAAGCCGTATGACAAGTACACCGATGCTGAAAAAGCAAAGGCTAGTCTTGATGCTCGAGCCATCAATGCACTATTCTGTGCAATTGACAAAACCGAGTTCAACAGAGTTTCAACCTGCAAGACGTCTCACGAAATTTGAAAACTTCTTGAGGTAACCCATGAAGCGACTTCCCAAGTGAAAGAATCCAAAATTAGTAGACTGACTCAGGAATATGAATCTTTTAAGATGAAACCCGGCGAGTCAATTACACAGATGTTTACTCGTTTCCTTGATATAACTAATCCTCTGCAATCTCTTGGTAAAGATTACAGCAATCACGAGAAGATTAGAAAGGTGCTGCGGGCTCTAACAAAGAATTGGAATCCAAAGGCCACAGCAATTATTGAAGGAAACGACCTCACCACAATATCGTTGGAAACTTTGATGGGCAAGCTCATGACCCATGAACTCGACTTGCAAGATTTTGAAGAAGCAACACCAAAGGAGAAAACCATTGCCTTCAAAGCTCATGCAAGAAAGCCGACATACAATGATTCCGATGAAGAATCCTCAAGTGGTGATGAACAAGCCCTACTTGTGAAGAACTTCAGAAAGTACCTAAAGTTTACAAGCAGAAAGAAGAAAGACGTGCAAGAAAGCAATGAAGATGAAACCATATGCTTTGGATATAAAAAATCAGGGCACATGAAAAAGGACTGTCCAGCTACCAAGAAGAGCAGTCCATATGACAGATCAAGATCAAGCAGAAAAGCTATAACTGGTCGAAAGTATGCCAACACAAGTATCTGGCATGAAAGTGACGCCAGTGATTCTGAAGAAGAGGATAGACCCTGCGGAAATGCAAATGTCTGTCTTATGGCATTTGACAAGGTATCTTCAAACCCTCTATATGATGATTTTACTTTCGATGAGTTAGAAAATGCCTTTAGCGATTTACTTGAAGAACACAAAAATGTGCTTGACAAGTATAAGCAATCTCGAAAAGAGATTAAGGCATACACAACCGAGTTAGCTAGACTGTCCAATCTTATTCAAGATATTAAAGAGACGTCTACTACCGGTAACACGGAAGAGATAGCCAAACTCAAGGTAGACTATCATGAGGCTATCCTCACTATTCAAAAGAAAGAAAGAGATTATGGTAAGATGCAAAAACTGTATGACACAGAGAAGAGGATGCACTTAGTAACAGAACAGAGACTCTCAGTTATGACTGCTAAATATGAAGAGTCTATTGCGATTTCTAAAAAGTTAGAAATCAAGTTAGGCAAACAGGAAATGCCTGTGACACAGCCTAATTTTAGTCCTAATGCAAAGCATACACCTAAGAGGACTAAAAACAAGAAAGCACAGAAGAAACACGATTATCATCATGCTTTCACTTATAGGTTCTCCAAGAAACCAAACAAGCATGTGAACACAGTTTCAACCACATCTGGTTCTAAACTGACTTGCACTTATTGTGGTACACACGGACACATATCACAGTATTGTCTTGCAAGAAAGCTTGTTGATAATCATACTTTAGTCTGGACACCTAAAGCTAATCAGCATGGACCCTTCAGAAAATGGGTACCAAAGGATTCATCTACTTATTTTGTAGGTGGACCCTCAACCCTCTCATGCTAGAAGCAAATGGATCCTCGATAGCGGATGTTCGCGACACATGACTGGTGATGCATCTTTATTCGCTACGCTATCGATGAAGAAAGAAGGATACGTCTCCTTCGGAAATAACTTGAGAGGTGATATTATAGGTAATGGTACTGTAGGTATTTCTCCTTATCCAATAATAAAGGATGTTTGTCTAGTAACTGAATTGAAACATAACCTATTGAGCATAAGTCATTTGGCAGATAATGGTTATGGTATCAATTTTGTGAAAGATAAATGTACCATATATGATATATCATCTGGTGATCCCGTATATAAGGGGATTAGAGAAGACAATATTTATGTTTTCTTTTTGAAGAATACTAATAATGCAGGAAGGTGCCTAGTAGCCAATCAAGATGAAAGCTGGCTATGGCACATGAGACTAGGACATGCAAACATGGATACTATCTCACGTCTGAACACAAAGAAGTTGTTAAAAGGACTCCCAGAAATTCCATTCAAGAGAGATATGGTATGTGCTGACTGTGAAAAGAACAAAGCACATAGATCTTCTTTTAAATCCATCAACGCTGTAAGTACTTCGAGACCTTTGCAGTTGATTCATATGGATTTATTTGGTCCAAGTAGAGTCGCTAGTCTTGGCGGTAAACTCTATGCTTTTGTCATTGTTGATGATTTCTCTCATTTTACATGGGTTTACTTTTTATCAAACAAAAGTGATGCTATTTTTGAATTTCAGATATTTTGTAAAAAGGTACAAAATGAAAAAGGCTTCATGATTACTCGTATCCGAAGTGATCATGGTGGCGAATTCGAAAATTCTGATTTCAAAAAGTTTTATGATGATAGTGGATATTACAACGAATTTTCTTGTCCTAGAACTCCCCAACAGAATGGTGTTGTGGAGCGGAAGAACCGTACTCTAAGAGAAATGGCTAGAGTCATGCTTAATCAGCATAATCTTCCTAAATATTTTTGGGCAGAAGCTGTTAGTACAGCCTGTCATATTTTAAATAGGGTGTTAATTCGACCTATCTCGAAGAAAACACCATATGAGCTTTGGCTTGGAAGAATTCCAAACATTTCTTATTTTAAAGTTTTTGGTTGTCGCTGTTTCATCCTGAACACCAAGGATAACTTGGATAAGTTCGACTCCAAAGCAGATGACGGAATATTTCTCGGATATGCTGCTAAGAGTAAGGGATATAGAATTTTTAATAAAAGATCTTTGATTGTTGAAGAAAGTATTAATGTTACCTTTGATGAGTTGAATAGTCATAGATCTAGCGACAGTGATGATGAAGATGCATCTACAAAGACAAAGAAGAGTTCTGAGAAAGATCCTACCAAAGAGGCAAGAACTGATAAAAGTTCCGAAGATGCAGGAACTGAGAAGAGCCTTGTGAAAGGTATGGCCCAAAGATTCGAATCATTGAGATTCAAACCAGATCATCCAGAAACTCTCATAATAGGTGATGTATCCAAAGGTGTAAGTACTCGTTCATCTCTTAGAGATTCTGAAGTAGCAGCTAATGTAGCATTTATTTCACAAATAGAACCTAAGAATGTTGATGAGGCTTTTTCTGATGAATTTTGGATTTCTGCCATGCAAGAGGAACTTAATCAATTTGAGAGAAACCAAGTTTGGGAACTTGTTCCTAAACCTATTGGTCAATCGATAATTGGTACCAAATGGGTGTTCCGAAATAAACTTAGTGAAGATGGACAAGTTCTACGCAACAAAGCACGTCTAGTTGCACAAGGTTATAATCAAGAAGAAGGAATTGATTATGATGAGACCTATGCTCCTGTTGCTAGACTAGAGGCCATCCGCATGTTTTGCGCTTTTGCTTGTTTTAATGATTTCAAACTTTTTCAAATGGACGTGAAAAGCGCATTTTTAAATGGTTATTTGAAAGAAGAGGTTTTCGTGAAACAACCCCCTGGTTTTAAAGATTTTCAAAAACTTGATCATGTTTTCAAGCTTAAGAAAGCACTTTATGGACTCAAACAAGCACCTCATGCTTGGTATGAACGCCTAAGCGCCTTCTTACTTGAAAATGGTTTTTCAAAAGGCAAGATTGATACTACTCTTTTTATTAAATCCATGAATAATGATATACTTCTAGTGCAAATTTATGTAGATGACATTATCTTTGGTTCTACTAATGAACAACTCTGTCAAGAATTTGCCAAGTGTATGCAGAGTGAATTTGAGATGAGCATGATGGGAGAGCTGAACTTCTTCCTAGGATTGCAAATCAAACAACACTCGAACGGAACATTCATCAACCAAACCAAGTACACGAAGGACATACTGAAGAAGTACGACTTCGAGAATGTAAAGCCAATTGGGACTCCTATGGCTACATCTACAAAGCTTGATGCTGATGAAAGTGGCAAACCTGTTGATCAGCGTAAGTATCGAGGTATGACTGGTAGTTTATTATATTTAACTCTAGTCGCCCTGATATTATGTTTAGTGTTTGCATATGTGCACGATATCAGGCAAATCCTAAGGAATCACATCTTAGTGCCGTTAAGCGTATCTTTCGATACCTTAAAGGAACTTCTACAGTGGGCTTATGGTATCCCAAAACCAAATCCTTTGACCTTATAGGTTACTCGGATGCGGATTTTACTGGATGCAAAGTGGACCGTAAAAGTACCAGTGGCACATGTCATTTCTTAGGAAAGGCCTTAGTCTCTTGGTTTAGCAAGAAACAAAATTCAGTAGCATTATCAACAACTGAGGCTGAGTATATCGCCGCAGGACGTTGTTGTGCTCAAATTTTGTGGATGAAGCAAACCTTAGAGGACTACAATCTGCACTATACAAATGTTCCTATTTATTGTGATAACACTAGTGCAATTAATTTGACTAAGAACCCTATCTGTCATTCACGCACAAAGCACATAGAAGTTAGACATCATTTTTTACGTGATCATCAACAACACGGGGATATTTGCTTAGAATTTATTAATACTGAACATCAACTAGCTGATATTTTCACTAAACCATTGGCTGAAGACCGTTTTAACATCTTGAGGCGTGAGCTCGGCATTCTTGAATTCTCGGATTTTTAAAACATATGGTAATTAAAACTGCATTTATAACTTGATAATTTATTATTTAATGAAAATTATTTTTGGGGACAAACTTACAAAGGGTATGTCTGTCACCACGGCTACGGTCGAAGCGAAGCGGTACTTAAGAGTTCCCCGGTGAACCACCGTTAGCTGGGACAACCCCTATAGTTAACCCAAAAATAATAGCAGTTATTTAATAAACCAGTCAAATGTTACTTTTTACAGTCTTTATTTACCTGACTGCTTTGACTGTCTCGGGAATGCAAGTGGCCGAACTCGGCCCGAACTATGACCGAGTTCGGACCGAATTCGGACCGAGTTCGGTCGGCGCTATGATGGTTCCAGAACCGAACAGCCGGCCCTAGCACCTATTTATTTCATCCTTTCTTCCACTTTTTCTCCACACCAAAACGTGGAATACTTCCATCTCCTACTAGAAATCCTTCCTCCTCCTTCTTTGCAAGGAATCGACAAGTTCAAGTGGGCGATCTTCTTCCTCATGGCTCCGAAACGTCAACGAGGAAATTTTTCTCAAGGTGCTTCCTCCTCATCCGACTACACTCCGGCAAGTCTCTTCAGTCCAGCCAAACCTAGAGATCCCGAGGAATATGATAGCACTTTATTTCCCGACAAAGACTTCTTCGATCTCTGGTTTGATTCTTTCTCTCTTCGTCGTATTTGTGCTGGAGCCTTCGTCAATTTTACATCTTTCTTTGAATATGCTCCTGTTTTTGATCAACTTGGATTCCGTGACTTTTTTGAGGCCCAAGATAGCATTTACGACAATGCAGTCCGTATGTTTTACTGCAATTTGCAAGTAAAATAAAACGGGAATTTCTATTCCTGTATTGCTGGACAGGAACTAGAATTTAGCGCCACCGATATCAGTGAATATTTTTACATTCCTGATCTTGGTGATGCACTTGTTGACATCCACCATGTTCAATTCCCTGCCGATGTCACTTTAGCTTCCTTTAGGGAATTGATTTGTCACCCTACACCTCCTTCCCGGAGAATCTTTTCTAGACATCTAAACCAAACTTTTTACGAGCTTCATCGTATGATTTTCTCGGCCCTTCTTCCGAAGAAAGGCTCTACCGATGAAGTTACATTTTTGGAACTTTCTGCTCTTTATCATATTCATTTTGGAATTCCTTTCTCCGTTCCAAAAACCATGATGTCTTGGATGCTCAGCTGCAAGAATGCAGGTAGGAACTTAGTCTTTCCTATGCACCTTGCAAGTATTTTTCGACGTTTTAAGATTGATCTTGAAACGTGTGCCATTTCTTCTCCACCTGTTGAGTTGACCCGCTCTCGTCGGTTTCCTCAACCTCCTGGTGCTGCTCCTGCTGTCCCAGCTGCTGATGCTGAGGCCCCTCCAGCTGATGCTCATACTGCTCCGGCCCCTGCCCCAGGACTTGATCAGGCATTCTACCAGCGATTTGATGATTTCGTTGCCGTTTCCACGCAACGTTATCAGGACTCCGAGTTCCGGCACATTTCTCAAGCCCAGGTGCTGAAAAACAGTATTGCCGATCTCCACTACAGCCTGGTTCAGGATCCAGTCCGTCCACTCACTATCCTTCCACACCCGGCTTTCCCTGGTCCTCGTTTTACTGATGAGGTCACTTTTCAGTATTTCGATCCGACCACTGCCTATTTCCCTCATGATC
Organism: Iris pallida; assembly: GCA_029216955.1. Classification (NCBI taxonomy): domain Eukaryota; kingdom Viridiplantae; phylum Streptophyta; class Magnoliopsida; order Asparagales; family Iridaceae; genus Iris; species Iris pallida. The sequence continues at coordinate 8,720,138 of JANAVB010011395.1, read as the reverse complement.
CTCCCGGTGCGGACGACCCATCGTTGTGATATGGATTCAGCCATGGGATAGTGGATTTAGTTTTGATGCAGTTTATGTAGTAGTTTTATTTGTATTTTATGTCTAAACTGTTTCAGTTAGACTTTATCCGTTGTACTTTTTGGATCATTAGTGGAACCTCTATGATATTTCAGTTTATTATAGTTCATTTTATTCCAGTTGTCTATGCTGTGATTACTTCTTTTTACTTCACTTTGTCGTGTTTATTCTATTGTTGGCTTCATGATTTACGGGGGAGCCTATTCATTTTACTACTTGACAAAGGGGGAGAAAAAGAGTATACCAAACGCATATCCAAAACAAAAACAATTTTCAGGTATTTTTGTTATTTTGTTCTATTTGATATAAATATATTTTGGTATAGACTCAAGTTTGTCAATTATCAAAATGGGGGAGATTGTTGGCCCATTCCACGGTCACACCCGATTTCGATAATCAACATATACTTTAGTCAATACACAAAATATAGAAAATGATGCTAACTATTTCAGGATGCATGAAATCATATTCAACGGACGATGTACTGCATAAATCAAAGCGTCAAAGTCATCAAAATCTTCTGAAGACTCTTTTCTACTTTTATTCTGTATTTTACATTTTATTGAGTCTAGGAATTACTTTGTGAAATCAATTATGGTTATACTGGCTTAGGGTTAAAATTGTCCTCCTTTCTAGAATCCTATTTTTACCCTTTCCTATTTTCGGTTACAAATATTTCAAAAACATATTTCGAAAATATTCTTTTCAAATGATTTTACAAATAACCAAAAACCAGTTTGAAAACTGTTTTTACAAAAGTTTTTTTAAAATATCTCCTGACAGAACTCCAAGCCGAGTTCGGCCCGAGTTCGGTCTGAACTCTTACCGAGTTCGGTCAGTTTGTATTCAAACTTCAGTTGCCTCCAAATCTGCGAGCAACGTCTATTTTGCGAGATATTTGCACCCGAACTCTGCCCGAGTTCTGCCCGAGTTCGGTTGGTGAAAACACCTATAAATAGAGAAGAACTTTTCACTTCAAATCATCAATTCATTCTTCATCTTCTCTTCTCTACTATTCAAGTGTTTTCTAAACGATCTAAGATTTTCAAATCTCACCTACACATCTCTTAGCCAAAAGCCAGTACTATCAGAGTTGATTTAGAGTCTTTTGGTTTCTCAAGAGTTGTAAGAGGTCGTTCAAGTTTCAATAACTTTTCTGTTGTGGAGCCGGTCGTGCGCTCGCCTCCAAGCACGGTGTTGTGAAGCCGATCGTGCGCTTGTCACCAAGCACGGTGTTGTAAGAGATTGCAAGCTCTCAGTTAAAGCTTGTGCCATAGTGGATTAACATCGAGCAAGAGTACTCGAGACTGGATTAGTCCTCTCAGAGGGATACCAGTATACATCGCTGTGTCACTGAGTTTGATTCTCCTATCTTTATTTACTGTCTCTTACATATCTGCCATAGTTTAATTTTTTAATTGGTGATTATATTTCCGCTGCACACACGCACACTATTCACCCCCCCCTCTAGAGGTGCTCAACGATCCTACATATGGACTGTTGGTGGAGGGCTATTTCAGTTTGGGATCAATTTGGAGCATTTGGCCATCAAGAAGAATACCCCCATTTGGAGCTTTTCTATGCAATTTGCACCTATAGGTAAAATCCTTTAAATTGCATTATTTTTGTGATTTCTTTGCATGATGGTTTAGGAATGTCCCCTAATTTCTGGAGAAATTTTGTGTCATTTGCATTAGGTTACGTGTCCGTATCGGACACGTATCGAACCTAATAGCTAAGTGTTCGACAAAATGCCTGAACCGATTCGATTTGTAAATTTTGCAAATCTATTTGAATAGAGTCCTAGATCTAGGTGTGTAGGTTATTTTCTATGAAGAGTGTCTCGTATTTTAGTGTCCTATTGTGTCAGAAATTCGTGTTGGACACGCTGTGCATACACGTACACTGTGTCCTGCATCACGGGGCTGAGAACTTCCGACACAGGATACGTGGACATATCAATTTTTGTGTGGAGTGAGGGGCAACATCTGACATCATGCTCCCAAAAATTGGGAGCAGATGGTTGTGTACACGTGGAGCAATCGTGCCCGTACTGGGCACGCGCTGCGCGCGCACAGCGACAATCCGTACGCTGATACGCGGTTCGGCACAACACCACGAGTTTCGTGGACATGGCGCAAGCAGTGGGACACGTTCCCCTATCCCTGGCGAGTATCTGGACACAAGCACGATGTGTCACGTGTCGTGTGTCATGCACATGACTCTGTGACACGCCTGCACGACACTATATGTGCTCGTGTGTGTCTGTGTGTACTCGAGGTATCTGGACACTTTGTGTCTGATTGTTTGGACACGAAACCACATGTTACAACACGTATGGATGTGTTAGATTAGTTACCAACCTATAAATTGGTATATTAACACGATTTTGAGTTCGAATTTTACATTTCCCAATATCACTGATACCATGTATATATTTCGAAAATCCTGAATTTGATTTCCTTTTTAATCTGATAAAAATGTTGTTTTAAATTACTGAATTGATTCCTACATGTGTAATGGATACTGCTAAATCGAATTTTCATGTTAGATTGGATTTTGCAATAGTGAAATGGAATTTGAACTTTTGAATGGGTTGTGAACTGTTCTTTCTGAGAACAGTTGCACCATTGAAAATACACAAACATACGAACTGAATTTTGATGTTAATTGCCGTATTTTGATTCATTACACATGTATTAGACTACTTTTAATCTTGGTTAATGATAAGTGCTAGGTCTTGGGATTTTAATTTGGTTTTAGTATCGGGTTAGGACTGTCGATTGATACACTATACACTCTTTTCAAATTCTGAGATTATTTCCATCTTTTAAAAAAACTGTTTTTAATGATTACTCACCAGGTTAATCCATTGCATTGTAATAGCTTACTGTTAGGGATTGGTAGTTTATTTGGGTTGATATAACACAAGAGGGGTTTTCGAATTGGGTTGGAATTTGGTTAGTGAACTGTCATATAGAAACTGTCACACTCTTTTGCAGTTTCTGAAATTTACACACAACCACAATCCTGAAAACTGCTATTTTCCTAGTACAGAAGACTGATTGCTGAGCTAATTCCTGTCACACACTCTTCCTATAACACACACATTCTTTTGTTGTTTTCAAATTTCCTGAGATTGTTCCTGTCAACTAATACCACTCTATACAAACACACGCACAAGTGACACTCTCCAAAGTCCTGAGAACTGAAATGCCTGGGACTTAGTCTCAATTTCCTAAGATATTATCACTGATTCAGTGTCCATACACACACCAAACTGATTTTAGCACACACACACTGAGATTCATTTTACTGATTGTTAAATGCTTAAATTGCCATGATTAAATGACATTGTATTAGTTATTGATTGATTCATATGGTTGTGTTGGGATAGGTAATGGGAGTTCGAAAGTGGTTGGTTGTTTAAAATTGTCTTTGACTTTCTTTTCCCTTTAAAAACTGGACATAATGTTTCATTGCCCTGTTAATTCCTAGGTATGTATATGGTTCACTGGTTTTTAGATTATATGTTGATTTTCTATTCCTCTCATGTATCTACACTCTTCTTTAACCTATAACCTGTCCTAAATAGCCTCAAACCAGCCCCATGTTTCACCATGGTACAGCCCTACACACACATTGATATATATACATCTAGCCTACATTCATGTATCCCACAATAGTGTATCACAAGTGCACTCACACACACAAATTGTATGCCACACACATTGATACATTACACTGTCTTCTATGTAAACACACACTCTTTTTTCATGTGCATTTACACCGTCACATGAATACCTAGACTCACAAACACATGTGACCCTCTTCAAATCTGCCATGACACTATGTACATTTCCCCCTCTCTATCTCACTATATGTATATATAAATATATTATCTAAATGCTTGATATAATAATGTAGTCTATATATATGTGTACGATAACTATATTAACTTAGTATAATATACATGATGTGTGAATGTGTAATTAGCCTATGGCTCTAGCCTATGTTCATGGCATGAATGCCCAGTCAATGTGTGTTGATGACTTGTATAGCCTAGTTTGGTTTGTAATTGTGCTGGATTACTAGTCTAGACATGGTTAGGCCTAGTGAGACTTGACTAGATTAAGATTGACCTAGTTTGACTATTGTAGCTGATTTGGGTTGACTTAGAGTTGACTTTGACCTAGATTGACCTAGAAATCATGTAGATGCATCATAAACTTCATATGTCTTGTTTTAAACACATTATAACCTGTACTGTTCTATTTAGGACATTGTGACTCTGGTGAAGATCTCTGACATTACACTACTCTTTTCAGAGTATAGGCGAGTGCATTCTCTGATAGTTCTTCCATTTACTTGTCGTTTACTATATTTCAGTTGTAGCTAGTTCTATCTGATTCTCTATTTCAAACACGATTTGATATTTCTGGATTCATGTATGCGATACACATACCATCTGTCTGGCCTCTATTTCTGGAACCACTACTGGCATGACTTTCTGGAACCACTACTGGCATTACCTTCTGGAATCACTACTGGAACCACCTACTGGAATCACTCTGGAATCTTTTGCTGGTATCATTATGTTTGGCTGGACTCAACTCGATTTCTCGTGTCGTTTTTTTGGATTCACTTGTACTTGTGGGCGGGGAAATATTGGAGTAGACATGTGAACATCCCAAAATACTGGAACCACTTCCTTGGAATTATACTGGAACGACAGCCATCTTACACTTGGCCGAGTGTACGTGTGCCGTATTACCTACAGCCATTCACATGTCGATCCCGATATTTTAAAACACACTGTTAGAGTATAGGCTGGACTCACCCTGGAATCATTGATCACTATGACTGGAATCATCTTATACTGGACTCATCTTGTACTGGAATCACCTGGTATCAGATTCATGTTGTCTGGATTTACTTGGGATTTGCACTTATTTATATTTACATTCTGGACTTATATCATGTTGCTCTAGTTCAGCTAGTTTCTATTTACAGTCTTTATTGGTATGATTCTTCTCTTGTTTTTACTTACCTTACTTTCCTTGTATCTTAACTGTTTCTCTATACCATCACCTGTATACAAACTGCCATAATTCATCAATATAAATGCTTATAACTGCTTTATAGTTCTCTGTCATTTAATTGGGATTTCTTGATAAGTTGTACTCGTTCCTGTCCTGACTGGACCTGTTAAAAATATTACAGATGACTGCCCTGAGGACATTTGCCCTACTTGACCTGGAGCAAGAGATGGCTTAGCTACCTATGGCCCCGACACTCAGGAGTGATCGGGAGACTAGCTAGTCGTTTTGTTTAACTTTTATGTTTTAGAACTGGAGTTGTATATAAGTTGAGATTGTAGTTGAGATTGTCTGAGTTTATATTATTTTAGTTGTTGGATTTATTTCTGTTATTAGTCTTAGTTTTAATCTTCTGTGATAACTTATCGTTCTTAGACTGTGATTGAGATTTATTATATCTATACTTGTCCTCCGTTCGGAGTTGAGTTTTGATAAGTACATTATATAATTGCGTGAGTTGTTGATTAGATAGTAACCTAGGACAGCGTTCTACCGCCGACACTGCGCCGTAGGCTGGGCGTTGTTACGTGCTCGTACCCTCACAGTGGGTGCAGGTCGTGACACATTTTTAGTGGTGGCCCATGCAGGTCGAGAGTCGCATTAGTGCGATGTCGTGGTAGTGCAACGATTAGTTGTACTACTGCGCGCTTGCGATAGGAATTAAGGAATAGGTTTTAGTCGAGGGAGTACTCAATCACAGATAGGACTACTTGAGAAGATTTCTGGGATGACCCTTGAGAATCTCATTATAAACTATCTCGAAATTCGATTCTGACAGTATATGTCTATCTTCCTGGATTCATTGTTGAATTGATTATTGGTATTCATTATTGACTTAATTTTCTACCAAGATAGCATTATGGGCTAGGTTGCCTTAGTCATGGAATCTGGAATCTTCTACGGCCATATCAGCTGGTTGGGCGATGAGATAGAGTTCGATTTTAGATGAATTTCTCGTGTATGGGAATTTAAAGTTTTCACAGCCAAGCTAGCGGCAATACGAAAATTTTAAATACCATGATTCTAGATGTATGTACATTAGCTGTGGACTATATGAATTATTACAGCCATACTTACTGGTGTGATGAGGATTCTGGTGGTATAGCTCTGGATAGACGGGTATGATATTAGATTGCAGGATAGATACCATATAGATGGTTCCCTAGAGAATTTGAGTGGAATATCAGGGTGGATATTACTTGAGTGTCAAGGATTAGATAGAGGGAGCTAGGCCACCTGTAGCGTAGCACCGTGCCCCATACCAACAGAGGGATACACCCCAGAGGGGCAGGGCTTCTGTGCTGACAGTCGAGTAGACCGACGCTACGGGTGACGGGTTAGCAGGTTTGTCCTTCTCATTCTTCTTTCCACTTTCCTGTGTGATTCTATTAGTACCTGCCAGGATATTGTTTTGATTGCTAGATAGTGTAGCTACCCCGTTTGAGACTGTGAAATCACGACCAGTAGGATTGTGTTGCTTCGACCTTGATTTGCTGGGGGTTTGACCTAGGAAGGGTGCGATCATCTTAATTTCGAGGACAAAATTTTTCTAAGGTGGACAGGATTGTAACACCCAATTTTACAGATAAGGGTAATTTTGAAATTTTGTAATTATAATTATTAATTATTGATATTTGATTCATATTATGATTTTTAGTGATTTTTAATAATTTTTAAACTATCTAAAAACTGGTTTAAGTCATGACTTGTGATTTTGATGTGCTGCCAGTAAAACCTGAGAGACTGCATGACCTAGAGCCTAACCATGTCATTAGGATGACTTAATTATCATTTTTAGCCTAGGGGTAATTTGGTCATTTTGACTTATTTGAATTATTAGATGATTTATTGAATTGGTGAATTCTAGTTTGACCTTGACTTGTTGAGACCTAGTGGACTAGCCTAGAAGCTAACCCTAGCCATGGTGACCCTAGTCTAACTCAAGTTAACCTATTTTAGTCATTAGAGAATAGTTTTATAATGAGGGGATGTGGTTTAGTGAATTTAAGTCATGGCTTGTGATTTCACGAAATGACTTATGGCTTAATTATTTAATTGATCATGACTTAAGCCCATGGGCCATTTAGTGAACCCTAACCCTAATTATTGAACCTATGAACAACCATATAGGGATCTCCACCCTATTTAAATACTTGTTCATTAGGGCTTGCCTCTTTTTATCATTCCAACACTTGGAGAAAAGAGAGGTAAGTTTCTCCCTTCCAAAAATTCCCATTTTATTCATTTGATCTCCTTTTTCATCCTAGTCTTTTGCATTGGGTTCTAATTTAAGTTTATGGACTGTTGGTGGAGGGCTATTTCAGTTTCGGATCAATTTGGAGCATTTGGCCATCAAGAAGAACACCCCCCATTTGGAGCTTTTCCATGCAATTTGTACCTATAGGTAAAATACTTTAAATTGTATTATTTTTGTGATTTCTTTGCATGATGGTTTAGTAATAGGTGTCCCCTAATTTCTGGAGGAATTTTGTGTCATTTGCATTAGGTTACGTGTCCGTATCGGACATGTATCGAACCTAATAGCTAAATGTTCGACGAAATGCCCGAACCGATTCGATTTGCAAATCTATTTTTTTTTTTTGAATAGAGTCCTAGATCTAGGTGTGTAGGTTATTTTCTGTGAAGAGCGTCTGGTATTTTAGTGTCCTATTGTGTCGGGAATTCGTGTTCGATACGCTGTGCACACACGTACACTGTGTCCTGCATCACGGGGCTGAGAACTCCCGACACAGGACACGTGGATATGTCAATTTTTTTGTGGAGTGAGGGGCAACGTCTGACATCATGCTCCCAAAATTTGGGAGCAGATGGTTGTGTACACGTGGAGCAATCGTGCCCACACTAGGCACGCGCTGCGCGTGCACAGCAGCAATCTGTGCGCTGATACGCGGTTCGATACGACACCATGAGTTTCCTGGACACGGCGCAGGCAGTAGGACACGTTCCCCTATCCCTAGCGAGTATCTGGACACAAGCACGATGTGTCATGTGTCGTGTATCATGCACACGACTCTGTGACACGCCTGCACGACACTGTGTGTGCTCGTGTGTATCTGTGTGTGCTCGAGGTGTCTGGACACTTCGTGTCTGATTTTTTGGACACGAAACCACATGTTACAACACGTATGGATGTGTTAGATTAGTTACCAACCTATAAATTGGTATATTAACACGATTTTGAGTTGAAATTTTATATTTCCCAATATCACTGATACTATGTATATATTTCGAAAATCCTGAATTTGATTTCCTTTTTAATCGGATAGAAATATTGTTTTAAATCACTGAATTGATTCCTACATGCGTAATGGATACTGCTAAATCGGATTTTCATGTTAGATTGGGATTTGCAATAGTGAAATAGAATTTAAACTTTTGAATGGGCTATGAACTGTTCTTCTTGAGAACAGTTACACCATTGAAAATACACACACACGAACTAAATTTTCATGTTAATTGTCGTATTTTGATTCATTACACATGTATTAGACTACTTTCAATCTTGGTTAATGATAAGTGCTAGGTCTTGTGATTTTAATTTGGTTTTAGTATAGGGTTAGGACTGTCGATTGATACACTATACACTCTTTTCAAATTCTGAGATTATTTCCATCTTTTTAAAAAACTGTTTTTAATGATTACTCACCAGGTTAATCCATTGCATTGTAATAGCTTACTGTTAGGGATTGGTAGTTTACTTTGGTTGATATAACACAAGAGGGGTTTTCGAATGGGTTGGAATTTGGTTAGTGAACTGTCATATAGCAACTGTCACACTCTTTTGCAGTTTCTGAAATTTACACACAACCACAATCCTGAAAACTGCTATTTTCCTATTACACAAGACTGATTGCTGAGCTAATTCCTGTCGCACACTCTTTCTATAACACACACACACTCTTTTGCTATTTTTAAATTTCCTAAGATTGTTCCTGTCAACTAATACCACTCTATACACACACACGCACAAGTGACACTCTCCAAAGTCCTGAGAACTGAAATTCCTGGCACTTAGTCTCAATTTCCTGAGATATTATCACTGATTCAGTGTCCACACACACACCAAACTGATTTTAGCACACACACACTGGGATTCATTTTGCTGATTGTTAAATGCTTAAATTGCCATGATTAAATGACATTGTATTAGTTATTGATTGATTCATATGGTTGTGTTGGGATAGGTAATGTGAGTTCGAAAGTGGTTGGTTGTTTAAAACTGTCTTTGACTTTCTTTTCCCTTTAAAAACTGGACAGAATATTTCATTGCCCTGTTAATTCCTAGGTATGTATATGGTTCACTGGTTTTTAGATTATATGTTGATTGCCTATTCCTCACATGTATCTACACTCTTCTTTAACCTATAACCTGTCCTAAATAGCCTCAAACCAGCCCCATGTTTCACCATGGTACAGCCCTACACACACATTGATATATATACATCTAGCCTACATTCATGTATCCCACAATAGTGTATCACAAGTGCACTCACACACACAAATTGTATGCCAAACACATTGATACATTACACTGTCTTCTATGTAAACACACACTCTTTTGTCATGTGCATTTACACCCTCACATGAACACCTAGACTCACAAACACATGTGACCCTCTTCAAATCTGCCATGACACGATGTACATTTCCTCCTCTCTATTTCACTATATGTATATATAAATATATTATCTAAATGCTTGATATAATAATATAGTCTATATATATATATATATATATATATATGTGTACGATAACTATATTAACTTAGTATAATATACATGATGTGTGAATGTGTAATTAGCCTATGGCTCTAGCCTATGTTCATGGCATGAATGCCCAGTCAATGTGTGTTGATGACTTGTATAGCCTACTTTGGTTTGTAATTGTGCTGGATTGCTAGTCTAGACTTGGTTAGGCCTAGTGAGACTTGACTAGATTAAGATTGACCTAGTTTGACTATTGTAGCTGATTTGGGTTGACTTAGAGTTGACTTTGACCTAGATTGACCTAAAAATCATGTAGATGCATCATAAACTTCATCTGTCTTGTTTTAAACACATTATAACCTGTACTGTTCTATTTAGGACATTGTGACTCCGGTGCTGACCTCTGACATTACACTACTCTTTTCAGAGTATCAGGCGAGTACATTCTCTTATAGTTCTTCCATTTACTTGTCGTTTACTATTTTTCAGTTCTAGCTAGTTCTATCTGATTCTCTGTTTCAAACACGATTTGATATTTCTGGATTCATGTATGCGACACACATACCATCTGTCTGGCCTCTATTTCTGGAACCACTACTGGCATCACTTTCTGGAACCACTACTGGCATCACCTTCTGGAATCACTACTGGAACCACCTACTAGAATCACTCTGGAATCTTTTGCTGGTATCATTATGTTTGGCTGGACTCATCTCGATTTCTTGTATCGTTTTTCTGGATTCACTTGTACTTGTGGGCGGGGAAATATTAGAGTAGACATGTGAACATCCCCAAATACTGGAACCACTCCCTTGGAATTATACGAGAATGATAGCCATCCCACACTTGGCCGAGTGTGCGGTGTGCCGTATTACCTACAGCCGTTCACATGTCGATCCCGATATTTTAAAACACACTGTTAGAGTATAGGGTGGACTTACCCTGGAATCATTGATCACTATGACTGGAATCATCTTATACTGGACTCATCTTGTACTGGAATCACCTGGTATCAGATTCATGTTGTCTGGATTTACTTGGGATTTGCACTTGTTTACATTTACATTCTGGACTTATATCATGTTGCTCTAGTTCAGCTAGTTTCTATTTACAGTCTTTATTGCTATAATTCTTCTCTTATTTTTACTTACCTTACTTTCCTTGTATATTAACTGTTTCTCTATACCATCACCTGTATACAAACTGCCATAATTCATCAATATAACTGCTTATAACTGCTTTATAGTTCTCTTTCATTTAATTGGGATTTCTTGATGAGTTGTACTCATTCCTGTCCTGACTGGACCTGCTGAAAATATTACAGATGACTGTCCTGAGGACATTTGTCCTACTTGTCCTGGAGCAGAAGATGGCTTAGCTACCTATGGCCCCGACACTCAGGAGTGATCGGGAGACTAGCTAGTCGTTTTGTTTAACTTTCTTGTTTTAGAACTGGAGTTGTATATAAGTTGAGATTGTAGTTAAGATTGTCTGAGTTTATATTATTTTAATTGTTGGATTTATTTCCGTTATTAGTCTTAGTTTTAATCTTCTGTGATATCTTATCGTTCTTAGACTGTGATTGAGATTCATTATATCTATACTTGTCCTCCGTTCGGAGTTGAGTTTTGACAAGTACATTATATAATTGCGTGAGTTGTTGATTAGATAGTAACCTAGGATAGCGTTCTACCGCCGACACTGCGGCGTAGGCTGGGTGTTGTTACGTGCTCGTACCCTCACAGTGGTGCGGGTCGTGACACATCCCGAAGTAATAGGGGTGAAAAGCGTCCGAGATGCAACGCATCCTGTAACCCCAACAATAATACTTGGATCGGATCCATGATTTTGGTGAAGGGGTCTACTGATACACCAGATCAAGAAGCAGAGAAACAAACGGTCAAAGGAATCTTCCCTTTGACCAAGAATCAATCGATCAAAGGAATCATCCTGACTCTGACCATGATTCCCTCAGTCAAAGGAACCTTCATATCCTTTGTCCTGGAGGTAGTTCCTTATATGACTTGGATACCGACAGTAAATGTTCTGAGCGGACCATCTTTTCTACCAGTTCCTTTTCAGTGGCCAGAGAAGTGACAGCATATGTCACTAATGAAGAACAAGACGTATCTAGCTCTAACAGTCAAGAGCAGATAATTGCTACCTTGGAGGCCAGTTTGAAGAGCATGGCTGAAATGATGACAGGCATGCATGCTGTGATCATGGCACAACACACGGTTCTACTGATTGCGAATCCGATTCCAACCTAAGAACCTATAGTGACATATGCTCCCATCAATATTGGTCTGGGGGTACAATCTCCTCATACTACTTCAGTACCAATCCAGGCTACTCCAAGTCAGTCTGGTGCTGGGAGTGGTGCATATCATGTAGTCCCTCCTCATATCATACCAAATCAGTCCACTGCTCCACAACTAGTGGGAGATGCTAACGAGGCTATAAAACTTTTGCGTACTCAATTTGAAGCCTTCAAATAGAAAGACGGCCTACAAAAGCTTGGGGTTAAACAACCATATCCCATATAGTGGAAGGAAGTTCAATTTCCACCCAAATACAAACCTCCTACCATTATGTTATTTGATGGTAGTACATCCTCAAGCCAGTACCTCAACCACTTTGAGGTGATGACTGATCAACTTCAGCCAAACGATGCTATACTCACTAGAGTATTCGTAGGATGCTTAGCTGGTACAGCTTATGACTGGTACCGTAATTTGCCAGACGGTTGCATAACCTCCTTTTTTGGATTTAAACAAATATTCCTAGAACGATTTTATAAGGGAACAAATGACATGACTATGTCAAGCCTCATCAAAACCAAACAACGGCATAATGAAACTACTGAACGTTTTATTGAACGATTCCGTCGTAAGGCACTCAAAATGCCTCTGGGAACTCCATATACTCTGACTATAGACACATGCAAATCAAACTTGTTGTCTATAATCAGCATATGGACTGGCTCTACATAGTTTCAGGATTAGCCTTCCTTCATAGTAAATGCCAAGGCAGTAGAAGAAAGTGCTGACAAGTTCAAACAATTAGGCATTCAGATGCCTAATCTTGACAGAGATGGACATACTACATCCAACGGCGGTGGCCGTCAGAATAATCACAAAGGCAAAGAGACTTTGGCTGTCAATAATAAAGGCAAAAAAGCTCTAGCCGTCAACATAGGTCAGTCAACACCTACTCCAACGGCACCACCACAAAGGGCACCACATCCTAAAGAAGAATACTCCTTCGACGAGGATGATGTCATGAGCATCTTTGATTGTTTGATCCAAAGCAATAAACTTCAGCTGCCAGACGCAAAGCGGCCAGAAAAAATGCGTAAAATTGATCATCCTAAATATTGTGTGTATCACAGGTTTATTGGACACCCGACTCGAGCATGCTATGTGCTTAAAGGAAAAATACAAGAGATGATTAAATCCGGCACAATCACTCTTCAACAAGATGAGAAGACCGTAACTGCTAATGTCGTTTCTCTACAGTTTGGTAATTTTCCTGCTCAACTTGTGCAAGATGGAGTCATACATATCCTGAAAGCTACTCTGGAGATTGTCAATCTCCTACCTGCATGAACTGATGGTCTTGTTCCTTTGTCAACCGATAAGGAGGAGATTATGTGGATCCATCCTGATTTGGTGGCTGACATTGAAGCACCTTCTTCATCCACAAAGTCCAAGAAAGCAGCCAAATATAAGTCATGTGACTTCATTGGGTGAACACTGTCTTCCACCTTTAACTGCTACCTTCACCTCGGCAACAGATTCTTCTTCTTCTTCTGAGATAACGCTGCCAAAGTTAGAGGCCTATTACCAACCAACCTTCCATCTATATAGTCAACAATCCTGTAAACTCATGACGAAAATGGGATATGATCTACAAAAGGCTTCTGGCCTTAATCATGGAAAATGATATCCTGTACCTCTTTCTCTATGCCTTTCACATAACCAATCTCGTGTTGGTTTGGATTTCTGGATATACTCTTCATCTTGTCAAAGGAAGTTGTCCAAAAGCAAGATCCGGATAAAGAGTTGCAATAAATGTCCTTCGAACCTATATTCGAAGAAGAAGCCTTAACTGGTACCAGATCTGGGAGACTTTACTTGAGAGACTATTCAGAAGGTCAAGAGAGCCCTACTCCAGCTTCGGAGGCTCCTCCAGCATCATTTTTTTCTTTTTGTTAATTTTCTATCGGCTTCATCACCTCCAGTGGAACCAACTCCTCCCAAACCGACGGCGACCGACAAAGGAAAACAGCATATCCGCTTTGATAAAGTATTAAATAAGATTCCACCTCTTGGACTTGAAAAGCCTTATAATTTTGATATATTGGCCCAACTAGCTAATACTCCAACAAGGTTATCACTTTGAACTCCTACGTATCTCAAGGGAAACTCGAGAAACATTGAGTGAAGCTTTGATGCAAGCCGACACTTGTCTGACACTCCTTAAGAAGCCAGACGAGGAGCCTGTTACTTGCTTTCATTGTCATAGTATGATGGAGCTGATGCCCAATATCACCTTCACACAAGATGATATGCTACTGGAAGACAATCGATATGACCGGCCTCTCTATTTTACGGGATATGTCGATACAATAAAGGTTGACCGCATCATGATCGATCCTGGGTCTGTGCTCAGTATCATGCCAAAGACTCTACTAGATGCTCTGAAGAAACCCTGTTCATAATCTTTCCCCAACTATCACGATAATCCAGGGATTTAATTTCGGTAGAAGTGAACCTCTGGGAAAGATTTGCCTGAAATTATAAATCGGCAATCTCCGTACAAAGGTCACCTTCTATGTGATCGACAATCAAGGCTACTATAATGCCTTGCTGGAAAGACCATTTCTGCATGAGCATAATATCGTGCCATCAACTCTTCATCAAAGCTCCAAGTATGTGGACATTAATGGAGGGCTCGAAAAAGAGGTGGCTGATCTTAACCCCTTCTGGGGTATCGAAGCTTATTGTACTAATTCCCGAATATATAAGGAGGAATTCATGAAAGTTGTACTGGCCATGGATACTGAGGAAGATCAGAGGGACACCCCAGATGATGTCCTTGTAATTCCAGTCAAAGGATGTACTTCTCGTCCTTCATTCTCTCAGACATTGATTATTCATCTTTCCTCTCATGCTAAATATCATGCTGAAAAGATGGAACAGAGGGAGCTTACTGTAGAAGCATAGAAAATATGGGGTTCATATGGATCACAACTGACCGCATGAGTACTTTGGGCCAAATTGGTCCGCATAAAGAAGAGCCGCATGACAGACTTGGCATGGCCCTGCGGCCCATCTTCACCACCTCGGATTATATATCAAAAGCAACCAGACTGATTTTAGCCGCAGAAGGAAGAGTTACTTATGCGGCCAAGCTGATCAGCCCTTCTGATAAAGCTGACAAACTCTGTCAAAACTGACAAAACTAACAGCTGACACTCTGACAAAAAGAAGATAAGACGTGACACAGGGTCCACGTGCCTGGACATAGCCATGCGGCCAGAAGGACTACGGCCCAAGCTGCACGAACCTTATGCGGCTCAATCTATGTGCTTCTGGCCAAGCGTGACTGTAATCTGAGCCGCATGAGCTTTATGCGGCACAGAATATAGAATCTATATGGCTCAAAAGTTCTCAAGCTACATGTAGACTAAGGGAGACTGCAACTTAAGCCGCATGAGTCTTATGCGTCCCAGCATGGCCGAACACTAAAAGACCTATGCATCTCAAAATGACTCAAGCAGACTGATCATATTCTGCGATAGGATACGTGGCAGGCTGACCAAGTCTCAACCACCCAGATTTACTGCAACAAAATCTCAACAAGTTACCAGCTGGCGGCCAAAGAACGAGTTTTTGTGTACTGTTGTAGCCACGTGGTCACATAGCTATCTATGCGGCTCAAGATATCTATCACTATAAATAGCAGGATACCACACCAACGCAAAAGGCTGGCAACCTACGAAGGGAAATTTTTTCAAGAGTAAGGATCATGTCAGATAGTCCAAGGAGTAAGGCAGAGTTGCTACACTTTTTTGAGCCTCCATCGTCACCCCCAGAATCAAAAAATAAACAATTTTACTTAGATTTTTTCCTAGGATTTTTTTTAGGCTTTCTCTTGTACAAGCGAGTTTACAATCAAGTTTAATTCCTCTGTAATTCATGTTCTTGATATTTAATGGCAAAGACGATAGCGACTCTGCTGGGGAATCCTTCTCCTCTGATGAGAAGTTGGTGACGCAATCTGACGCGTCCAAGCTCGGCTCTACGCAGCAAATGCTCGTGGTTCGTTTTGACCAACGAGCATTCGAAGAAATGCTCTCTGAAGGGAGCGCCAGCCCGTCACAGAAGCGAGCCAACCCAAAGAGAACCCGCAGGACGTCGAAGCGCAAAACTATTGCCCCGACCAAGTTCTCGAAGAAGCTCCTTCTGCGGCCTAAGACGGTGATCAAAGCTCTTCTGCGGCCTTGCTTCCGACCTCGGAGAACCCCACTGTCCCCAAATCCAACAAAGGAAAACACTATGATGCTGAGTTTTTGGGTCATAAGGGAAATTCATTCGGATGAGGAAGAGGCCGCATAAGAAAGATGAGCAGTCTGTATATGCGGCAGACAACTCTAGTCACAGGCGGATGGCCCATACGACAGTCAACTCTGGCCGCAGGAAGATGGCCCATGCGGCAGCCAACTCTCGTCGCAGGCGGATGACCCATGCGACAGCCTACTCTGGCCGCAGGTAGATGGCCCATGCGGTAGACAACTCTGGCCGCAGGCAGATGGCCCATACGGCAGCCAATCCTGGCCATAAATAAGGTATCTCATGCGGCCCAGTCAGAAGCTCTATGTTCGACCGTCTCTCATGCGGACCCGACTCCATACGCCCATTGAGAATGTAGAATATTCCAATCTGGACTCTTCCTACTATGCGCCTTCATATGTTAAATCGAAGAAGTCTAGGGCAGTAGGGGCCCAACAAGCCCAGTCAACTGTCCAAGTTGCTGACCGTCAGCTGGCACCGCTAACTATTATACGGGCTCCTGATGGAAAGTTGTACAGAACCACCCGCGTCTAGTCCCCCAGGGATAACGGACATGGTGGGTCTCAAAAGTCTCCCTCTACTGATCGAGAACAAGTGCTTTTACTGGCCTCGAATCAGGGAGCAAACATGATGCCTACGCACCCATGTGCTCGGGATATCCGAGTCCACAAATTGGATGCAAAGGTAGATCAGTCTGCTATCGACTTACGAGAGGTGATTACTCACAAACGCAAGAAGAAAGAAGCAACATTGGCATGTGATGAGCCCTTTTCGGGACATCGTTGCACCCAGGTCATCATTAACTGTTGCTGGACAAGTCAGTAGCACCTGAAGATCGCCAGTCCGTTTTTCAACGACTGCACCAGCGAGCACCTGTCCGACAACAACTTGAAAAACAGGTAAAAATCCCGGGAGACGAGAAATTTTCTTTCGTCTCCTGTAATTCAACTCGGAAGGTTCTTCCCGGCAAGGAAGGAAAGAAGACAGGCTCTTCCTGCCCGATAATCTCAGTCAGCAATGCAAGAAAACTCTCGTCTAGAGGTTTGCCACCGACAGCCACAGGGGGTGTCTACCTAGGCACTCGATCCAGAAAGAAGCTCCTAACACCTGGGGGTGCATCCTCGACCTCCCTAGGGGTAGATGAAGCCGGGGGTAGCAGTCCCCTCAATGTATGCGACAACCCGGTGTTCCAAGAGCATACACAGGGGGTAGCGATCCATTGGAATTATACAACAGACATGGACGTCCTTGAAGGTGACCGCCTTCGCCAAGACGATGCGACTTCCTGCACAGGGGGTAGCACCCCTTCCGAGTCTGAGGAAGAGGACATTCCGACGTTCCCCGACAATTTCTCTGTACGAGGATACGACACGGAGAGCACTTCTTCTACAGTCCCTTCCACGTCTACCCACGTGCGGACGATCTTTATGGCCGACGATGACCATGAAGGACCTACTGATCGACAACATCTAGAAGTACTTGAAGCCATGCTCTTGTCCCTGGTCAAGTCAGTAGACGAAATCAAAGCTGCCTTGCCGGCTCAACTGGCAATGACGCCTGGACAAACAAGCTTGGGACCCACAGTCAACGCGGACTCCAACACGACCGCTCCTCCTTTGGGTGACAATCCTCTAGGAGCATCCGTTCCTTCAGTTGCAGACGAAGCCAGGGAGGCAAGGAGGGAAGTCAAGGCACTTCGAGTAATGTTCAATGCCCAAGACTCCTCCCGGGACCTCAGAATACGGCAACCATATCCCGTTGCGTGGAAAGATGCTCCATTTCTGCCGCGGTACAATCCGTTTCATATCGATTCGTATGACGGAAAGACCTCCGCTAGTCGGTACATGACGTATTTTTGAGGTCACAACATACCACTTGCCGCATAGCAATACCATCCTCACGCGATTATTCATCGGAGCATTGGGGGGTCGCATTCGACTGGTATCGCAACCTTCCGTACAACTGCATCCATTATTTTGAAGGCTTCAAGCACATGTTCCTAGAGAGATTCTACGAAGTGGGGCACGATGTGACAATGTCGTCTCTCATGGACGTCGCTTAGGAGGAGAGTGAGCTAACAAGGAACTATATTGAGCGGTTCCGTCAAACCACAATAAGATTGCCCGAAGGCAATCCCGAAAGCTCCTTGATTAAAATTTGCCCGAAGAAGTTGCTCCCCGCAATCCGCCTTTGGATGGACGAAGATCAGTTTAGGGATTGGACGACCTTCATCATAAGCGCCACCAATGCGGAGGCGAAGTTAAAGATGGCTCGCCAGCTGGGATTACACATCCCGGATGGAGAGGACAAAGGCAAACGTCCAGGTACCACCCCCAATAATAACAATACTGGCGGTACCTCCAATAATCGGGACAATGAAGGCAAACAGGCCATGGTCACTGGTACGACCAAGAAGCCTGAACAAAAGCAGGCAGAAGCTCAGCGGCCCAAGGTGAATTGCTCATTCGAAGATAGTCATGTCAAGCCTATCTTTGACATTCTCTTGCAAGGGGACAGGATCCAATTCCTTCTACCAATGCGTGAGCCTCGAGCGACGAAGATGGAGGACCCAAAATATTGCCACTTTCACCGCTATGCTCATCATTCCACTCATGACTGCTTTCAACTAAAGCGGTACATCCAGAGTCTTATCGACTCCAAAGCTCTGTTGCTAGATTTTGAAGAGGTTACCGTGGCGGCAAAAATGGTATCAATTCAGTTCGGTGACTTCCCCCCAATAAATACTCAAGACGGGGTAATACCTGTCCTCCGGGCAACGATGGAGGTTACTAATCTTCCTCCCATCCGGGACCAGACGACTGGCTTGGTACCTTTCACCACGTCACGAGGAAAGGTTATGTGGGTGCACCCAGACTTAGTGCCCGAAGTTACCCAAGCGGTGTCATCTCCAGCCAACAACAAGAAGGACAGGAAGTCCAGATCCTGCCATACAATTTCAGCCGAAGCTGAGGAGGCGACGGCCGTTGTTACCCGGTCTGGGGCACAAGTCCATCCTACTCTGGTTAGTTTAGTCAAAGACCCTCAGCCAGCAACGCTGCCTACCACTGATGTTTCGGGGCTATCTCAGCCTCCACCGGCGGATAGGTCCAAGCCGAAAGAAACCCGCTTTGATAGGCCGCTCGGTAAGGATGCATCTCAGGGATTAGAGTGACCTTACAACTTTGACATATTAGCACAACTGGCTAATACGTCGGTAAAGTTATCGTTATACGAGCTCCTAAGGCTCTCCAAGGATCTTCGTGTCGCATTGAGCGAAGCACTCCAGAATGCCGCTGCCGTTGAACTATCCTAAGTGTAATAAGCTTAATCTGATATATGCTGTAGAGCACGGTATGGACATTAACCTACACACATACGTGACAACCGTCCATACCGCAAACCGACTTACTCCCATTAGAGGTGCCTACTTCCTAGTCCCAGGCAGAAGAGAAGGGGATCACACGATCATCTTTGGTCGAAAAGAAGGTCCTCAACCCTCCATTGCTCAAGAGTTTAATCTCAAGCCCGATACTGGAAGATTACCGCACTACCTGTATAGTCCTTAAGCCAAGTACTTCATGCAAAAGCAGGGGTACAACATAGAGGCTACCCCAGGTCTGAATTACGGCAACGGTCGGCGATCGCCTCTGCAGTTGTCAACCCCGGCTGGGAAACCTTGGGATTATTACGGCAAGTCCAAATGCGGCCCCGGTTATGTTACACCAGCAACAACGCCCGAAAGCTCCAATGAGTAATACAAGTGGCATTCTCACTCATCCGAATCACCTACATACGATTCTGATGACAGCATTGGCGATATATTGAGGAAGACATTATCTGTCAATATGGCATCTGCGGACATTGAAGAGAAAGACGAAGATCTACTCGAACCTCTTGAATTGGAGCCATGGGCCCAACAACTAGATGCACAATGGAAGAAGTACTTTGAACAAAGGGACCCTCCCACTGAAGATGAGGTCATACAAGTTGACCTCGGTCATGAATCCTCTCCAAAGCCAATCTTCGTCAGTAAAAGCTTGAGGACGGTGAGTGGGAGTCGTTGTTGCAACTCGTCAGAGAGTATATCGACATTTTTGCTTGGACTATAAAGACATGCCAGGGCTAAACCCCGAGATCGCACTTCATAAGCTCAATATTCATCCGGACACAAAACCAGTCAAGCAACAACAACGACAGTTTCGTCCAGACATCATGAACTCCATTGAAGTGGATGTAAATAAGCTTATAGCTAGAGGTTTCATCCGTGAGGAGCAGCATCCAGACTGGATAGCCAATATAGTACCAGTTGTCAAAAAGAACGGAAAGATCCAAATCTGTATCGACTTTCACAATCTGAATGCGGCATGTATTAAGGATGAATTCCTACTTCCCATCACCGACATAATGATCGATAATACGTGTGGCTTCTAGCGCATGTCCTTTATGGATGGCTTTTCAGGATACAATCAAATCAAAAGGTCTCCTGACGATAAGAAGCATACGCCATTCCGAACACCGATCTGTGTGTATTGTTACACAGTCATGCCCTTCGGCCTGAAGAACGTCGGTGCTGTATATCAACGAGCTATGACGTCATCTTCAGAGATCACTTGCGCAAGACGGTGGAGTGTTACGTTGACGACATCGCCGTCAAAAGCTGCTCCAAGGATGATCACTTACACAATTTGAGGACAGTGTTCGACCTTATGCGAGCGCACAATCTGAAGATGAATCCCACCACGTCCTTCCTGGGTGTGTCCAGTGGGAAATTTTTGGGCTTTGTCATTACTTTTTGCGGCATTCACATAGACCCCGATAAGACAAAGGCAATCCTGGAGATGAGTCCATCGAGGAACCTCCATGAACTCTGCGGCCTTAAGGGAAGACTAGCCTACATCAGGAGGTTCATATCTAACCTCTCAGGGCGATGTCAACCCTTCACACAACTCATGAAGAAAGGCGTCTCTTTCATATGGAATGAAGAATGCCAACGCGCCTTTGATGACATTAAGGAATACTTGACAATTTTGCCAGTTCTGGTAACCCCGGACACCGAAAAGCCCTTCCTGCTCTATGTACGGAAGATAGAACACTCTTTCGGCGCCTTGCTAGCACAGAACAATGATACGGGACACGAACAAGCCATTTATTATCTCAGTCGAATGATGGTGGGGCTGGAGCATAGGTACACCGCCGTGGAGAAGGAATGCCTTGCCTTGATGTTCGCCATTTAGAAAACACGACACTATGTCATAGGGCAGACCATCCATGTTGTCTCGCGAGTTAATCCCCTCAGGGTTCTTATGACCAAGCCTGGCGCACTCAGTTCTCGTCTAGCCACATCGACGATACTGTTATCCTCCTACGACATAGTTTTCGTTCTGCAGAAGACTATCAAAAGCCAAGCCTTGGCCGACTTTCTAGCAGCCCATCCAGGCTCACAAACAGCCAGAACCTATGAAGAAATCCCAGACGAAGTCGTTAACTCAAACATGACTTCACATGATGATGTTTGGCGAATGTTCTTTGACGGTGCTTCAAGAACGGGGACCCAAGGTGATATCATCGCTGGAGTCAGGATAGTATTAATTTCTTCCTCCGGATTGGTGGTCAACCAAGCATATTCTCTCACAGAACCCTATTCAAATAATGTAGCCAAATATAACGCTTTGGTCATCGGGCTCCGACTCGCAAAAGAAGTGGGAGTCGAATACCTAGAAGCATATGGCGACTCGTAGTTGATTATTAATCAAATCTGAGGCTCATACGAGGTTCGTAACGCGGACCTGATTCCTTACCATCAAACAGCAATTGCCATCATTGCAACCTTAGAGGGATTCTTTATAGAGCATGTTTCTAGGCTCCAAAATATTAAAACTGATGCCCTAGCAGGCCTCGCCGCTTCTTTAGCGGTTCTAAATTATGCTCATCATCTAGTCGACGTGATAGGCGCCCATGAGTTGGTCTGTCCCAAAAACAATATTCAACTGGATATGAGTTACTACACCCAGATACCAATGACGTGCAAGAGTGGAGACTCCCGTTCATCGACTTTACGGTCTACGAAATTCTGCCTAAGAATATGAAAGAAGCAACCTCAATCAGAAGGCGTTCTCTCAGATATTTTCATGACACAGAAACAAAAATATTATATCGACGATCTTACGACGGGTTGCTGTTAAGATGTCTATCAAATGCAGAAGCCAAAGAAGCCTTACGCGAGGCTCATGATGTCATTTATAGGGCTCACCAACCTGGACCGAAGTTGCAGGACCATCTCCGTCAAATAGGCTATTACTGGCCTACGTTGGTAGCAGACGTAGTCGACTATGCAAAGAAGTGTAAGGCTTCTCAGATCCACGCAGATTTCATACATCTGCCATCCAAATTCTTGCACCCAACGGTGGCCTCTTGGCCATTTGAAGCATGGGAAATAGACATCATTGGCCCAATCACCCCGCCGTCGTCCAAAGGGCATCGGTTTATACTAGCAGTCACCGACTACTTCTCCAAGTAGGCGGAAGCTATTCCGCTGGAAGAGGTAAAGACATCAAACATGATCAGTTTTATAAAACATCACATCATTTACCATTTTGGACTGCCATGAAGGATCATTCATGACAATGGTCCGCAATTCGCAAGCTATGCCTTCTATCGATTCTGTGACAATAATCAGATTTAGAATGTTGCTTCAACGACATACAACCCATCAGCTAATGTTCTGCCCGAAGCCTTTTACAAGACTATAATCAAACTTCTTAAGAAGTTCGTGTCTTCAAACAAACGCGACTCGAATGAAAAGTTGGGTGAATGCTTATGGGCGTACTGCACTACGAATCGGACGGCTACAGAAAATAGACCGTTCTCTCTGGTGTACGGGAGCGAGTAAATTTTTCCATTGGAGACTCAGATCCCTTCACTTCATGTGGCCCTTATTTACCGGTTGACATCGGACGATAACTACCATCGACGGCTACAAGAATTGGAAGCTTTAGACGAGAAGCGCTTGCAAGCTCAACAAAGCATCGAGCTATATCAAGCACGCATCTCTCGAGCCTTCAATAAGAAAGTCAAGCAGAGGACATTCCAAATAGGTGACCTCGTCTTGGCCGTTCGCAGACTGATGGATATGACTCACAAAACCGTCGATAAATTCCAGCCCAAGTAGGAGGGTCCATTCATCATCGAGACCGTATTCTCCAATGGCACATATCGACTCGCGAAGCAGAACGAAGACTTGCTCATGATGCCCATAAACGGCAAATTCCTGAAGAAATACTATGTCTAAGGACATGCTGGTACTTCCTCAAACCACCAAATCTTCCAGGCCATCGAGTTATGTACACCAAGTACCTCTGAACTCACACTTTATTTACACCGAGTAGATTCACATCGCATCTCCCGGAGTGGCGAGTCATATATGCTGATACCTCTGAACTTCCACTCTAATGATTTATCACACAGGAGTCTGCCCAGCTTATCGTTATCTCTGAGCAAACTTCCTGGTCCTGATTATCGTGTATCATGTCCATATTACCTCTTATACCGATAATCTACCGACTTAACACTTGTACCCAACCCGGGATAAAAGACATGGTGTTAAGACCATAAAACCTATCACGTCCATATTACCTATGTTGGGTTTTGTCTCAAAATTTATTACTCTCACCACCAGTGCGCAGAAGAGTAATAGGTCCACCAAAGATTATTCCTGATTATCGTGTGTCACGTCTATATTACCTCTGATACTGATAGTCTCTTGACTTTACACCTGTACCCAACCCGGAATAAAATACATGGTGTTAAGACCACAAAACCTATCACGTCCATATTACCTCTGTTAGGTTTCGTTTCAAATTTATTACCCATGCCACCAGTGCGCAAAAGGGTAATAGGTCCACAGAAGTTATCCTAATCTATTACTCGCACCATCGGTGCACAAAAAGAGTAATAGGTCCACAAAGTATCATTTAAATCTGTTGCTCGTATCTCCAGATGCACAAAAGGGCAATAGGTCCACAAAAAGTCCCCCAGTGTGATATTCATTATCAAACACAAATAATGTATTATGCCCTCTTACCACAAATAGAATGGAGTGATTGTATTCTGTTTATTCAAAATCAGTTATA
Source organism: Iris pallida (assembly GCA_029216955.1). Taxonomy (NCBI): domain Eukaryota; kingdom Viridiplantae; phylum Streptophyta; class Magnoliopsida; order Asparagales; family Iridaceae; genus Iris; species Iris pallida. The sequence goes on along the minus strand of JANAVB010011395.1, from coordinate 8,695,527 downwards.
TTCATAGGACTACATCAGCAGCAAAAAGAAAAGAAAAGAAAACCTAGCAACACATAGTTTGGTCTGTTTGGCAGCACTTTGCCTTCATCAAAGAGCAGTTTTATGGCCCTCGAAAGAAGTCATGTTTTACTGCTGAGAAGCAAACAAGGCTGTTGAATCTTCGAGAAGCTGCACGGAGGAAGGCAAATATAGCATGCTAAAAGCATCTACAGACGCTGGTTTTCTCTCCTTCGTATTGCGGACATCCTAGGCCCGTTCCTCCAAAAGACCATACCTTCAAAACAACATCCCTAATATTGCTTTTGCCTACTTGAAGAACCGTAAAAACAAAACTTTCACGATGACGCCCAACCACCGTCCGACTCTCCGATGTATAAAGGTTCTTCCTACCATCTGAGGAAAACCCTTCCAAAACATGAAGAGTTCTGAGCTCTCCGATGTGTGTATCAAGTGTTGTATCTTCACCATGCCCAAAATTGCCGATACCGGTCCTGGAGAAATTTGCTAGCCAGATCCCTACAAAATATGAAAAAGGAGAAAGGGTTTAACAGTCAGAAAAAAATAAAGTCATTCTTCAGCCCATGCGGCCCTATCATACGTAACACATGCGATCCAATGAGATAGGGCATGCATCGATCATGCCTAAAGCACAGAAGCGATCTATGACAGGCCTGCGCATAAAATATACGATATGGCCATTCAAAATTAAGTCGTTGTCTTCCTACCGTCCTTACCCCTGATAGGGGGTTGCACATCAGGATGAATGGAAGGAGAGTCCGCAGCTCTCGACGGAGAGGCGAGTCCCTTCCCTTTGGCCGCAGCACCAGTCGACATGGAAGCTTTTAGAGCCATGGCTAACTGGGACAGAAAGGATGACAGGGACAATGAAGACGAAGGAGAAGAAGGTGAAAGAGAAAAATCTATCTCCGATTGACCCATATTTATAAGGTTTTTGAAATAGCGTCGTTTCGAATTTTAAGTCCATTAAAGATAATAACGACATTTCGGGATTTTATCCTTAGTAACCGTCAACTTTATCTCGAAAATAGAACCCAAATCCAAAACCAAATCAAGACATTAAATACAGCAGTGACAGCTGGCAGTCTGGACAAGATCTCCCTACGGCTCAAGATCTCCCTACGGCTTAAAATGTCTCTGCGGCTAAAGGTCTCTCTTGACTCGAAGACTCCCTGCGGCTTGACCTATCTCCATGCTTCTTATTCAAAGTATTCTAAATTTCCAATTTAAAAACTTTGAAAGGGGTCTTGTAGAAGCATGGAAAATATACGGTTTGTGCGAATCACAACTGACCGCATGAGTACTTTGGGACAAATTGGTCCGCATAAAGAAGAGCTATATGACAGTCTCAGCATGCCCCTGCGGCCCATCTTCACTACCTCAGATTATATATCAAAAGTAACCAGACTGATTTGAGCCAAAAAAGGAAGAGTTACTTATGAGGCCAGGCTGATCAGCCCTTCTGATAAAGCTGACAAACTCTGTCAAAACTGACAAAACTGACAGTTGACACTCTGACAAAAAGAAGATAAGACGTGACATAGGGTCCACGTGTCTGGACATGGCTATGCGGCCAGAAGGACTGCGGCCCAAGTCGTACGAACCTTATGCGGCTCAATCTATGTGCTTCATGTGGCCAAGGGTGACTGCAATTTGAGCCGCATGAGCTTTATGTGGCCCAGAATATAGAATCTATGCGGCTCAAAAGTTCCCAAGCTACATACGGACTAAGGAAGACTGCGACTTAAGCCGCATGAGTCTTATACGGCCCAGCACGACCGAACACTAAAAGACCTATACGGCTCAAAATGACTCAAGCAGACTGATCCTATCCTGCGATAGGACACGTGGAAGGCTGACCAAGTCTCAACCACCCTGATTTACTGCAACAAAATCTCAACAAGTCATCGCTGGCGGCCAAAGAGCGAGTCTTTGTGTGCTGTTGTAGCCACGTGGTCACATAGCCATATATGCGGCACAACATATCCGTCACTATAAATAGCAGGGTACCACACCCACGCAAAAGGCTGGCAACCTACGAAGGGCAATTTCTTCAAGAGCAAGGATCGTGTCAGATAGTCCAAGGAGTAAGGCAGAGTTGCTACACTTTCTCGAGCCTCTATCGTCACCTCCAGAATAAAAAACTAAACAATTGTACTTAGATTGTTTCCTAGGATTTCTTTCTAGGCTTTCTCTTGTACAAACGAGTTTACAATCAAGTTCTATTCCTCTGTAATTCTTGTTCTTGATATTTAATGGCAAACACTTACCTCTTCTGAGCCTCTTGTTATTGACCTTCGTCGTAACAAGCCTCCTTCTTCTCCTTCTCCTCCTCTGGTTATCAACCTTACCAAGCTTTCTGCTGAGGTCAAAGATCCTGTTGTAAATGATGATGTACAAATCAATAAAGTAGCATCTCCTTTACAGTATACTGATGTCTTTTATTATACTCGATGTTACTTAGAAATACTAGATAACTTCGAACCACTTACAATAGGAGCAGTTCAACCTCTCCTAGATGAAGTATTGCTCGAACCAGAGTAAGACTCCTTCTTCTTAGTTTCTTTCAGGAAAAAAGATGAACTTCCTATACTTTTTAGTAAAAGAATAGAGCAAAAGACTACGCCCAATAGCAAAAAAAATAATGATAACGGGAGGCTCCAACTACGTCGTTATAGTCAACAATCAAAATATATCATTTAAAAGATGCGCTACAATTTTAAAGCTGGTCTTAATAGTGATAAAAGAAGGCAAACTCCTATTCGTATCCCTGGTCCAAAAGGAAAGTCACTACAATATTACGGCAAAACGAAGCGTGGATTGTGTTATACCTCATCAATTCTGACCCAGAAGCCTCCGAATCCGATAAAGAGGAGCGATCTAACTCTTCTATTCTGTTTCATGAGATTCTGATACTAGTATAGGCTACGTCCATCGGGTGACACTATCTTCTAATATGGTGTCTGCTGAATTATCAGAAGATGATGATGACTTTATTGAAGCTCCTAAAGAAGATCCTTGGGCACAAAGGATAGACACTCAATGGAAACTTCGCTTTGAACAATGAGAACCTCCTACTGAAGATCAATTAATTCAGATTGATATTGGGGAAGAAGGCTCGCTAAGACCTATCTTCATCGACAAGAGTCTCCCAGAAGCGGATAAATATGAATTAATTTAGTTTATTCAGGAATACATTGACGTCTTCACCTAGAGTTATGAGGATATTCCGGGACTGGATCCTCAGATTGCTACTCATAGGCTCAATATCTTGTCCAATGCAAGGTCGGTCAAACAACAACAGCGTCAATTTTGACCTGACATGATGGATGCTATAGAAACTGAAGTCAAGAAGCTTATCTCTTGTGGTTTTGTTAGAGAAGAACAAAATCCTGACTGGGTTGCAATGTTGTCCCAGTTATGAAGAAAATAGGGAAGGTCAGAGTCTGCATTGACTTTAGAGATCTCAACGATGCTTGTCCCAAGGATGAGTTTTCTCTTCCGATCACTGATGTCATGATCGACAATACTTGCGGATTTGAATGAATGTCTTTTATAGATGGATTCTCAGGATATAATTAAATCAAGATGCAACCAGCAGATGAGAAACATACATCTTTTCGTACTCCTCTAGAAATCTATTGCTACACTGTCATGCTATTCGGTCTTAAAAATGCTGGTATAACTTATCAGCGGGCTATGAGTACTGTCTTCTGTGATCATTTACGGAAGACAGTTGAATGCTATGTCAATGATATTACTGTCAAAAGTCGTCTAAAGGAAGACCACATCTAAGACTTGAGAACTATCTTCGATGTAATACGCCAGCATCAACTCAAAATGAATCCTACTAAGTCATTCCTGGGAGTCTCTAGTGGCAAATTTCTCGGATTTGTTATTACCTATAAAGGAATACACGTTGACCCTGAGAAAATTAAAGCCATTCAAAAGATGCATCCTCCACGCAACCTAAAAGAGCTATGAGGATTCCAGGGATGGCTTGCGTACATCAAGAGATTCATCTCAAATCTCTCTGGACGCTGTAGACCGTTCACTCAACTCATGAAGAAAGGTGTGTCTTTCATTTGGACTGAAGAATGCCAGCAAGTACTTGAAGACATAAAGTGGTACTTGATGTACCCTCCAGTTCTAGTACCTCCAGTCTCAAGAATACCCTTCCTGATGTATGTTCGAGCAATGGATCATTCATTGGGTACCTTGCTATCTCAGAAGAACAAAGAAGGTCATGAGCAAGCTATCTACTATCTCAGCCGCACAATGATCGGGGCTGAACATCGATATAGTCCGGTAGAAAAAAGGGTGCCTTGCTTTAATATTTGTTGTTCAAAAAACCTGACATTATATCACAGGCCAGACTATTCATGTTATCTCCAGAGTTAACCCTCTCCAGGTCTTGATGAAGAAGCCCAGTACACTCAATTCCAGACTTGTAACATGGGCCATATTGTTAGCACAATATGATTTGGTCTATGTCCCACAAAAGTCTGTTAAGGGTCAAGCCTTAGCTGACTTCCTCGTGGCTCATCCAATTCCGAAGACGTCTAAACTCTATGACATGATTCCGGACAAAACTTTGAAATCCAACATAATTTCAGAAGTAATTCATGCTTGGCATCTATTCTTTGACGGTGTATCCAGAATCGGGCCAAAAGGTACCATTGTCGCTGGAGTTGGAATTATCCTCGTATCACCAGAAGGATTAGCTATTCAAAGCGCTTATTCTTTAGACGAGTCGTGTTCCAACAACATGGCTGAATACAACGCTCTTCTCATTGGTCTCCAATTGGCTAAATAATTGGATATTGAATATCTTAAAGTATATGGAGACTCTAAACTGATCGTCAATCAGGTTAGAGGCATGTATGAAGTTCGGCATCAGGATCTCGTCCTATATCATGAAGTGGTAGTTAGACTAGCTACATCAATCAAGGGCTTCTTCATTGAACATGCATGTCAAGCATGCAATACGGAGGCTGATGTGCTGGCTAATCTGGCAGCCGTATTAGCAATCCCAGTGAGAAGACAACAGATGATTGTCATCACTAACAGAGAGTTATTTTGTATCGAGAATAACTCAAATATTGAGTCCAGCAATTCAATTAAAATTAACGTCATTAGTGAAGACTGGAGAGCTCCTTTCATCGACTTCGTGGTATATAATATTTTACTTGAAGATCCTAAGGAAGCTACAACAATCTGTAGGTGATCACTCAGGTTTTATTATAATCACACCTCCAAAACCCTCTATCGACGAACATTTGATGGTCTACTCTTATGTTGTCTTGCTGGAGATAAAGCAAAATAAATACTACATGAAGCTCATGATAGTGTATGTGGTACACATCAGTCTGGTCCTAAGTTACAGGGTCATACCTGACGTTTGGGCTATTGTTGGCCCACTATAGTATCAGATGCCATTGAATATGCAAGAAAATGTCGAGCCTGTCAAATTCATACAGATTTCATCCATCAACCGTTGAAGTTCCTTCGCCCGACTGCCGCATCATGGCCCTTTGAAGCTTGGGGCATAGATGTCATTGGCCCTATCAATCCACCGTCATCTAGAGGACATCGATTTATATTAGCTATAATCGATTACTTTTCGAAATGGTCCAAAGTCTTACTTCTATCTGAAGTCAAGACCAGCAGCGTCATCAACTTCATCAAACATCATGTGATATACAGATTCAGCATTCCTCGATGAATTATTCATGATAATGGACCATAATTCATCAGTCAAAAGTTTGCTCGCTTTTGTGATGACAATAGAATCAACAATATTGCTTCTACGACCTACAATCCCTGTAGCTAACAGTCTGGCTGAAGCATTCAACAAAACTATCATCAAGCTTCTCAAGAAATTCATTTCTACCAATAAGAGAAACTGGAGTGAAAAGCTTAGAAAATGTCTATGGGCTTATCGTACTACTATATGCACAACAACCGGTTGCACACCTTTCTTCTTGGTGTATGGATGCGAAGCTGTCCTACCATTGGAAATTCAAATCCTCTTCTTAAGGATTATAATTGCCAATGAGCTCACAACAAAAAATAATGATCGTCTTCGACTTTAGGATCTTGAAGCGATTGATAAAAACCGGCTATTAGCTCAACAGTATATCGAGCTATATCAGGCTTGCATCTCAAAATCTTTTAACCGTAAATTCAAAGTACGAGCATTCTAAAAAGGTGAATTAGTCCTTACTGTTAGACGTCCTATGACTATGACACAGATGAGCAAAGGCAAATTCAAGCAAAATAGGAAGGTCTCTATGTTGTAAGCAAGATTTTCTCAAACAAAGCTTATCAACTGATTGGTATGGACGACTGAATTGCTATGATACCCATCAATGGCAAATTCTTAAAAAAATACTATGTTTGAAAAATGTACAAAACATCTTTTGAATATTGTACATACCCCAAAACAACGAGTTATCATCTTTTATTCACTCTTCTGTAAATAAAATCTCAAATAATAAATCTTCAAAATCTCCAATAGAGTATATCCAGATCACGTCACCTTATCATAAACCTCATCTTTTGGAACCTAGTTGTTTTAAAAGATATCCTATCTTTAAGCCCTAGTTGACTTAAAGATAATCAATAGATACATGAATTCACGTTCACATTATCTCTGAATTCTATTATCTACATCAGCGACCTATTACGTCCACATTACCTATGGTAAAGTCATCTTTTGAAATGACAATATTCTAAGAATTATATTTTGTCACGTCCACATTATCTTTGACCAGAAATAATTAGTATTATTATTTTCTAAGGAGATATGTCATGTTCGGTACATCTGAATATATTTTTCTATTCTTATCTATTACTTATCTACTATAGATATATAATAAGTAATGGAACCACAAAAAAAGAGCATTAACTTTTATTTCAATGATGTTCAAAATGTCAAAAAAGTACATCATGTGAAAGACAACAAAAAGACAAAAGCTTCTATAGATCGCTTTACTGGGGAGGCTGAGTACTGAGATCGACGATCAGTCCCTTCAGATTCTTAGCTCTCTCTATTCTGGAGTCGAGTACCCTCTGCCTAGCTAGAGCTCTCACAGACTCTGGATCCAATGGTTGTAGCGAGTCAGCTCGGCATTCCAGTTTTGCATCTTCAGTTTGGATAAATGCATCATGTTGCCTGCTCAGGTCATCTAATTGGCTCAAGTAATTTGATGCATTTACAATACCTCATCTTCATGTCATCAAGCCGCTTTGAGTGCTTCTTGGGGCTGGGCCATTTCAATTTCTAAATCCCGAAGGCGAGCTTGGCATTTCTCTGTAGCTTCAATCTTGTGACGCTCAACAGAAGAAGTTATCTCGATAATGTGAGATTCCAACTCTACAGAGCGCCGTGAGAAAGCCACCACAGAAGCTTTGAAGTCAGCCTTTCGTGTTGCAGCCTCATGAGCCATCGCTTCGCATTCAGCATCTACGAGCTTCTGGATATTTCCTCTTGTTAGATCTTTATAAGACTTGATGGATTCTTCAAGTTCATTCAAGATATGATCTAAATAGTTGACTCTATCCAGATCACCGATCTTGTAGATAGCTCCAATGATGAAGGAGGAAGGGCCCCTTACTGACTCATAAGGTTGGTCCTTTTTTATGACCATGAGGCTTCAGAGAAGTGAAGAAAGCATTAGTATAAGCTTCGACGACGGCTCTGTTCAACGCTGAGATACCCGGAGTAGCCACTTCTGTTTGAACTCCTCCTTCTACGGTAGCAGGAGGAATTAATATTGTGCACCAGGAGACCCGAGTACTGGCATCATAGAAGAACTTCCCTCTCCAGTTTGGATACCCATATCCAGGGGAACCATGGTCAAGTTAAAACTGAATATGGTCAATGCAACTGTTGCAAGCGTCCCCATAGGACCCCCCGTAATCAAGATACACAGTCATTATACATCATTAAAGGAATTAGGGTAAATAAAAGTCAAAAATTTACCTGATCCTGGTAATAAGTATGGGGTCTCAAGGGGTGTGACTAGATCCATACGGAGCCTGGCCATGGTAGTTTCAGACACGGCTGCCTGACTACTTCCAACTTCAGAGCCGCCTGATAGGAAATAGCTGCTTCCGGCCCCTGATTTTGCTTATTCAGTTGGGGCAATCACTTCTCCATCCTTGACCTCAAAAGCTTGGTTAGTAGGGGTTTGAGCCTCCACAACATCAGTGTTCGAATTTTCATCGATCCCAGCATCTTCAGGAACCATAGTCTGATTTTCATTCATTAGATCATCAGAATTGTCATTGTTTTTAGGCTCATCAGTTCTTGGAGTTGGGAGCCCCTTTTCAACAACGGGGTGCTCCTCACCCTCAGCAGTGGTACGGCCTTCTTCGGTTGGTAGTTCTGGGTTCAGTGGGACTTCTACTGAAGCTTGCTCTCCTTCAGTGGCGCTCGTATAATTATCTCCGATTGAGACATCGCCATAGTCACAGCCTTCGAGGGTTGCTATTATTTCTCGATCTTCTTGAGAAAGAGTTGGAGTTTGGGCAGCCAGAGGATCTGTAACCTCGGTATGAGATTCTATAGGATACAAGTCCTTCTCGAGAAGTATGGTCTTTGGGATTTCGGGAGTTGGAGATGACATCATTACCCCTGCTGCAGCCAGCGCAGTCACAGGAACGGTCAACTGTATAACCCTGTATCATGGGATCTCTTCTGTATTGACTAAGGCTAGAGTATTGATTAATATAGACTCTACAGATGAAAAAATAATCTCAATATATTATTCAAATCATGATTACACTTAAAAAGTAGAGAGATTACCTTTTTGAGGTGGCAGATCTTTCTGCGAGGGTAATGGTGTATCAGGTCGTCTTAAAGATTCTCTTGGTCTGGAAGGAGGGGGTGAAGCATCAATTTCCTGACGATCCTCTTGAGTCACCATCAATTTCCTTCTGGTCTTTCACAGCAAAGGTGCCACAGTTTCTTCTTCAACCTCATCAAGGTTGTCTTGCATAGTAGGAACCCTGGTCACCTCTTCTTGGACAGCTCGGTTGCTTCTTGGAACTAAAGAAGGAGTTACCTCTCCTCCTCCAGGTGATGCCCCAGTATTCATTTGCTTTGATTGGGACCATGTTGTCCTGGTGGTGGACTGCTCAGTAATGGCCAACGTGGTCTTCTTCTTTTTCTACCCCGGAGCCTTAGGTGAAGAAGGAAGATCATCATGGTGTGAAGGAGTAGATGACTCTCCAGTCTTCATTTTCTTGCTAAACCCTATGGCAGGAGACTTCTCATTTCATGTCTTTAATGACACATCTAGCAGATCATTAACTTCATCATAGAAGCCCACAAGAGAAGCCTCCAGAAGTTCATCGGCGGGGTCTCGGTCTTCCGCATCCCTAAATGATTGTGCAGTATAGACTTCAGCCCTTGATCGTTTATCACTAGCAAAGTTGTGGGCTAGGTAGAAGTTTTCAGCGAAAGTGTTGGCCGAAGTATAAAAATTTGCGTATGTATATAGCATACGCGGGCCTTGAGCAGGAGTATTGGTCATGGAGAATATGGCTTTGGTACCCCGTTTCATTATAATATCTCCAAGTCCTGGAACCATCGATCAGGAAACCCTTGGCCTGTAGGCAAGTGGTGGCATTCCCCACATGCAGCTGATCGTAGCCAAATTGTCAAGCGAATCAACTTGGTAAATATGGTTCTAAGAAACAGTCGCCCTCAAATTGCTACACTAAGTGAGATGGCCTGATCATCTTCAACCATGTAAAAGTGACCAGCGACAGGCAGAGTGACGCTGTTTCTAAATCTATGAGCTATGAAGGAATAGTCTTATATCCTGGAGGGGGAGGGATACATTAAAATCTCCATGCGGAAGCATGATTCAGTGCTAATCTATATTCTAAAATGGCAATTAGGTTCCATCGAGCATTAGAAAAATGCCTAATAAAGTCCCCTCCGGCTATACCCATATCAGGGTCCATCAAATTAGGATAGTGCAGCAGCAGCCACCCAAACAGATACGTGTAAGGCATTTCGGTGCGAGCAAAGTCCTTCCGAGCAGCCTTATCATACAACATTGTGACAAATACAGTCCTGCTTTCAAGCAGCAAGTCATCGCCGAAAGAAGATCTATCTTATAGTCAAACACTAGTCGTACGGTGGTGAATAGTATGACTCGATGGAATTGATCGACTGTACTGGCTCCGGGAACTACTAACCATCGCAGCCACAAGGAAAGAAAACCCGCCAATTGGGCTTTTCGAGACATGGGTCTGTAACCATGCCTGAGATAACACTCAATGGTAGTACCAGCAGCAAATGGGTGCTAGTCTACATTCAAGATGTTATCAGTGTGTTTGGATTTTTCTATTAGTTCTCTATGTCGCTGTAGCTAAGTGGTTTGAAGAAGCGAGGATCGCTAGCCTGATTCTCAACGATCTTGTCTTCATAGATATGGCCCAGAAATAAGTATGGCAGCCACTTGGTCGTATAACACGTCCCTATGGAAGCACTTTTGTAATAAAGGGAGCATATCTTGTAATGGCATAGAAGTTCCTCAAATACAGCTACCATTTGAGGGTTCTCTGTTGCCAGGATATCTAGTTCTTCGTTGGTAGTCACATATTCTTCATATGGGTTGTCACCCATTAGTAGATGTAAAAGGTACTTCATCTCATGGAGTACGAAGCCAATTTTCTCGTGAGAAGACATGAAGGTGCCAGTTCTATTATTGTATCTTTCTACTAGAGCCAAGAACATATGGGCATAATGACGAAAGCCGTGAACAGTAGTCCAGATTGGGTCATAGAGTTCTAGTTCGAGGAGTTTGTCTTTGAACTGATCCAAAATCTAAATCACTATGCTGCTCCAGTACTTTATGTCAGGGTTCACTAGGCCTGTCAAATGCATGGTCTGATCTTGATATCTTCCTTCAGCTTTTGCGAATGTGTTCACAAAGATGGGTACTCTGACTGGAAGTAGCAGCGATGAATCTTCTGAAGGTACACAGCTTGGCTTCAAACCCTTCAGATGAGAGATGTACTTATCTGAAGTGTTATAGAATAAGTCCTTGTTCTGCGGGCCTAATCTGTAACATATCTTTCCAACTCTGGCTTGTTGAATCGGAGTTATATCCCATACCATCCATCGAGGGTAACTGGAGAATGCATATCGAGACAGGGACATGTGCCTCGATATTTATGTGAGATACATGATTCTGTTCCCACATTGATAGATCCTGTCTTCCTTCTTTGCTTTTGGTTGGGATGATTTCTTGATTGCATCTCCAAACAAGAAGGCTGGTTTCTTATGTACTATATTGTCCAGACTCTCCAAAGTTTCACCATTCATTAGACATAACATAGTTGTATTCTCTTGAGTAGCAAGTATGGCCTTTCTGGATTCGGGAAGATCGTATTGTGGATACGATACATGTGACAAGTCTTTCTGATATTCTGAGACTCTGAAAGCTGAAGCTAATCTCTCAGCATCGGGGTCTTCCCTGAGATCAACTGCAAAAAGAGGAAGCAAAGATTAATTATAAAGTATGTGCAACAAACTCTAAAAATTTAAATTAGGGTGTGTAAAATCTTATGTTGCACGAACTTCTAAGTATCTCTTAGGGTGCTGGTATCCCAATGTTACGCGGGTCCTCAGAATGCGCCTAGTATTAGTTCAAGTCAGCATGAATTAAAGTCAGCATGAATTTAAGATAGAATCCTAATTCTATATTACGCAAGATGTCAAGATGTGCCTAGTACAAATTCAAAAGTGCGCACAAATGAAGTTCGCGATCGCACAAGTTCAGAAGGTACATGATTGAAAATTGTACAACATAATTGGTAAAAACAAACAATGTGCTTTTATGCAGCCAGCACTCTAAAAAGAGGGGGCGCAAGTGATGAAGTGCGTGCCTACACTCTAAAAAGAGGAGGTGCATGTCACAGAAGGCGCACGTTAATCAGAGCTCTAAAATGAGATGATCGATTCTATTCACTAATGTCTAAGTGATGTACAATTTTATTATTCGAAGATCACCTTCGAGAGGTGGGTTGGCTTGTTCAGCCTTCGATGATGGCGGCGCATAGCGAGGCGCTCTCACTGGTGATGCGCATGATAAAGAACCGACGGGGGCCTTGTCCTTGTTAGCAATCAATTTCCTTGGCGCCATTGGAGAATTAAAAAAGCTCGGAAAGAAGAAGGCAAGAAGGGGAAGAGAGATTAACTTTTCAGTAAAAGTGATTTTTTTTCTCCTAAACAGCTAATTATAGCCCAAAGTTACTTTTTGCCCATTGCACAACTTTTGCCCAAAAGTCGGAGTCGGTTGTATTACAGACAGGCACAACTCAAGACAATCTTCTCTAGATTCAAAGTATTTCAAAGTTTGAAATTTTTTTAAACTTTTAAAACTTTGAAGGGGGTCTTATAGGAGCTCAAAAATAAAGGGCGCCACTCATCAGAAGGCGTCAGCATCAAGTGGCGCTTGGCAACTAGGTGGCACGACACACAGGTTGTGCCTATGTTAGGGTGCGCGAGGGCCACGTAGCAAGTTGCCTCAAGAAATTGTAACATAATCCATCATTATTGACCACTCGAAAGTCGAAGAATATCTCTTCAAATCCCAGGGAGTGCGACGCTCGAAGAGATTATATCAGTTGCAATTAATCCTGACAAACAAAGTCGTGCCAGTCATCAACTGGCGCGAGAAAAGTAGTGAGGATTGAACAGACAGATTAATTGAGGGGCGCCAGTAATCAGGTTGCGCCTGGCACCACCTATCAGCTTGGCACCACTTAGTCAATTTCTATCCAAAAGCAAGATGACATGGCGCACATGCCACTAATCTCGAAGAACGTGTTTACTATATTGTCCACGACCATGTGCATCTCATCAATAAGATGCTATGCGTCACTAGCAGTTAAAGTAACCGCTCGCGCAACTGGACAGGAGACGTACAACTCAAATATATGGGCCACTCAGAATAACTACTTGGCAGTTATTTTAGAACTCAATAAATAGAGCTTCAAATCATTTTTCAAGGATCACTAATGATTATAATCTCCTGCTAAAGTGCTGTTGCATTCTCCAAAGGCTTGTGTCTTCAATATCACATCGTCTAAGGGATAAAGTGATTGTCTTTTGATCAGATTTTTATAGTTGTACTTTTCCAAAAATCATTGTACTCTTATACTTTCTTTCTTTCTTAGTTTATAGAAATCAAACTTTTGTTTTTACAAACAATACCCTTTACGTATAATCGAGTTACCGTAGAATAATCATGTACAACCTAAACCAATCACATAATTATCTTGTGCTCTAATAACTTAGTATTTATTTCAGTTTAACATGTTCTCTATCTTATTCATGTACTCAGTTCCTTATATATTCATGATGCTATTTCTCTGTATTTCTATTCCAGTACATCATGTGTATTATTCTATTACGAGTTATATATTTTCTACCATGCAATGAAACTGCTTTCAGAGTTATGTACTTCGCTCCAATCCTGACTGGATAACTATTTTTTAGGTAATATTATGCCCCACACCCTGGACTTCATGATGACATATCTCGATGTACTTTAGATCGTGAATTGACCTCTGGAGAGCTCTAGGCTATATTATTTGTCTAGATTTATGTCTTGTTTATCGAATTTATCTTCGATATATTTTTCTCATATATGATCATTTATAGACTCTTGTTGATTCAGTGTTACTACATCTTTCTTATTTCATATACTGTACTGGGTACATGACAGTGTTCTATTGCTGATACTGTAGCGTAGACAGGGCGTGGCCGACGTACTCATGCCCGAATATTCGGGTACGTGTCATGACACATTTTTATGGTGGACCATGCAGGTCAATCTTCGCAACTAATACGAAGTCGTGGTAGTACATAGGCTTAGTCGCACTACTATGACCCTGTCCAAGGATAAGGATTTTGAGTCATAGAATATTTTAGCAGGTTTGGTACTAAATCACATATTAGGACTCCTTGAGAGATTCTTCGGATGACTCCTAAGAATCTCACTATAAACCATATCTCAAAATTTATTTCCACTTGTTTCCATCTACTATTTATTGTTTGTTGATTGAATCTTGGTGTTCGTTGTTGACTTTAATTTTGTATCGTGATGACCTTTATTGACTAAATTAAGGCATATTTTGATGACATATTTGATGAGGACAGTGTGAAAGATAAACGTCTAGTTTAGTTATGGAGTATAGAGTTTATCACAACCATACTAGCTAGCATGACAAAAACATAGAGCATGATTTGAGGTATACTTATCTTTGTTATGAAATTTAGAATTTCTCATAGCCATACCGGTTGGCGTGGTGAGAATTTTAGATAACATGATCCTAGGTATATACCTTAGATATGGACTCTATCGTTTATTATAGCTATGCTTACTGGCGTGGCGAGAATTATGGGTAATATGATTTTGGATAGACGTGTATGGTTATCAGATCATATCTTAAATTGGTTCTTAACATACCTTCTATATTGTTCCACCTTGTTATCATTGAGTTCTGTTCTATCACTCGAATAGCTCAGGGTAACAATATATTTAGTTCTTCTAGTTCAGTTCCTCATGGGGCCTCACCTTTATTAGTTTCGAAGAGGCTTCTTGGATAGTGTAGTAGCTTAGTAACTTATAGAGAGGTTGTGTCGGAGTGTAGTTATCAGTAGGTATCCTAGAGTATAAATCATACAACCAGTATAGTTACGGAGTTAGTGACTGTGTACCAAGGGTGCCTAGAGAATGAAAGTGTCCAGGATGTATTAGGAATGGTGACTAATAAGCAATAGTGTAGCATATCAGTTTAGTATTAGTGAGTATTATTGAGTGTGATAATATTAGCTAGGTGTATCAGTGTGATATTAAATATAGGATATTTAGGGTTTACAACTTATTTAGAGGATTTGACAAGGCCAGAAAGTCATACAACTTGGATAAGCTACTGTCACATGGAATTTTTGAGAAATAGTTACATATATAGGAATTATGATTTTTACGTGATTATCAACAAATTTATTTTCACTATAAATAAAAATTTGAGATTGCTAACTAGGAAGAAAAATTTTGGACAAGATTCTATAACCTTATTATTAGAAAATTTTCAACGACAGAGTTAAACATTTTGTGGATGCTAAGGGAGATGAGAAAACAAATATTTAGAAGATCCCGACAAAATTTAGACATGAATGTCTAGGAGAATTTATATAGATAAAGGATCACAGTTATGGAGATTAGACAATAAGTTATCAGTAGTTGATATTGGTGACTTGGAGTTACGAAGAAGATTTAGTAAGGAAGAGTTGATTATTAGACAAAGATGGACCACTTGGAGGTTGAGAACTTTTGCTTTTGTTGACTATGGAAGTGCACAAAGAAGGAAGGAAACAACTTTGTTATGACCAGATAAGCAAGAACAATTCCTATCATCATTTCTTCGTCTTATCATCATTCCACCGTCTTAATCAACCATGTTCTATTTACATCGATCAACTATCTTATATCTAAATTTGTTAGCTATACTTTGAAATCATTTGAATTCTCCTATCTCTCTACTTTGGAAAGGCCGAGGAAGTATCGTAATTATCAAGCTTGGAAGGGACGAAATTTGTCATCATGTGGTAATCCTGGTTGGAATATAGGATATTGGACATTGAGATAGAATTAGTGGGACAAGGATATGACTGATTGGAAACAAATCAAGAGACCGGTAGTAGCAACTTGGAAATGATGACACTTGGAGAATTATTTTGAGTATGGATTACTTTAGAAGGAACGTAAGAGGATTTTGAGAAAGAAGGACAATGAAATGTACATTTAGAACTGAGGATAATGTTAAAAAGTGATTTGTCCTGAGAAAATTTAGATGTTATTTTTACTAACTCTTGAGATATTTCATTATCGGATTAAGGTTAGGAAACTGAAATTGGAATCCAAAATACATGGAGAAGAGATTATGACTACCTACGATAATGATACAAAATTGAAAAAAGATTGGTAAGAGAATGAATAGGAACCGGAAGAACACAAAATTTTTGAGTTATAGAAAATTCTTAGAGATTTTGTGAGATTTCTAAATTTAAAAAGGATAATATTTGAAGGTATAAGTTAAAAGAAATATGAAGGTTGAATTTTAAAAAAATGAAGAATAAATTTTAATGGTAATGGTAGTATCAGACTTAGAGTAATATGAGGGGTATAACTTGAACAGATGTTCAAGGATTTTATAAACCTGATTCAGAGATTTCGGATCCAAATTAGGACAAAGTGGAGAAAATTTGGTTTTCAAGATGATTAAGTTGATAGTGGGTTACAAAAAAAAATTAAGGAGTTCTAACAAGAGTATACTTCATGGGTTAGTGCCTTTGGAATAAAGGTCAAGCCTATAGTATTTATAGAAGAGTTCAATCTTCATGACTGAAGATCATGATTTTTTGTAGTAGACATATAAGGGTTTGATTTTCATGATTGAAGATCATGGTTGGGCTTGTAAGATACAGGTATAATTTGGAAATGATGATCGGATAAACTTGGTAGCAGTCGAAGCAGAGTAAGAAGATTACCTTGACTTCCTTCGGCAAATCGTATCTCTTAATTTCCTACCCTAGTGGAAGAGATTCTATAAAGTTTCAATATCACTAAATTTTGATTCACTTTGATCATTATCAACCAATTTTGGTCATCTTCTTTATCGTGCCAAAGTTCTGATTCTTTACTATACCCTAGTGATTTAAATTCGATCGTGAGTATATGTATTAATCTTCTCCCTAAATTGTGCTTAAAACCTTGATCCTTGGTCACGACTATATGATTGATTAGTCGTGCCATAATTTAGACTTTGACTATGTCGGAACAATTTTCTATTCATGCCGAAAACTCAATTCTGTAGATACTCATGCTTAGATTCCATTCCTAAACATGACTAGGTATTGATTTTTGTGATCTCATCCTATATCATGCCAAGTGAATTTAGATCATTTCAAAATTTCTAATCACGTCTGAGCTCAGATCGTATTTTTGACTTAATTAATTATGTTCATTAGATTTTAGATAGTGCCTATAAGACTTTAAATTAATTAATTATGTTCATTAGATTTTCGATAGTGCCTATAAGACTTTAACTTCAAATCTTGATCGTGTCAAAATTTTATCTTGGTCGTACCAAGTCTTGATTTTTGATGACGCATGCGCGACTTTAAATCGGATTTTTATCGAGCCTAGATTCTATCGATCGTGCTACTTAAATTTGATTCTATCTTGATCATAACCAGAAACTATATAAATTCTATTAGTCGTGACTTCATGTCATGACTAAATAACTTGAATTTTTATTCTAAATCATGCCTAATCGATTTGACCATACTTTGATCTTATCATTGATCGTGCTAGATTTACAAAGTCGTACGAAGATTTTGATCTGATTATTCTTGATTGTGCTAAGACATATCATTCTTCGTGATCGTGCCTAAGGTTTCGACTATACTTTCCTTCATATTTGAATCTTCGGTTGGCCACTTCAATTTTAAACTTCGAGGATGAAATTTTTTTTAAGGAGGGTAGATTTGTAACCTACGTTAACCTAATTTTGAAAATTTTCAAATTTTTGTATTTTTTTTCTTTTTTTTTTTGAAATTTTTCTAAATCTTGGAAACGTGAATTTTAATTTGAAGCATATTTTCGATCGTATTATGCTATCGGTATTTGTTGGGTCTTTGGTTTTGAGAAAACTATATTATATGGATTTTGTCCTCAATAAAATTTCTTGTTTATTTTCTAAAAAAATTCATAAGTATAAATATTAGTTTTATAAAAGAAAGATATTTGGCAAAAATATTGTTCTAGATAAATATTCTTTATTTACTTAAACTACTTTTGTTTAAAAATATATTTTATATTAAATTACGAGTTGCCTATTATCCTTCGTGTTTAGGCTAAGGCCATTTCGGTCCTAGTCCTAGCCTTCCAAATTAGGACTTGGATTGTGGGCTACGATTTCAATTTTAGTTAGTTAGTCGCTAAATCGTATTTAACTAGTATTTTATTAACTAATTAAATAAGTGGTTAGTAATTAGTGTTAGTAGTTAGTGTTCCACTAATTTCCTAATTCTATTACAATTATAAGCATGCCATTAGGGCTCCTACTTTATCCTATATATTGGCGACTCCCCAACATTACATAGAATTAATAAACCCTAAAATTCATACACCTAGCAGCTAGCAGCAGCCACCCCCTATTGTGCTACAATTTCTCTTTCATCCCGACCTACTGCCTCCAGCGACATAAGCCTCTAGCAAACTGGGCCAGCACCGTTCCGAGAACAACCAAACCATCAGCACACAATCAACCACCCTTACTACTACTGGCCTTATGACCTCCTTCCTGTGCCACCGGCCAAAGACACCACCCTCGTGGCCTTACCATCACCGACCCCCAAAGCAACCACCACCTCCTGGCCATTCTCCCGACCACAATTACCATTCAAAAGCCAACTACCATCATCATCATGTTCACCATCACCACCACCACCTAAGCCGATTCCCCGACCCCCCTCGGCCACCTCCGGCCACCCTGGTCCAAACCACAGCCATGCAACCACCACCATCGCAACCACATAAACCCAACACCGCCACCACCACATAAGAGTATAGAGAGAGAGGGAGAGAACCAAATTGCGCTGCCTCCTCCCGGCGTGACCACCCGCGTCGGATCCGCTTCGGTCGACCACGTCAAACCTAACCCAGCTGCCAGCGCCCTTAGCCTCCAGTGCCGGATGCACCTCCTCGCCGATGAATGCTTCTGTCCTACAAAGTATCGCCTGGAGCCCCGACCATCGGATCCGGTCGTCGTGCTCAGACGGGGAACCCCTTCCACCTCAGTGGCGTTGTGGACTGGCCAGCCCTCTGACGTCGCAGGGCTATGCGCCGGAGGTCTTCGCCATGGCCGAGCGGCCGAGCACCCTGGCCTTCGTTGGTGAGTTCTTCTCTCACTGCTCCTCTCTCGATCTCTTCTTCTCGAGCTCAATTTCCTTTCCTCTGTGGAATTTGGAAAAGGAAAGAGAAGGGGTCAACAACTGAGTCTCCCCCCACCTTTTATTTATTTTTATTTTTTTATTTGTTAACGTTATTGGTAATCAATGGTTAAGTGGAGTTACGGCTAATGTGTTATTAGGGTTATTATTATTATCATCATCATCATTATAATTATTATTATTATTTATTAATATTATCATTTGTTTGAGCAAAATAAAGGAATGGGGAGGAATTAGACTTTTAGTTGGGTTTCATGCCCAAGAGTAAATATATTCAATATTTTCACATATTATGGGTTTAGGGTCCAAAACAGTAAATGGGACATAATATAATTATTTTCATATATATTTTGTTGCTTGATAACTAAAATAATTTAATATTTTTACACGAATATTTATGGGCTTAATCCTTAGAAGGGGTTTTACGATATTATATTATATTAAATACCTGGGCCATAGAACTAGGCAGTATAGTCCTTACTACTTCTAATTTACTATATTAGTTTTTATTTAAATAAATAATTTCTTGGACTTATACCCTCTTATATATATATATATATATATATATATATATATATATATATATATATATATATATATATATATATATATATATATATATATATATATTTATATATATATATATATATATTAAAAAATATATATATATATATATATATATATATATATATATATATATATATTTATATATATATATATTTATATATATATATATATATATATATTTATATTTATATATATATATATTTTTTTTATAAATATATATATATATATATATATATATATATATATATATATATATATATATATATATATTTATATATATATATATATATATATATATATATATATATATATATATATATATATATATATATATATATATATATATATATATATATATATATATATATATATATTTATATTTATATTTATATATTTATATATATATATATTTTTTTATATATATATATTTTATAAAAAAAAATATTTTTTTATATATATAATATATATATATATATATTTTATATATATATATATATATATATATATATATATATATATATATATATATATATATATATACCAACTAAACCGTACTATAAATAGTATGGGGGCTCTTATTAATAGATAAGGCATTTGGGTTTATATATTCCTAATAAGAATTTCAAAAATAGTTTGATTTATAAAATAAAATTTTTAAATATTATAAGTGATTTCCAAATTAGCTATATGTTTTTGGTTAACGTTTTCCTTTAAAATAATAAGTCGCGACTAAAATAGTAGTTTCCTATTTCTTGATTTGAATATCGTGTCGAACTCTGATTTTGGGCTTCTATATACCAAATTAGGCTATTTAGACTATTTTGGACTCGTTGAAACCACATGTGTTGTTGTTTGGGACCATATTATGGAGCACAGCATCATATATACTCCGTGTCGATATGTTCGTATCGTGCATGTTGACTCCAACTAAATTGAGGCGAGTACCTACCTCTGATTGTTTTTATCATGATAGTATCTATATTGCCTGCTCTAAACTAATTTACTTGATGCTGGCACACTGTTACACGGATTGATGCTAAATGGATCTTGTTAGGAGATGTTATCCCCTTATCGAGTACATCGGATATTTCATGTGCATAAACTTTATCATATGCATTGTGTCCTCCTTGTATTCGTATCATTCATGTTCTCACATGTGCTCTCATGTGCTCTTATGTGCTTCATGTACAAAAAACAATCATATACATAACGTGTCATGATCAGATCCATGTGTATTGATTGGAACGGGGGAATAGAAGTAGTTATGTGATTAAAACCCTAGTATAATTATGTCATATCGATTATACCCTTCACATATAATCGAGTTACCATAGAATAATCATGTATAACCTAAACCAATCACATAACTATCTTGTGCTCTAAATCACTTAGTGTTTATTCTAGTTTAACATGTTCTTTATCTTATTCAAGTACTCAGTTCCTTATATCTTCATGATGTTATTTCTCTATATTTCTATGCCAGTACATCATGTATATTTTTCTATTACGAGTTATATATTTTCTACCATGCAATAAAACTGCTTTCATAGTTATGTACTTTCCTCCAATCCTGACTGGATAACTATTTTTAGGTAATGTTATGCCCTACACCCAGGACTTCATGATGACAGATTTTGATGTACTTTAGATCGTGAGTTGACCTCTGGAGAGCTCTAGGCCATATTATTTATCTAGATTTATGTTACGACCCGCACCCTGAGGAAGGGTACGAGAACGTGGGTACGTCCAGCCTACGCCGTAGTGTCGGCGGTAGAACGTTGTATTGTTCGTCTATAACAACAAACATCTAACAACAATATGATATAAATATTGTTTGCCATTGATTATAAAAGTACAGAATAATTTATATAGGAGGACTGGACTTAGACTCACAATACAAACTCGCTCGGACAAAGAAAGCCTAGGGACAAAAACTTAGGTACAGTAATCTAAGTACAATTGTTTATTTTAGATTCTGGGGGGTGATGATAGAGGCTCAAAAAAGCGATGGCAGCTCTGCCTTACTCCTTGGACGATCGGGTGCAGCCTTGGCTCTGGAGAAGAACTGCTTGGCGTTGATGAAGAAATGCTCTCCTTGTTCTCTCTGTATATGCTCCTCTGTCCTTTCGATCTCTGTATATTCTCTCTCTGATTCTCTATGGATCCGGCCGGGGGGGCTTTGCAAGGGAATGGCACCTTGCTATTTATAAGAGTGGGGGCATCATTAGGGTTTGTAATGATTACCCATTCTCAAAAGTCGGTGGCCTGAAAGTTAATTAATATGGGCCGTCCATCTCGAATATAATAGATTTAAGCAATTAATGTGATTGCATTAAATCTCTGTGGACAATAAATGTTGATTGCCATGAATATTTGCGACTTGTAATGGCCTGCTACGTGTCTAATTTGTTCGATTTGATCTGATCTGGGCACTTATGGTGATTGCAACAAATCTGATTTTGTTAGGATTTATTAGCACCCATAATTCCAGGAAGATAAGACTGCCACGTGTCTCAATCATCGTAAAAAATACCATGTGTCTCCACTGGGTCATCTTGGCAGAGCCGCATATGAGTGGGCCGTATGAGGATGAACGGCCGCATGAAGATGGGCAGCCGCATGGGGATGAACAGCCGCATGAAGATGGACAGCCGCATGGGAGTGGGCAGCCGCATGCTGATGGGCGGAAGCATAAGGGATACAGCCGTATGAAGTGGGCAGCCGCATGCTGATGGGCGGCCGCATAAAGGATGCAGCCGCATGAAGATGGACGGCCGCATGAAGTGGACGGTCGCATAAATACAGCAGTCGCATGCCTCGTGATTTGATGGATTCTGCCAGCTGTGAGAAGATTTTCTCTTCTTCCCTAGGAACGTGCCATTATGTCAGTCATTATTGCGTCTTTATGTCAGAGCTGTCATTTGTCAGAGCTGTCAGCCGTCGGGTCATTAAATGCAGCAGAAGACGAAGAGAAGAGCTGTTGAAGGCCACGTGGCTCCTCTTTGGGCCTCATGGAATTTTTCGAGCCGTATAGACTTTTGAGTCGCATGGTCCCCTGAGCCGCATGGGCTCTCTAAGCCGCATGGGGATCCTTGGCCACATGGACCTTTCTTTATTCTTTTTCATTCTTCTACAAGACCCCCTTCAAAGTTTTTAATTTACAAAATTGAAATATTTTGAATAAGAAGCATGGCTATGCATAAACTCCTCTGGCCGCATAGGGTGTTCGGGCCGCATGGACGTCCCAACCGTATGGCCTCCTTAGCCGCCTGTCTATCTGAACCGCATTGACCAACCAGCCGCATGGACTGTCTGGCCGCATAGGCTGTCTGGCCGCATGGGCTCCTTGCCACGTGCACGTCATTAATTGCCTTTAATTCATTTTAACGCCGTCTTTTGGGAGAAATCCCGAGGGTTGGCTCATTAAATCTTTGGATTTTATGCCCTGGGTGAATCTCCATTATAAGAGAGGGGCAAAATCCGAGGAGTCGGTTTCATTTTGCCTGCAGCACATGACCCGAAGCGGTTATTGGTCTACGTGTCCCCCCTCATTTATCCTCCTATAAATAAGAGGAATTAAGAGAAGAAATTTTTTTACTCTCTCCTTCAATTCAAACCTTCCCTGCCCCGATTGTTATCCTCTTCTTCGATCACCGATGGCTCCCAAGAAGACTGTTGCGGCGAAGGGTAAGAAGGCGGCTTCTTCATCGACTGCGGCGGCGAAGGGCAAGAAAGCGGCTTCTACTTCGACTGCGGCCGCTCCTCCGCCAGCCGACGTGCCCGCAGTTCACCCAGACGTCCACCCCCTATTGCTGGTAAGGACGTTATGTGAGTTTAAAACCCTAACTGCTGTGGCTACGTCGTATGCTTTATGCGCGAGTCTTCATCTTCATGTGTGCCGCATGTATGTCTCATGGTCGAGCCGCGAGCCGCATGCACTTCGCCAATGGGGCCGCATAAGCTGCGCTGAGCCGCATAGACACGTACGAATTTGTTTGTCACATGAACTGCATGAACTTTATCCGAACTCTGAGAGCCATATGAGAGCACTGCCGCATGAACCTTCGCTGGATAGAGTCGCATAAGTGTTTTTCCTGAGTTGAGCCGCATGAGGCTCCATTAAGTTGGAGCCGCATAAGCTCGAAAACACCCATCAGTTCTCTTTGTCCATCTTTTTAACTTATTTTCTTTTGTCTTCCTTTTTCAGTGAATTTTCCAGTTAATGCTGCGGGGGAACCTCTAGTGGGTTGTGCTCAAGCCGCTATGGGCTACAGGTACGACCAAATAGTTCGGTATGTGGCGGACCAGCTTCCTAGTGACGAGCCTTTAACGAGGTTAAATGCCCTCAAGAACCAACCCTTCCACTTCCTATGTACCATGATGAATTCGGGAAAATTGGAAGGAGAATACTTGAAACCTGCATTCTTCTTTGGAGACGCTTTGACGGTGAAGAACAGTCAAGTTTTGGATATATCGGAGAACTGGAGCTTTATTTCTAACGGGATTGCGATCTGCATCCCTCAAATGGAGCGTCACTTCCCACTATCTTGGTTCAATATGCTCCCGATGGACAGGAAGATGGAAGAGTCTTTGACTCCTACCCGGAATGGGATGTTTGTGGGCGACATCCATTACAACAACAGCATGAAGTCAGTGTGTGCGGGCAAGGTGCATGCCAGCCGTTATGTAATGGGATTGGCCCCGGGTACTTTCTTGAATGTGCCGGGTCCCAATTTCACGTTTTCTTCAGCCGATACTTTTCTGAACCAACTTGCTCGGAAAGGCTCCTATCCAATCGGCCGGTTGGCACTCCCAAGTTGGATACACCCTATCCCCTCATGGATCCATCTGTCTATGTGGATCTCGCGAAAGTATGAGACTTTTTTGTGTGAGATTGGTCTTTATCACGCTATTCGGGGCATCAGCCACGGCTTACCTGTAAACAAGAAATTATTCATGACTTTGCTGGAGATGTACAACTGTCGTCGGGAACCTTCTATACCCCTGTAGGGGTAATGGGGCTTGTACTCCATGAGATGCACGTGATTTCCAAACTTTCTTGGGGGGACGAAGCTTTTGAAGTATACACTCCTACGAATGAGGAGTTCGAAGAGCTGGAAGAATGATATCCGAGCTTCGTGACTACTTATCAGAAAATACTGTGCCACTATAGTACGTGCCAGCAGATAGCCAAGAAGGAAAGCAGCTCGGAAGGAAATACCCCCCACACTAAGGACTGGGTAAGCTATCTCTTCTCGACGGGAGCCTCAGGCCGAGTTACTTCCCGAAGTCCTCAATCCCGGAAGGCGGCTCAGGCCTTGATGTTGTCGTCAAAGAGGGTGGCCACCACCAGCGACAGATTTGGGACTAAGACCGACTCTTTTGGTTATTTTTTTCAGGATACCCAAGAGCTGTCTGAGAAGGTGCTCCTAGCAGGATTTTTGATGGTATGGCTGCAGAATTGCGTAGTCTCGGGAGGAGCTGGTTCTATTGAAAGGATCAGCCGTAATTTTATTTCCCCTGCTGTGAAGCTAGTTTTTAGAGTGAAACTAGCTCTTCTCCCGGCTATGGTGTGCAGCATACATCGTGGCCTCCGTACTTTTACGTCCAAGGTCATTGCTCGCGATGTGACAAAAGACTTTGAACGGACTGAGCTACCCTATCATTATCTGATGGGGTGGCTATTAATGCACTACCGATCTTTGATGAGACCGGGTTCTGAAGATGGCGTGATTGCTGATGACGCTTTTATCTTCCGTTATCACAACGAGCCTTGGGAGTACGATACCATGCGTGCCTGTCGGATGGCGCTGGCGAGAGCAGATAGGTACGACTTTTTCGTATCCGTCCCTCGTTTCACTGCTGAAGAAATAGCGGACGTACATCTCGACGGTATTGGTCCTTCTCAACTTCTAGACGGCCAGATGCTTTATGGTTGCGTAACATCTGCCTCGCCTACCTGGTATAATGCTGTCTTCCTGGAACCTTACGTGCCCAGCAGGTTTGCTCGTCAGTTTGGATACAGCCAACTTTTTCTGGACAGTCCCAGCTCTTGTCTGGGTTTTGAAGGTAGCCTCCTTGACAGCATCAGGGCGTGGAATTACTATGATACATTTCATACCCGTGCCACTTTTTCGGTTCCTGCTATTGAGGCGTCGGTAGAGATTTTGTATATGGCAGCCTTTGTCATGGCAAACAAGCTCCCCATCGGTTTTAGCCCGGGTACCAGTTTTATTATTGGTACTGGCTTGGATGAGAAGCCCCAAGGGGCCAAGACGAGGAAGAAGAAAAAGAATAGAGTCGAAGTGCCAGACTCAGACTCCACCACTGCGGATGATGAGGACGATGAGCGTGATGCAGATAACTCTTCCTTTCCGGTGGAAGATGTTGGGGCGGATCAGCCGCCTGTTTCGTTGAATGAGATGGTGGCGGATCAGCCACCCGTCGCACCTGGTTCTGTACGGAAGTGTAGCAGACAAATTTCCCCTGTTGGCGGTATTCCTCACTCTCGAAAATTGGCTGCAACCAGACATCGCAGGCTAACTATAAGGGAGAGAAGCGAGGAGGTCGACCCCGCTTCGGAGGTAAAGTGAATCACTACCATTTTTATTTAGTTCTTTTTTCTTCCAGTTTTGATCTTAATCATTTTCCTTCCCTCCCGTAGGTGTCAGAAGAAGAGGAATTTCAAGTTGCCGAGGTCGTGACTCGAGATGACGGGAGCTCCGATGAACCTGTCAATGAAATTGCTGAATTTCATCAAGATGACGTTGATCGAGTCGTATCTCCCTCCGGGGTGGCTGGGACAGAAGAGCCAGCCGAATTTAACTTGGAGGTCGCGGGTGAGGAGACCATGTCAGCTGCGAGCAAGCTGCGGCCTCCATGCTCCTCCTCTGGCAAGATAAGCCGAATTTTAACTTGCGATGAGGCCTATCTGCTCTATCATCACATCCTTCGGGTTACGTCGATTGATTGTTGTTCTGGACATACAGGTCCTGCCTCTCCAGTGCTGATGATGGACATTGTTGAGACAGGCTCTGCCGAAGGGGCACTAGCGGAGAGGAGCGTACCCCCTCCCCTTTCGGCTCGTCTTGAGGGGCCTTCCGCGGGCTACAGTTTGAAAAGTCAGGTGGTGGGACAGCCGGGGCAGGGGACAATGGTTCTTGCATCCTCTTCTGCTCAGGCGGATCCGAGAGTCGACCTCTCTGCCCTGCCAAGTGTCCAGGCTCTTCGGGTGGCGGAGGAAGAGTTAGCCGCTATTCGTGCATCATTCTGCTCAGAATTTGTCTCCTTGGTAGCAAGTTCTAGCTCACCTCCTTCGACGTTGCCGGCCACGCTTCCTTTGACGTCGTCCTTTATAGAGGTTCTGGACGAAGCATTACAGGACGTGGTTGCCAGCTTTTATCGTCACTTGAAGAGGGGGGTAGCGGCTGCTGTGGAAAGAGGGACCTCTTTTGTCTTAGCCTGGCAATGCGCCTAGGGTCATATTGATATCTTTAAGACTCTTCCCGGTGGGGCAGGGGTAGCTGCATTTCTGGAGGCAAAATTGTTGGGGCTGATCAGCTGGTGGCCTATCTTCAGGTGCTGCGGCAGGCTGATCTGTCTGCTGCTATAGATCAGGAGCACAGCTTCCTTACAATTGCTGTAGAGAAGATAAGGGCTGCTCGGGATAAGACCAGGCCGGCCATACTGAACGACCTCCGCGATCTGTCTGATCGATATGATCATTTGAGCCGCGATAGTGAAGATATTGCGGCTCGGGAAGTGACTGCATCCCGTGGGATCATTGACACGCGGGAGAAGATCCTTGAGCTTCATAGGAAGTTAGCTTTCCTAGAGTCTGAGCTTGAGGCTGCCCGTACCGAAAGGGGGCTAATTATCCAGGAGGCTGACAGAGTTAATCGAGCTTCGGCTGATCTGGAAATTGCCCTGAAGAAGTTGGAGGACGACTGGCGGGCACACATGGACTTGGATAATGAGGAGCGGTTGTCCCAGGAAGCGGAGCGCCGAGCTAAACAGCGGCTTGAACGGGGGACCACCTTGGTGAAGAATCGCCTCCTGGAATTATGTAATGCCGAACCATAGTCGGCCTTTTTTCTCTTCTTTTGTTTCTGTTCTTTTCCTTTCTTTAAGTGGGACGTTGTCCCTAGAACATGTAGTACTTTCACCTTCCAAATAAAAGAGTATGCTTTATTCCACCCTTAATTTGTACTGTCTGTTGTGCTTGTGGTTTTATGTTGGCGTTTGCCCCGCATGGGGGACTTGGTTGTGGACCTGTTACCCTTGGCATACCTTGGTTTTAGGTATGTATAACAAGTTTGATGGGGATACCTAGAGCAATTCTACGACAAGGTGGTCATGGACGTTCCGGGTATCGGAAGAACGAATGCCATGGAGCAGCTAGGCTCCCGGGGCATGATGAAAAATGATGTGCATGTACTAGGAAGCTTGGTACAGCATTTGTGGTCAGCAGAGGACATTTGTGGGCCTATTATCCTTGGCGTACCCTGGTTCAGTATACGGATAATAAGACGAGAGAGAACCAACATACTTACTCAGAGGTAATGAAGACATGGCAAGTATGGGGGTTTTACCGTAGAGTCTTCCTACTCAAAGGTAATGAGGACATGGCAGGAGTGGACTCAACGGAGGATATTTGTGGTCAACAGAGGACATTTGTGGACCTATTATCCTTGGCGTACCCTGGGGTTTTTTTTTGGTACAGATAATAAGTCGAGGGAGGACCAACATATTTACTCAAAGGTAATAAGAACATGGCAAATATGAGGGTTTCTTCGATGGAGCCTTCCCACTCAGAGGTAATGAGGACATGGCAGGAGTGGGCTCCATGAAGGGGTACATAGAACGACTCAGAGGTAATGAGGACATGGAAGTTCTATGTAGAGGGGTGATTTATTTTTGGCGGAAGTGAAACGACTCAGAGGTAACATCGACGTGGTCATTTTGCAAATTTGTGGATCTGTTACCATTTTTGTGCACTGAGAGTGCGGGTAGTGGATCATGAGGGAGGAGCTCTTTCAGAGAAATAAGTTCAGAGGTATGGTCATACATGACTTACTATCTGAAAGAGTGACCGGAGTGTGAGTTCAGAGGCACCAGCGGGTACATAACTCGACAATCCAGGAATTTTGGAATCAAAGTGTAAGTTCAGAGGTACAGAGGGTACATAACTCAATAATCTGGGATTTTTTGTGGAGGAAGAATGTGAGTTCAGTGGTACCGGAGGGTACATAACTCAATCATCTGGGATTTGGAGAATGTGAGTTCAGCGGTACCGGAGGGTACATAACTCAATAATCTGAAATTTATGGATGAAGGGTATGAGTTCAGTGGTGCGAAAGCATACATGACTCGACGATCTATAATTTGGAGGATGTGAGTTCACCGGTACCAGAGGGTTCATAACTCAATAATCTGAAATTTTGTGAATATGAGTTCAGCGGTACCAGCGGGTACATGACTCGATAATCTGAAAAATATCATTTAGACATAATATTTCTTCAGGAACTTGCCGTTGACGGGCAGCATGAGCAAGTCTCCATTTTATTTTGCGAGGCGGTAAGCACCGTTGGAGAATACAGCCTCAATGATAAATGGGCCTTCCTACTTTGGTTGGAACCTGCTGGCGGTCTTGTGAGTCATAACCATCGGCCTCCGAACTGCCAGAACGAGATCGCCCACTTGGAATGTTCTGATTTTAACCTTCTTGTTTAAGGCTCCGGAGATGCGTGCTTGGTATAGCTCGATCCGTTGCTGAGCCAGTAGGCGTTTTTCATCTAAGGCCTCCAACTCTTGTAGTCGGCGACGGTAGTTATCGTCCGTCGTCAATTGGTAAGTGAGAGCGACGCGGAGCGAGAGGATTTGAGTCTCCAATGGGAGAACTGCCTCACTTTCGTACACCAGGGAGAATGGTGTATTCCCAGTGGCTGTTCGGACTGTAGTACGATACGCCCATAAGCATTCGCCAAGCTTCTCATTCCAGTCGCGTTTGTTGGAGGACACGAAATTCTTGAGTAACTTGATGATGGTTTTGTTGAATGCTTCTGCCAACCCTTTTACTGTCGGATTGTATGGCATTGAAGCAACATTCTGAATTTTGTGCTTGTCGCAAAACCGATAGAAGGCGTGGCTTGCAAACTACGGACCATTATCGTGGATGATCCTTCGGGGCAGTCCAAAGCGATAGATGACGTGATGCTTGAGAAAGCTGATCACGTTTGAAGTCTTTACTTCTGCGAGTGGAACAGCTTTCGTCCATTTGGAGAAGTAATCTGTGATTACGAGTATGAAGCGATGTCCTCGGGAGGAAGGTGGAGTAATCGGACCGATGATATCCATTCCCCATGCTTCAAATGGCCAGGATGCTACCATCGGATGTAGAGATTCGGATGGTTGGTGGATGAAGTCTGTGTAGACTTGGCAGGCTTTATATTTTCTTGTATAGTCTATCGCATATGCTACCATCGTGGGCCAGTAGTAGCCCATTCGGCGAAGACGGTCTTGCAATTTAGGGCCAGGCTGATGGGTCCCGCAGACACCGTCATGAGCTTCGCGTACGGCTTCTTTGGCTTCTGCGTTTGACAGACACCGAAGCAATAACTCATCGTAGGATCGGCGATACAGCATTTTCTTTTCTGTATCATAGAAGAATCTAAGAGAACGCCTTTTGATGGAGGTAGCTTCCTTTGGGTTCTCGGACAGGATGTCGTAGACTACGAAATCTATGAATGGTTGTCTCCAGTCTGACACTTCGTCGATCGTCTGAGCAGAATAACTCGCCACGAATTGAATATTGTTCTTGGGACAGACCAGTTCGTGGCCTATCACATCCACCGAATGATGAGTATGGTTTTGCACTGCTAAGGAAGCGGCAAGACCTGCTAGGGCATCGGCTTCGATGTTTTGGAGTCTGGGAACGTGTTCGATGAAGAATCCCTTAAATGATGAGATGATGTCGATCGCTATTTGGTGATAGGGGATCATGTCTTCATGGTGGACTTCGTCTGAACCCCGGATCTGATTGACGATTAACTGCGAATCGTCGTATGCTTCAAGATATTCTACCCCCAGCTCTCTTGTAAGTTGGAGGCCAATGACCAAAGTGTTGTACTCGGCCACATTGTTAGAGCAGGGTTCTGTGAGGGAGTAAGTGCGATTGATTACCAATCCGGAAGGAGAAACTAGCACCACCCCGACTCCGACGACGATGTTGCCCTTAGGTCCGGTCCTTGAAGCGCCGTCGAAGAACATCCACCATATATCATCGTGAGAGGTTGTATGCTAGTCGGCAACCTCATCTGGGATTTCTTCGTATATTTTCGCCGACTTCGAGCCTGGGTGGGCTGCCAAAAAGTCTGACAGAGCTTGACCTTTAACAGCCTTTTGCGGGACGAAGATCATATGATAAGGAGACAGCAATATTGCCCATGTGGCGAGGCGGGAGCTGAGTGCCCCTGGTTTAGTCATGAGGACCCTGAGAGGGTTGACTCGTGAGATCACATATATAGTTTGTCCTGTGACATAGTGCCGCATCTTTTGAATGGCGAACACCAGTATAGTGCCCCGAAATTCGTGATACGTATTTTATACGTGTTCGTATTTCTGATCCGTATTTCTCATTTTTCCTTGATTAGTTAGTTATGGTTTATTTCATATTTAGCATTGTGGTTTAATTGTCATTTATCGTTCATGGGTTAATTCTGATTAATGGAGCTTGGTTTATTGAGTATTTCATTACATGGTTCCTTATGACATTGCATTGGCTTGGTTTGGTTCGATTTAGTGGGTTTGGCTTGGTTGGGTTTAATGTGAACCAAACCACTCCCACCTACCACCACTTCCACCATAAATATCCATCCTTCTCTCTCTCTTCCATTATTATTCATTACTCTTCTTCTCCACCATTACTTCTTCACCTACCCGGAGAGAGAGAGAGAGAGAGGTCTAGGCAAGTGCATCTTGCTTCATAGAGGAACTCTAATTTTATTGCTTTATTCTCTTCCTTACAGCATTCTAACTTACTTTAGAACTCGGCATTTTCATTTTCCATGGCTATATTCTTGTAGATCTAAGTTTACATTATTTTCGAATTTCTTGGGTTTGATCTACTTAATATTGTTATTTTCAAGTTTTGATGGTCCCATGTTGTGGAGCATTTCATTCTGTCCAGTTTTGACCTATAGAAGTTCGGATTCGGGCTCCGGATGATGGAGTTATGGTGCTTGAGCATATGACTCTCATAGTGTTCTTCTCAGAATTTTGGAGGAGATGAACTGTGCTTGACTTGACCGCATGAACATTTCATGCGGCAAGTGATTCTCCCAGCCGCATGGACTTGACTTGACCGCATGACTAATTCATGCGGCAAGTGTTACTTTAGCCGCATGTGATCCTAGCCGCATATGCGCCCTCGTCTCCCTGGCCGCATGAACTTGTATTCCCTCTGGCCGTATGAGTTCTTGTATTGACCTAGCCGCATAGGCTTCGGTATAAACCGAGCCGCATGGATTCCGTCTACCTTAGCCGCATGAACCCCCCTTCATCCCCTGGCCGCATAGGCTCATGACTAGTCTGACCGCATAAGGCTTGCATTCTCAGTCGCATATGCTCATCATTCCTGGCCGCATGGTCTTGCTCCTATTTGAGCCGCATGAAACCCCAACTTCTTGGAGTCGCGTGCGCCCCATTCTTCCTGAGCCGCATGCGCCCTCTTTGCCCTGGCCGCATGGGACCCAGTGATCCTGGCCGCATGGTCTTGCCCCTAATTGAGCCGCATGAACCCGACTCTTTAGCCGCATGCGCCCTGATATATTCAGCCGCATGGGCTGTTCTCTTCATAGCCGCATGAGATCATTCCTGGCCGCATATGATTTAGCCGCATGACTTTTCCATAGCCCTGTGTATTATTATTTATCATTATTTGCCCATGTTTTGTAACTCCTTATTGTATATTTTATGCCCCTTTTATATCCTTATACCTTTTGTCATGAACTTGATAATCCCAATTTGATTGACTTGCTTGAAATAATAATTGTACCTGGCATGGTGTGACCAAGAACTGACATGCTTGATAGTGACCCGCCGTGGTGCACTCCTGACTTGATAACTTGACCTGTTACACATGACACGACAGTGACCCGTAGTGGTGCACTCTTGACAAGTACCCTGACATGCTTGATAGTGGCCCGTCGTGGCGCACTCTTGATAAGTAATAATGATAATGATAGTGGTCCGTCGTGGCGCACTCTTGACTAATTAATTTATTGGCCTGGACACCGTGGATGATTGTGCTTGTATAAACTACTAGTCCGGTTGTGTCTTGCATCATGTCTAGGGCATGATCCCTGAGTACCACGGTCAGGGATTCATACTGAATCTGGCTAGGTTAATGACTAGATTGATCCAATAGTTTATGGAGAATTTCCCAGTTACCTGTTGCCCCTTTGGTCCCGGCCTTATATATATATACATGGGATTTGTTGCTATCCGTCGAGATGAGCACACTTCCAGCCCGCCGTCGAGTGTGGTACCTTAGGACACATGTATCTTACTACAGTGTATCTGCTATATCCTGCTATCTTTTCCTTTTCTTGCTGGGATCACTCAGGTAGTAACAAACAGGTAACCGGACTTGGAATTCTCATTGCATCTTGCTAGTAACTAGGCCTGTGATAACCCTAGTTAGTTAAAGTAGCAAGCCGTATTTATTGCTTGGCCGTGATTGTTGGATGGGGTTCAATCTGTCTAGTCTTGTCTTGATCCTGTACAAGATTGTTACAAATCTTGATTTCTTATATTTACCTTGCCGATAAATGGTGGGAGAAGCCAAGTTCCGTTCAGACGAAGGGTTACAACCCCGGTCCTTGTTTGGTTTACGGGTTGTAACCTGGTCATCTGAATAGTCCCATGGTTATCTCATCGTATATCATCCTGTCATGCTTTTCTATATGTTCTGTCTTTTATTGATTCGGTACAAGATTATCTTTTATATTCATCTGTCATGCTTTTCTTAAATTACTGTCTCTTATTAAGTAATTATATTCTTGTGCTAATTTGCTGGTTTTAGTTCTTAAGTGAAGCCTCCTTTGTGGCACTTGCTCTTTCTGGGGTCTGACCCAGCTGGTTTTGTATGGCCAGATACCGGAGCAGCAGCAAAGGATCTACCTGCCTTCCAGCCTGATGGTGACCGCCAGGCATAACCAGGGCAACGAGTGGGTTTCTCTTTTGTTCTCCCACTCTATTGTACATTATTCTTTTGAGGCGTTTAGCAGCCGAGCAAGTGTTAGCTCGTTTGGAACTTTATTTACTGTCTGCCTACGGGCTGTAATCATGATTGGCAACTCGAGGTTGATCATGTATGACGTAACTCTTGCTAGTCCTTACATTTTGTACGACTAGCTTCATGATCATCTGGATATGTAATGTTTGGGACGCCTTACAATTGTATATTTGGTGATCTGATATCTTGTGACTATTATTAGTTGGTTGTGATTGAGACAATAGGATAATTTATGACCTTGAAGGACTGATGGCTTGTAGATAAACCCTCATATTTTTAGACAGCCGTGACCGTATAGTGAGATGGATTCCATTTCATTATACGTAGCTGGCTGTGTCCGCCCCCGCTCTCCAGTATTCTTGTTCTGGGGCGTGACAACCAGGGCGAGGCATTCCTTCTCCACGGCGGTATATCGATGCTCTGGCCCAATCATCATTCGACTGAGGTAATATATAGCTTGTTCATGGCCTGCATCGTTGTTTTGTGCTAGCAGAGCGCCGAGGGAATGTTCCATTGCTCGTACATATAGCAAGAATGGTTTCCCAACAACCGGGGCCACCAAGACTGGAGGGTTCGACAAATATTCTTTGATGCTGTCGAAGGCACGTTGGCATTCTTCATCCCATATGAATGAAACGCCTTTCTTCATGAGGTGGGTGAATGGCCGACATCGCCCGGAGAGGTTAGAAATAAACCTCCTGATGTAAGCTAGTCTCCCTTGAAGACCTCTGAGTTCGCGGAGATTTCTCGGGGGACCCATCTCCATAATTGCCTTCGTCTTCTCTGGATCTACACGAATTCCCTGGGCAGTAATAATAAAACCCAGGAATTTTCCGCTGGATACGCCCAAGAAGGATTTTGTGGGATTCATCTTCAGGTTGTGTGCTCGCATCAGGTCGAATACCGTCCTCAGATCCTGCAGGTGGTCTTCCTTATAGCGACTCTTGACGGAGATGTCATCGACATAGCACTCCACAGTCTTGCGCAAGTGGTCTTGGAATATGATACTCATGGCTCTTTGATATGTGGCACCAGCATTCTTTAAACTGAAAGACATGACTGTGTAGCAATATGTGCCAATCGGTGTTCGGAATGATGTATGCTTTTCGTCGTCAGGAGACATCTTGATTTGGTTGTACCCCGAGAAACCATCCATGAATGATATGCGTTCGAAGCCGCATGTGTTGTTGATCATGATATCTGTGATAGGGAGGAGGAATTCATCTTTGGGACATGCCTCGTTCAGATTGTGGAAGTCGATGCAGATTCGAACCTTCCCATTCTTCATGAGGACCGAAACTATGTTGGCTACCCAGTCTGGATGTTGTTCCTCACGAATGAAGCCGCTGGCTATCAGTTTGTTGACTTCGGCTTCGATCGCATCCATGATGCCCGGGCGGAAGCGTCGTTGTTGTTGTTTGACCGGCTTTGCATCTGGCCGAATGTTGAGCTTGTGAAGGACAACCTCGGGGTTTAGTCCTGGCATGTCTTCATAGCTCCAGGCGAACACATCAATATATTCTTTGACGAGTTCCAGTAGCGATTCTCGCTCTTTGTCTGTCAGGCTTTTACTGACGAAGATTGGTTTTGGAGAAGATTCGCTGCCAAGGTCGACCTGTATAACTTCATCTTCAGTAGGAGGTTCTCTCTGTTTGAACCGCTTTTCCCATTGTGCATCCAACTGTTGGGCCCACGGCTCCAACTCGAGGATTTCAGGAATGGCTTCATCTTCTTCGTAAGCGTCGACGAATGTCATATTGACTGACAGAACTTGTCTGAATACGTCTCCGATGCTGGCATCTGAATCAGAAGTTGGTGACCCGGTTGAATGTGAATGCCATTAGCATTCCTCATCTAAACTTTCAGGGGTCGTTGCGGGCGTAACATCCCCTAATCCATATCGGGTCTTGCTGTAGTAGTCCCGTGGTTTACCAACCAGGACTGACGGCTTTAAAGGTAATCGTCGACCAGTGCCGTAGTTCAAGCCTGGCGTAGTCTCCAGATCATACCCCTATTTTTGTAAGAGATATTTGGATTGGGGGCTATACAGATAAAGAGGCAGTCTCCCGGCATCTGATTCGAGATCGACCTTCTATATGGTGAAGGTTGTGGGTCGTCCTTCCGGCCGAAGATGATTGGATGGTCCCCTCTCTCGATTATGCAGTAAGCGTCTTCCACTGGAGTAAGCTGGTTTGTGGTGTAAACATTTGTCCCCTTTGTGTGTAGGTGTGTGCCTATATCGTGTTCTATAGTATACATTGTACAAAGCTTATTAAGCTCGCGGTAGTTCAAAGATAGCCATTTATTGATGAAGTAAGGTATCTTTTCTAGCGGGATTACATCATCTGCGGAGGAAACATCAGTGTGGGCAGCCACATACTTGGCTAGTTCCGGTTCTTCTTCGGCCACCCCCTGTATAAATGAAGACTGAGAGGATGACCTGGGCAGCTTGATCGTCAAGGGTTCTGCCGGTGGAGCAGAACGTGGAGTCGTTAGCAAACTAGCGACCCCCAGTCTGGTACTCGATGCTGGACGGGGAGTTGTTGGCTCGCTAGAAGCCCCCGACTTTGCATCGGGGTAACGAATCTTCTTGGGAAGACGTATCGTCATTGGCTTGTCGGAGGGATTGAGCTTCTCCTTTTGTGGCTGGCCGACTCTCGGCAGTCTGATTATCAGTGGCTCTGTTGTGGGTCTTGGCGCTTGGCCGGACCTTGGCAGCCGGATTATCATTTGCCCCTCTTGTGCCGAGAGGCTGATTGCATCCTTACGTAGAGCGGCTGTAAGGGGTGCGGTCTTGCCAGGTTTGCGAGCTTGGAGGTGAATCGTTAGAGGTTCTTCTGATCCTGTGGCTGTCTCAGTTCGAGCTTGCATATCTCCTTCGCCAAGGTGCCTCTTCGACTTTTCGTATAAGCAGGAATCCGAGTAGTAGGATTCGACCCCTTTGAAGGGATCGATGTCGGCAAATTCTGTCCTCACAAAGCCGTGTTTGTCGACAAAATTGAAACACTGGTGCAGCATGGAAGGCACGATCATGTAATCATGTATCCAAGGGTGTCCCAAGAGGATGTTGTAGGAAGTGTCTGCATCTATGACATAACAGGTTACTTCTGACTGGAGATCGCCAATTTGGCACTTCAAGCGAATCTTTCCGATCGGGTAGCTCCTGCCCGAATTGAAACCGATGATGGCGGTGCTTGTTGGCGTCAGGCGATGCATAGGAATAAGGAGATGATGTAACAGACCCTTCGGGATGATGCTTATGGAAGAACCAGGATCAATGTGCATCCGGTCCACCTTTACGTCGCCGATGTATCCAGTGTAATATAACGGTCGATCGTGCAAGTTGGTTTTGATGAGCATATCTTGCGGAGTGAAGACAATGTTGGGCATCGCTCCTGTGCAAGCGTTGTCTTGGAGATTTGCAGGCGGGCTCTCTCCTGTGAGGTTGACCTGAGCCAGATAGGCGTCGACATTCTGGAGTGCATCGCTCAAAGTCGAGCGAACATCCTTTGAGAGTCTCAGGAGCTCGTATAATGACAATTTGGCCGGCGTATTGGACAATTGCGCCAAGATATCGAAGTGGTAGGGCCTCTCCAGCCCCTGCGGTGCCTCTTTTCGGAGGGATTTGTCAAAGCGAGTCTCCTTCGGCCTAGGCTTGTCGATCGTCGGAGGCTGAGAAGGTCCTGGAGCGTCAGCAGTAGCTGGCTGATGATCTTCAGTCGAGTTATCAGCCACAGGTTGGAATTGTGCCCCAGACCGGGTAACAACAGCCGTGACTTCTTCGACATCTGCCGAGATTTTGCGACAGGATCTGACTTTTCCATTCTTCTTCTTGCGAATGGAAGGTGGTGTGGATTGAGTCACCTCGAGTACCAGGTCCGGATGGACCCACATGACCTCCCCCCGTGATGTAGTGAGGGGCACTAGACCAGTAGCCTGATCCCGGAGAGGTGGCAGATTAGCACTCTCCATTGTCGCCAGAGGGATAGGTACCACACCGTCTTGAGTTTCTGTTGGAGGGAAGCTGCCAAATTGTACTGACACCATATTGGCTGCTATGGTTACCTCTTCGAAATCAATGGCCAGGGCGTTCGAATCGATGAGATGTTGGATGTATTGTTTCAGTTGGTAGCAGTCGTGTGTAGCATGGTGGACGTAGCGGTGGTAACGGCAGTACTTTGGGTTCCCGTCTTGGCGGAGGGAGCTGAATTCTGTCTCCTTGTATGAGCATGTCCAAGATGGGCTTGACGTAGTTGTCTTCGAATGAGTAGGTCATTTGCGGCCATTGCTTGTCTGCCGATTTTGACTCAGGTTGCTGGGCTGTGTCAGCCACCATAGCTTGCTGGCCCTTGCTGTCCCGATTGTTGGAGGAGTTACCACCATTGTTGCTGTTGGTATTAGGGCGCTTGTCATTGTCCTCTCCCTCTGAGATGTGCAATCCCAGTTGGCGAGCCTTCTTTAACCGTTCTTCGACGCTAGTGGCACTGATGATAAACGTCTTCCAGTCCTTAAATTGACTTTCGTCCATCCAGAGACCGATTGTTGGGAGCAGTCTCTTTTGGCAAATTTCAATTATGGAGGAATCTGGATTACCAGACGGCAACTTCATTGCGGTTTGGCAAAACCGCTCAATATAGTCCCTTGTCAGCTCTTTCTCCCCTTGAACGACATCTGTGAGGGTGGACATTGTTACGTCTTGTCCTACTTCGTAGAATCTCTCCAAGAACATGCGCTTGAAGGTGGCGAAGGAGTGGATGCAGTTGTCTGGCAGGTTGCGATACCAGTCGAAGGCGACCCCTTCCAATGCCCTAATGAATAATCGTAAAAGGATGGCATCGTCATGGGGCAGATGGTCGGTGGTGACCTCGAAGTAAGTGATGTACCGACTTGCGGAGGTCTTGCCATCATAAGGATTAATGTTGAACGGCTTATATCTTGGTCGGAAGGGGATATCCCTCCATGCAGCAGGGTATGGTTGTCGTATTCTGAGGTCTTGGGAGTTTTCTCGAACGTAAAACATGGCTCGGAGCTCCTAGACCTCTCTTCTTGCTTCTATGGCCTCATCCGCAGCGGTGGGAGCCGACGTTTCAGGAGGATTATTGCCCGGGTTTGGTGCCGCTGAGTTTGAGTCTGCATTGACCGCGGGACCCAAGTTTGTTTGGCCAGGCGTCCCTCCTTACAGAGTAGGGAGGGCTTGTCACGCCCCAGAACCAGAACACTGGAGAGCGGGGGCAGACATAGCCAGCTACCTATAATAAAATGGGATCCACTCCACTATACGGTCACGGCTGTCTAGATATGTGAGGGTATATTTACAAGCCATCAGTCTCCTATGGTCAATAACAAGCCTAGTGTCTCAATCACAAGCAAGTAAGTAAATGTTACAAGATATATGATCACCAAATATACAATAGTAAGGCGTCCCAAACATTACATATTCAGCTGATCATGAAGCTAGTCGTTACAAAATGTGATGACTAGCAAGAGTTTCAGTCATATATGATCAACCCTAGGTTGCCAATCATGTTACAGCCCGTAGGCAGACAGTAAGTAAAATGTACACGAGCTAACACTTGCTCGATGGCTAAACGCCTCAAAAGAATAATTTTTACAATTAAGTAGGAGAGCCAAAAATAACCCACTCGTTGCCAGGATTTTGTCTAGTGGTCACCATATGGCAGGAAAATCGGTAGATCCTCTGGAGTTGCTCCGGTATCTGGCCATACAAAACCAGCTGGGTCAGACCCCAGAAAGAGCAAGTGCCACAAAGGAGGCTTCACTTAGGAACTAAAACCAACAATTAGCACAAGAGTACAATTATAAATAAAAGACAGAAAATATGGAAAAGCATGACGGGTGATATACGATGAGATAACCATGGGACTATTCAGATAACCAGGTTACAACCCGTAAACCAAACAAGGACCGGGGTTGTAACCCTTCGTCTGAACAGAACTTGGCTTCTCCCACCATTTATCGGCAAGATAAATATAAGAAATCAGGACATGTAACAATCTTGTACATGATCAAGACAAGACTAGACTGATTGAACTTCATCCAATATTTTACGGCCAAGCAATAAGTATGGCTTGATCTTTAACTAACTAGAGTTATCACAAGCCTAATTACTAACAAGATGCAGCGAGATTATTTCACAGCCACAAGCCCTGCAGACCATCCAGGCTATCCGGACGCAATTAGAGTTGAATTCAAGTGGGTACATCATCCAGGAAATGCATGTACCCTCAGGTGACTTAGAGGGTGCAACACATGACAGTGTGCTGGAAATGTGCCCTACTCGACGGCAGGCTACAGATCCCAAGTGGGGCGCCCAGATAACGGGATTGCCTGTAGCTGGGAAAATCTCTTCATGTCTACTGGATTATTCTAGTGGTTATCCTTAGTCGATTTCAGTGGGTACCCGTGACCGTGGTACACAGAGGTCCCCGTCCTAGACATGATGTAAGACAAGACGGGTTCATTTGTACAAGCACAATCGTCCACGGTGTCCAAGTCATTCAATCTTGTCAAGTCATACTAGCCGTCGTAACAGCCTTCGAGATATATCGTGTCAGGTTTATCATGTCAAGAGTGCGCCACGGTGGGCCACTATCAAGAATTATCATGTCAAGTTATCATGTCAAATTTGTCAGGTCAAGTAATCATGTCAGGAGTGCACCACGGCGGGTCACTATCGAGTCATGTCATTTATCAAGGAGGAAAGAAACTTGCACAATTTAAATAATAATATATATAATATATATATTCTTGAAGCCAAGAAGAAACTCTACAACTTTCATGTTGGGAGTGGAAAAAAATTTTGACCATAATTCAGGCAAATAAAACATTTAAACAATCAAAGTGGACCCCATGTGGGCCAAAAGTGGGAGAACAAATATGCGGCCAAAGAGAGAGGGAGGCACCCATGCGGCCAGCCAAACCTTATGCGGCCAGAAAATAACTGAAGGGGACCATGCGGCCATCAAGAAATATTTATACAAGCAGAAAAGTCAAAGAGAGAGGAACCCGCAATAAATGCAATCTTCCACTCAAGCAAAAGGAAAAGGGACACATGGCCACTCCAGTACGGAGGCCATGTGGGACTCAACAATTAATGCAGCAAGGAAGAAAGTTCACGTGAACCATTTAATTGATGATCCACGTGAGGCAATGATTACATGTAATATAATAAGCTAATGCATGCAATTATTTAATGAAAAGGCCATGCGGCTCATATATTTCCATGCACATGCTAATGCTAGCAAGAGCAATTACATGCGGCTATATACAAATCTCATACGGCCCACGTAAAATTTTCCCATGCGGTCAACCACAAATTTCCATGCGGCTCACTTAAGCCATGCAAATGCTTAGGCCAAAATTTAATGCATGCTAGACATGCATTTCTAATGCATTCAAGTATTTAAATATGCAAATCTATATGCGGCCATGCAATTGAAGCAAGCAAGCAAGGCTTGCTAGAAGAACCCATGCGGCTAGGCATTGATTGCTACTCAATAGGCCTAGCAATTGCTTTAAGGTGAATGCAACATTAAATGCTAT
Organism: Iris pallida; assembly: GCA_029216955.1. NCBI lineage: Eukaryota > Viridiplantae > Streptophyta > Magnoliopsida > Asparagales > Iridaceae > Iris > Iris pallida. Next base: position 8,654,035 of record JANAVB010011395.1, on the reverse strand, counting down.
TTAATATGGGCCTGGAATTGATTTTAAGTCTAATTAGCATTTAATGCTTAGTACAAAGCATGAAAAATGCTTTTCCAGGAAAGCATTTAAAGCTTGAATTGACATTTAATGCTTATTATAAAGCATGGGAATGCTTTTCCAGGAAAAGCATTTAAAGCTTGAATGGCATTTAATGCTTATAATGCAAGCATGCAATGCTTCCATCTCATGCGGCTATGCTTCCATCCCATGCGGCTATGCTTCTTTGCATGCATTATTACACCACTACATGCGGCTAAGGCTTGGTGTTTCCAAGCAAAATATACATTTGTGCACTAATGCATTATTTCTAATGCTTAGTCTCCATGCGGCTCATATTATTTCATATGCGTCTAGCTACTGTGGATTGCATGCAGGCAAAGAAATATTAAAAGTAAGTAATATTTAAGAGCAAGCCATATGCGGCTCACTTGCATGCTGGTGTATGCAATATTTAATGCATGCATGCAATTAATGATTGCAAGGCCATGCGGCTAGAAAACCACTTGCCGCATGAAATAGTCATGCGGTCAAGTACTATTCTTCTCCTCAATTCAGAGAAGAAAAAATACCATGAAGCCATACTTCCAAGCTCCATAATTCCATCATCCAGAGTCCAAATTCGAACTTCTATAGGTCAAAATGGGACAGAATAAAATTCTCTACAACATGGAACCATCAAAACGTGGAAATAATAAGGTTAAACAGATCAAACCCAAGAAAATCCAAAAATACCACAAAACTAGGTCTACAAGAATTTAACCATGGAAATGAAAAATACAAGTACTAAAGTGGGTTAGAAACACATGAGAAAGACAATAGAACAATAAAAATGGGGTTCCTCCATGAAGCAAGATGCACTTGCCTAAGCTCAATCTCTCTCTCTTTCTCTTTCTCTCTCTCTCTCTCCTGGTAGGTGAAGAGTAAAGATGGAGAAGAAGAAATGAGTAATGAGTAATAATGGAAGAGAGAGAGTGGGATTGATATTAATGGTGGGAGTGGTGGTAGGTGGGAGTGGCCCTCCACATAAAACCAAACTAAGCCAAACTCACTAAACCGAACCAAACCAAGCCAATGCAATCCCATGATGAACCATGCTAATGCACCATGCAAAAAAATAAAACCCAAGGCTAACTAATTATGACAAACCAAAAATACGAGCCCGAAATACGTACACGTATTCCCAATACGTAATACGAACCACGGGCATTACAATTCTACCCACCTTAAAAGAATTCTGTCCTCGGAATTTAATCAAGAGGCTAGAGATTGCAATGACAAGCTATACTAAGCAATCAATCAATTAATCATGCAAGCAAAGAATTCGAAGGAAGAAAGAAGAAGGGAGATATCCTGCTATGAACCTCTCTGCCGGTTCTGGATCTGAGCTTGGACCTGGACATACTGCTGGGGTCTCTGTAGCTAGAAGGTTAGGGCCTGAGGCGGCAATGGCCTCGGAGGCTGGTACTGCTGCTAAAACACTTGGGCCTGAGGCGGCAATGGCCTCGGCAATGGATACTGCTGCTGCTGCTGGACTGGGGCTGGTCCCCTTACCGAGGGACTAGTCTGGGCCGATGAGGAGGAACCGGCTCTATTCGGACAGGACCCAATCTTGTGGTCCGGTGCTCCACAAGCCAAGCACAATCCCTGCGCTCTGCGATATTCCGAAACAACGTGTCCTGGCTTCCCACAATGAGTGCAGCCCATTGCGGAAGACTGCTTCTACTTCTGCTGCTGAGGGGACGTGACCGACGACACTGAAGCCGCCTGCCTTGGAGTTCCAATTGTCAAGGCCCTGACTGCCGGGGCTGGTGCTGACGACTGGATCATCTGACCGTGAGATCGTTTTCGACCTCCGGTCCTGTCCACTATCATGTGGGAGGTATACTCGTGCCTCCTAGCTGCCCTCAACATTGTATCAAAAGTCTGACGCTCAAACTGCTCCACTGCCAACAAAATCTCGAGGTGGAGCCCCTGCTGGAACCGCTGGGCTCTATCATACTCGGTTGACACCAAAGTGGGAGCAAACCGACTAAGCCTGGAGAACTCGGCCGCATATCCATCGACCGTCCTGCCTCCTTGCTTCAGATTGGTAAACTTGGTCTGTAGATCGTACCGAGCCACCGTATCGAAGTACTTGGTCTGGAATCTCTCTCTGAATACTGCCCATATAATAGGGGCCACTAATCCTACGGCCTGTGCTGCCCACTAGCTGCGGGCAAGATCCAATAACTGTAGACGCACCACGGCCACCTTCTCGTCTTTCGGGGTTCTGGCTGTCTCTAGAATGACTTCAGTATCCTAGAGCCATGCATCAGCAGCAATATCATCTTCGCTGCCATCGAAGAATGGAGGATTCAGGCACTTGAAACTGTTCGCTGTACTGTTCCCATGACGACCGCCTCTGTTCAGAACATCTGCCACTGCCTGTTGCAAGGCATCTCCTCGGCGATCTTGGGAAGCTAACAATGATCTGATGAGACCTACCAAAGTGCCATCATCAGGCTCTGCAGGCTGGACTGGCTGAACTGGCGGCTCTCCTCTAGTAGGTACGACTCGGAAGGCTGCTCCTGAGTGCTGGGCCTGATCTTCTGGTTACTGCTGGTCCACGGGAGGCACTTTGCCTTGTTGATCGGCAGGTCCAGGAACAATACCGCTGAAGAAGATGACATAGGAAACAATAAGGAAGGACCAGGACAGATCAACGATTACAAGCATGTGATCAGGACAAGAATTTCAGGAATCAAGAGGATACGAGTAGAGATCAAGGGCGAGTACTGATTGAGACATCTATTCGGTAAACCCTCACATAACTTGATTTACAAGACCTGCATGGGCCACCACTTAAACCATGTCACGCCCCAGAACCAGAACACTGGAGAGCGGGGGCAGACATAGCCAGCTACGTATAATAAAATGGGATCCACTCCACTATACGGTCACGGCTGTCTAGATATGTGAGGGTATATTTACAAGCCATCAGTCTCCTATGGTCAATAACAAGCCTAGTGTCTCAATCACAAGCAAGTAAGTAAATGTTACAAGATATATGATCACCAAATATACAATAGTAAGGCGTCCCAAACATTACATATTCAGCTGATCATGAAGCTAGTCGTTACAAAATGTGATGACTAGCAAGAGTTTCAGTCATATATGATCAACCCTAGGTTGCCAATCATGTTACAGCCCGTAGGCAGACAGTAAGTAAAATGTACACGAGCTAACACTTGCTCGACGGCTAAACGCCTCAAAAGAATAATTTTTACAATAAAGTATGAGAGCCAAAAATAACCCACTCGTTGCCAGGATTTCGTCTAGTGGTCACCATATGGCAGGAAAACCGGTAGATCCTCTGGAGTTGCTCCGGTATCTGGCCATACAAAACCAGCTGGGTCAGACCCCAGAAAGAGCAAGTGCCACAAAGGAGGCTTCACTTAGGAACTAAAACCAGCAATTAGCACAAGAGTACAATTATAAATAAAAGACAAAAAATATGGAAAAGCATGACGGGTGATATACGATGAGATAACCATAGGACTATTCAGATAACCAGGTTACAACCCGTAAACCAAACAAGGACCGGGGTTGTAACCCTTCGTCTGAACAGAACTTGGCTTCTCCCACCATTTATCTGCAAGATAAATATAAGAAATCAGGACATGTAACAATCTTGTACATGATCAAGACAAGACTAGACTGATTGAACTTCATCTAACATTTCACGACCAAGCAATAAGTACGGCTTGATACTTTAACTAACTAGGGTTATCACAAGCCTAATTACTAACAAGATACAGCGAGATTATTTCACAGCCACAAGCCCTGCAGACCATCCAGGCTATCCGGACGCAATTAGAGTTGAATTCAAGTGGGTACATCGTCCAGAAAATGCATATACCCTTAGGTGACTTAGAGGGTGCAACACATGACAGTGTGCTGGAAATGTGCCCTACTCGACGGCAGGCTACAGATCCCAAGTGGGGTGCCCAGATAACGGGATTGCCTGTAGCTGGGAAAATCTCTTCATGTCTACTGGATTATTCTAGTGGTTATCCTTAGTCGATTTCAGTGGGTACCCCTGACCGTGGTACTCAGAGGTCCCCGTTCTAGACATGATGCAAGACAAGACGGGTTTATTTGTACAAGCACAATCGTCCACGGTGTCCAAGTCATTCAATATTGTCAAGTCATGCTAGCCGTCGTAACAGCCTTCGAGATATATCGTGTCAGGTTTATCATGTCAAGAGTGCACCACGGTGGGCTACTATCAAGAATTATCATGTCAAGTTATCATGTCAAATTTGTCAGGTTAAGTTATCATGTCAGGAGTCAACCACGGCGGGTCACTATCGAGTCATGTCATTTATCAAGGAGGAAAGAAACTTACGCAATTTAAATAATAATATATATAATATATATTCTTGAAGCCAAGAAGAAACTCTACAACTTTTATGTTGGGAGTGGAAAGAAATTCTGACCACAATTCAGGCAAATAAAATATTTAAACAATCAAAGTGGACCCCATGTGGGCCAAAAGTGGGAGAACAAATATGCGGCCAAAGAGAGAGGGAGGCCACCCATGCGGCCAGCCAAACCTTATGCGGCCAGAAAATAACTGAAGGGGACCATACGGCCAGCAAGAAATATTTATGCAACCAGAAAAGTCAAAGAGAGAGGAACCCGCAATAAATGCAAGCTTCCACTCAAGCAAAAGGAAAAGGGACACGTGGCACTCCAGTACGGAGGCCATGTGGGACTCAACAATTAATGCAGCAAGGAAGAAAGTTCACGTGAACCATTTAATTGATGATCCACGTGAGGCAATGATTACATGTAATATAATAAGCTAATGCATGCAATTATTTAATGAAAAGGCCATGCGGCTCATATATTTCCATGCACATGCTAATGCTAGCAAGAGCAATTACATGCGGCTATATACAAATCTCATGCGGCCCACGTAAAATTTTCCCATACGGTCAACCACAAATTTCCATACGGCTCACTTAAGCCATGCAAATGCTTAGGCCAAAATTTAATGCATGCTGGACATGCATTTCTAATGCATTCAAGTATTTAAATATGCAAATCTATATGCGGCCATGCAATTGAAGCAAGCAAGCAAGGCTTGCTAGAAGAACCCATACGGCTAGGCATTGATTGCTACTCAATAGGCCCAGCAATTGCTTTAAGGTGAATGCAACATTAAATGCTATTTAATATGGGCCTGGAATTGCTTTTAAGTCTAATTAGCATTTAATGCTTAGTATAAAGCATGAAAAATGCTTTTCCAGGAAAGCATTTAAAGCTTGAATTGACATTTAATGCTTATTATAAAGCATGGGAATACTTTTCCAGGAAAAGCATTTAAAGCTTGAATGGCATTTAATGCTTATAATGCAAGCATGCAATGCTTCCATCTCATGCGGCTATGCTTCCATCCCATGCGGCTATGCTTCTTTGTATGCATTATTACACCATTACATGCGGCTAAGGCTTGGTGTTTCCAAGCAAAATACACATTTGTGCGCTAATGCATTATTTCTAATGCTTAGTCTCCATGCGGCTCATATTATTTTATATGCGGCTAGCTACTTGGATTGCATGCAGGCAAGGAAATATTAAAAGTAAGTAATATTTAAGAGCAAGCCATATGCGGCTCACTTGCATGCTGGTGTATGCAATATTTAATGCATGCATGCAATTAATGATTGCAAGGCCATGCGGCTAGAAAACCACTTGCCGCATGAAATAGTCATGCGGTCAAGTACTGTTCTTCTCCTCAATTCAGAGAAGAAAAAATACCATGAAGCCATACTTCCAAGCTCCATAATTCCATCATCTAGAGTCCTAATTCGAACTTCCATAGGTCAAAATGGGACAGAATAAAATTCTCTACAACATGAAACCATCAAAACTTGGAAATAATAAGGTTAAACAGATCAAACCCAAGAAAATCCGAAAATATCACAAAACTAGATCTACAAGAATTTAACCATAGAAATGAAAAATACTAAGTACTAAAGTGGGTTAGAAACACATGAAAAAGACAATAGAACAATAAAAATGGGGTTCCTCCATGAAGCAAGATGCACTTGCCTAAGCTCTCTCTCTCTCTCTCCTGGTAGGTGAAGAGTAAATATGGAGAAGAAGAAATGAGTAATGAGTAATAATGGAAGAGAGAGAGTAGGATTGATATTAATGGTGGGAGTGGTGGTAGGTGGAAGTGGCCCTCCACATAAAACCAAACCAAGCCAAACCCACTAAACCGAACCAAACCAAGCCAATGCAATCCCATGATGAACCATGCTAATGCAACATGCAAAAATATAAAACCCAAGGCTAACTAATTATGACAAACCAAAAATACGAGCCCAAAATACGTACACGTAATCCCAATACGTAATACGAACCACGGACATTACAGGGCTGTTTTGATCTCGTCCACGGATTTGACCAAAGTGCACAGTATGGCCTCTAGAGTGTCGATGCATTGGCGATCACTGGGACCATCATGTTCGTTGTTTGTCATGAATGTCGTCCTGACATGAGTAGAAATAGAAGGGACGGTAGATGACGTACACCCCGAATCATACCCCTGCAACGAGAAGTCATTGGGGTATGTGGGAATGTCTTCCTCTGGTTCGGACTCAGAAGGAACAGTACCCCCAGCTTCAAAGGTTGCTTTATCTTGAGAGTCGTAGACGTCCTCGGGGACATCGGCACTCACCGCATCTGATGGGAGAGTTGTTTTCCCGGGCTCGTCTCCTTGGAATATTGGATTGTCGTGGATGTTCGAAGGAGTGCTACCCCCAGTTCCAGTAACCCCCAGTGATGTGGATGATGAATCTCCCACTATAACAGATTTCGTCTTTGAATGGGTACCTTAGAAAACTCTGTTGGTGGGCAACCGCTTAGACGACAGTCTTTTATTCATAATGGTTGAAATCTTCGGGCTGGAAACGTTTGTCTTCTTCCCTCTCCCATCGGCGAGGATTTTCTGAGCAGAGTTGCAGGAGACGACGGGAGGTGCCTCATCCTCTGAACATGGTTGATGCAGTCTTTGGAAGACGGACTGTCGGTCTTCTCGTACCGTCGCGTTATTGCAATAGCAGTTGACGATGACTTGGGTGCAGTGACGTCCGTGCGAGGACTCTTTGCACCCCGAGGCCCCTTCTCTTTCCTTGTGTTTGTGGAGGATAGCCTCACGCAAGTCAGATGGGTCCAGAACGACCATGTTTGCTCCCTGGATTTTGGAAGACTTTTGGGAACCATCCTGTCTGTTTGCCGTCGGGGGCTGGACTCGAGTGGTTCTGTACAACTTCCCATCAGAGGCCCGCATAACAGTATGTGGAATGCTCGGATGGTCAGAGGTCGGGTCAGCAGACTGAGCTTGCTAAGCTACTGCTGCCCTAGACTTCTTCACTCTGGTGCGTGAGGGCACATAATAAGAATAGTCTAAGTGGTGCTGGAGAGAGTCAGACATGTCTTCTCGGGAGTACGAGAGATCAGGACCATAGGAGAGGCGGTCGAAGACTGAGCCGCGTGGAGCAGGCGGCATGCGGCTGGAATCAATGCAGCTGGCAGTCGTAGCCACATGGGCTTTCTTCATGCGGCTGGAAGTCTCAGCCGCATGGGTCTTCTCCATGCGGCTGGAAATCCTGGCCGCATGAGTGTTATGCATTTGGCTAGCAGTTTCGGCTACATGGACATCATTCATGCGGCTGGCAATCTTGGCCGCATCAGTCTTCGTTTTGTGGCTAGTGCCTTTGTTTGGCTTCTTCCTGGAGCACATAGAATCATTTTTTGCCTCTGCAAGTCCTGCATCGTAGTGCTTTCCTTTGCCGGACTTGGGGACAGCAGAGTCCTCTACGACTTGAAGTGGGGCCGCATGAGAGTTTCCTTCGCCGTCCTGGACAGCAGAGAGTACTCCGTCCAGAGCTTGGGAGGAGCAAATGATTTTGGCCTCCACTCCCTGCGAGCCTTATTTGTGCGGGTTCACTTCTGGACCGGGCCAGCGCTTCCGTCGGAGAGCATTTCTTCAAACGCCTGTTGGTCGAAGCGGACGACCATCTTCTGTTGTGTAGAGCCAAGTTTGGCTGCATCCGATAGCGTCACCAACTCCTCAGCCATGGAGAAGTTTGTCTCCAGCAGAGTCGTCATCGTGTTTGCCATTGATTGTAAAAGTACAGAACAATTTATATAGGAGGACTGGACTTAGACTCACAATACAAACTCGCTCGTACAAAGAAAGCCTAGGGACAAAAACCTAGGTACAGCATTCTAAGTACAAGTGTTTATTTTAGATTCTGGGGGGTGACGATAGAGGCTCGGGAAAGCGACGGCAGCTCTGCCTTACTCCTTGGACGATCGGGTGCAGCCTTGGCTCTGGAGAAGAACTGCTTGGCGTTGATGAAGAAATGCTCTCCTTGTTCTCTCTGTATATGCTCCTCTGTCCTTTCGATCTCTGTATATTCTCTCTCTGATTCTCTCTGGATCCGGCCGGGGGTGCTTTGCAAGGGAATGACACCTTGCTATTTATAAGATTGGGGGACATCATTAGGATTTGCAATGATTGTCCATTCTCAAAAGTCGGCGGCCTGAAAGTAAATTAATCTGGGCCGTCCATCTCGAATATAATAGATTTAAGCAATTAATATGATTGTATTAAATCTCTGTGGACAATAAATATTGATTGTCATGAATATTCGTGACTTGTAATGGCCTGCCACGTGTCTAATTTGCTCGATTTGATTTGATCTGGGCACTTATGGTGATTGCAACAAATCTGATTTGTTAGGATTTGTTAGTACCCATAATTCCAGGAAGATAAGACTGCCACGTGTCTCAATAATCGTGAAAAGCGCCACGTGTCTCCACTGGGTCATCTTGGTAGAGCCGTATATGAGTGGGCCGCATGAGGATGAACGGTCGTATGAAGATGGGCAGCCGCATGGGGATAAACAGCCGCATAAAGATGGGCAGCCGCATGGGAGTAGGCAGCCGCATGCTGATGGGCGGCCGCATAAGGGATGCAGCCGCATGAAGATGGGCGGCCGCATGAAGTGGGCAGCCGCATGCTGATGGGCGGCCGCATAAAGGATGCAGCCGCATGAAGATGGGCGGCCGCATGAAGTAGGCGGTCGCATAAATGCAGCAGTCGCATGCCTCGAGATTTGATGGATTCTGCCAGCTATGAGAAGATTTTCTCATCTTCCCTTGGAATGCACTATTATGTCAGTCATTATTGCGCCTTTATGTCAGAGCTGCCATTTGTCAGAGCTGTCAGCCGTCAGGTCATTAAATACAGCAAAAGACGAAGGGAAGAGCTGTTGAAGGCCACGTGGCTCCTCTCTGGGCCTCATGGAATTTTTTGAGCCGCATAGACTTTTGAGCCGCATGGTCCCCTGAGCCGTATGGGCTCTCTGAGCCACATAGGGATCCTTGGCCGCATGGACCTTTCTTTATTATTTTTCATGCTTCTACAAACATATCATCTCCGCTCGGAGGTATAATATAACATCTCAACTCTTTGTCTCAATCACAAGTCTAGGGAAGATAGAGCACGATATAGAATAAAATAAAAAGAAAAACTGAATATATATAAGTAAAGTCATCACAACCCATATATAGATATCCAAAACAAATAAATATGAGTCCTGAATATAACTAAGTCTCAACAACAATCAAAATAATCCGATACAAACTAAAAGCTATAAGTACTAGACTAAACTAGGCACCCTCTACTGAACTAGATGCTCCTCAGGTTCCTGAATGTCACCCTCATTTGCCCCATAGAAGGTAGGGCAGTCACCATCATCATTTATAATATTTTCAACAGGTCCAGTCAGGACAGGAGCGAGCACAATACATCTCATGCAGTTCATATCATGTTGGAAAATATAAAGCATGCAAAAAAGTAAGATACATAGACTGTAAGGAAATATATATATATAAACAAAAGAGATTTGATAACTAAAAATATTTATATACATGATAAGTAAGAACTGTATGTAACATGTAATTTAGAGCATGAGATGGTTATATAAACGGGTTAGGACAATGCAAGGGTAACTCCATCATACGTGCGTGTACAATTGATATATACAAGATTTTTACAAGATTTCACAAGATGGGATTTTGATCACATAACCATTTTCTACTCACCCTCCCCAATCAATATACAAGGATCCAGTCAAGTTACGTTACCTTACACAAGAGATTTTTATCATGTTTGCTCACGTGATCATGAGAGTACAAGATTGCACAAGAGTATACATGAATAGAGGTGTACATGAAATACAAGATATTCGTGAAAAGCACATGACAACTGTATTTGATGCACCTCGAGGGGGATAACATTGCATGACAAGATCCATATAGTACCAATCCATGATAATAACGTGACAGCATCATGTAAAGTAATCTGAGCAAGAATATAAATCCTAACAAGTATGAAATGATCAGAGAATGTACTCGCCTGATACCCTAAATGACTGATATGAATAGATGTCCGAACTGATATCACAGAGTCATAATTAGAGCAACACATGTTATAAAGAGTTCAATTTGAAATGATAGAAATTTATAATGTAATCTACATGTTTCTAAGTCAATATAGGTCAAGTCAACTCTTTGTCAACTCTAAGTCAACTCTGGTCCACCTTGGGTCAAACTAGGAGTCAAGGTTAAGCTTCTATAGTTTTGGTCAAACTTAGATTAATGGTCAACATCTATGATACTTGGAATATATTAATATATATACCACATATATCCTTACCCATATAGTACCACCCTAACATATACATATAGATATCATATATCAAGTATATACATATCCTCACTATGAACCATAACTTATATCTATATAATCTCATAATATATATAGATACTATATAACCCAAAAATATATATATCTACCTATATAGCCCTTCCACAATCTAACATCACCTACTCAAACTCAAACACTTAGACACTAACCCACTAACACTAAGATACCATATCGACCTTGGTCATATGGGTATCCCAATACCAATACCTTGGTTGGAATCCAATACCTTAACTTGGGTAAGCCTAACCTTACCTTGATATCTTGATACCTTACCTTGGTACCTTGATACCATACCTTGGTCATAAGGTAAACTAATCATTTATCTTGAAGGTAAAGGTAATTCATATTTACCTTAAGATACTAAATTGGTATCATGAGATACCAAGATACCCCTCAAATATCTAATTAACTATCTAATGTACTAACACAACATCTTAACTAATATCTAATATATAACCTATAGAGACTAACTTGCTAACATACCAATATCTAAAACTAACATAACCTACTAACATATCAATATGTAACATACTAGATATCTAACATCAAACTATTTAACAACATATCAAATATCTAACAAAATACTAACCTCTACTATCTAACTAACACTCATACTAACAAATATAACTTACACTAACATATAACAAACTCTAATATATATAATCCTCTACTAACCAACATCTAACAAACATACTAACATATATTATCTAACAATAATATATATATGTACTATATCATACATATACTCGACAACCTATGATACCTACATTCAATTAATATCCATACTATATAGGCTCATAAGTTACACAAAATGCCTATGTCGTATAGTCACTCTTCTACTTAAAATCAATATTGTACCAATTGGGCATTTACTAAATTATAGGATTAAAGTATGTTGTATCTCTTCGTGTTAGCTTTTCGAAACTTCAAACGGATTGAATTTTTGTGTCGGAAAGCTCCCGGAATCGCGAAAACACCGAAACGTGTTTGCCTTTCGGACAGCTGACACTCAAATAGTTTTACAGAAAGTTCTAAAACGATTTTGGCTTATTAAAATATATATTTGGAAAGCTAACTTTGGTACGGTTTTTTTTTAAAAATGGAAGATTAATCGGAGTTCTGAGCTAAAAGTTATGGCATTTAAAAGTTGCTATGGTTACTAAAAACGTGGATGAATATTATGACAAATTTGGGTTGTTTTGGGCAAAAGAAACACATGTAGGCCAAGATACTTGGATACCAACATAGGTATCCAAATGAAACTCATTCTAACCATCCTAACTAAGATCAATCAACTCTTTAACCATTCTAAAACTGAATTTAAAACACAATTAATCATATTAGGCAATAAACCAAACACATAGGGTGTCCTAATTTGGGATCTATCAAGTAGGACACAAAACACATATCTAAAATCCTCAAGAGAGCTCCAAATGGCTTCAAACTTGAATCTAAAGGGGGTACATGCATGGGGGTGGATCTTATGGATTCAAACTAACTAATATGCGTAGGAAATTAATTTAGAGGGTTGGTTTTACCTATTGGGAGTGGGATCCCAATGATACTTTCAAGGACACCGCTCCGATACAAAGATCCTTCCAAAATGGACACTCCTCATTGCACTTTACTCCAAATCTTTGCTAACATTCTCCCTTGGTAGTATGAGAAGGTTGGATGGAAGTTTTGGTGGAGGAATGAAGAGATTTGGAGATCAAATCAAAGAGGGAAGCTCTCTAATTTGGGGAAGAACACTTTGTGAAGGAAAAGAGGCAAGATGGAATGAAATGAAAGGAAGGGAGGCTAACCTACCTATAGTGGCTGCCATTAAACCCTATTTGACCTTGGAGGAAAGCCCATTAAGGCCTCAACTAGTCCTCTTGGTTAAGTTTAAGTTAGGTTCAAGTTTGGGTTCAAAAGGGTTAAATTTAAGCCTCTAACTTAACCAATCTAATAAGTGGGATTAGTCTAAACTTACTAACTTAATTAGTGGGGTTTGTAGGCCATGACTAACTAATCTTGGGGTCTCGTCTAGAGTCTAAGCTACCCGAGTCAATAACACAAGTCGGAACGAAACTAAACTCAAACCCGACTAAACAAATCCCGAAAAAATAATATTAAAATATAAAAATTCCTA
>JANAVB010011395.1:8626049-8636049 GCA_029216955.1 Iris pallida | reverse complement strand
CGTATCGTTTTTCTGGTCCTTTATGCCAAGTTTGGTCTGATTCTGAGACAGTTGAATCGGAACGCCGTTTTGCGGGCCCCACGGTCCCACACAACGGGCAATTTTGTGCACGGCCCGTCGAAATCTAACTTTGGACATATGGTTGGGTTCGTATCGAAAACCAGACCTTTGACCTATAGTTTGATGACTTTGGAGACCGTTGACTCTGGCACGCTTTTTGGTGCAAAGCGGGTCCAACGACGGACACCGTTTTGGCCCAAAATTACCGTTTTGCCCCTGTGTCCAGAATTGGACTTAAGGACAGGAAATTCTAGCTAATTTGACTATTCTGAGAACGTTGGTAATATTTATTTCAGCATCTGGAGACTTTTGCATGTGTTGACTTTAGTGACTCATCTGATGTGGTTGTACTATCGGTTTCTCCAGCTAAGGACCTCAGGCAAGTGCACTTTCTGATTGCTTTCGATTCATGGTAGTATTTTCATTTCATGTTTATACATATATCTTGCTGCTTGTTGACACGCTCGTCACACGGAGTAGTCGGGAGGGGAAATATCTTAGTAGACATGTGGACTACCCATAACTATCCTCCGTGTCTTTCGTGGAGAATAGCAGCTGCACACGACACGTGCAGGGTGCCGGATTTACCCCCGAACCGTTTACATGTCGAAACAGATATTTCACACCACATAGATAGTTGTTTTTATTTATTTTTCCTTGTCCTTTCCACCGTGCCATGTCATCAGTATCTTCCAGTTTTCATATCTCATATGTTATTTTCATGTCTTGTTAATTCTATTGTGTTTTCGCATTACCATCGGTTTGTGTACTTGTTCCATTTCTGACTGGAAACCATCATTTTTAAGGTTAGCTGTGGCTTCACTTAGCTTGGGAGATTCGGGTGTACTTGCAGACAGAAACCTAGAAATAGATAGCAGTTGTATCAATTTCATTAATTGTAAAATCTTGTATTTCTTAAATTATAAATGTTGTTACAAATTTAGAAATGTGAATGAGCAGCAAATGTTATATTTGGAGAATTTATTTCTTGCGGGCAGGACAGCGTTCTACCGCCGACTCTGCGGCGTAGGCTGGCTTGGACACATCTCGTATCCGAAAAAGTGGATGCGGGTCGTGACAAGTTTTTTTGGTGGCCCATACAGGTCAGTTTTTGTAAAGTTGTACGAACTCGTGGTAGTACAATATTAGTCGTACTACTGCAAGCCTGTGAGTAGGAAATGCTCATTCACAAACTTGGATTGAAATGATTTAAGCGAATGACTAGGACTAGGATCCCCTTGTTTAAATTGACCGATTGGGTAGTTAAGGTTGTTAGATAGGCCATGCTATTTAGGAATTATTGAATTCATATAACTTGCCAGATCTCCATAGGAACACTATGACTTTTGATATGACAATGTGATCCAATGTGGATATACTATTCGCTTGGTATGTTAGGCTTACCTAGAATTAATGTGTTAATCTTGATAAACTGTTCAATTTTTCTTTTGCTCTATTTAGATATAAATCTTATAATATAAATAAGAATTTCTTGTTTTAAATTCTATTTTGCTATAAGGAATTGGTTTATAATTCCAGATTCTGTTATTCCTGTATGAATCCCGAGTTAGACTTGATTCAAAGTTTTCCCTCAGCTATTTGAAATATATATGAGACAAATGTTAGGATGTTCTTACTTTCCTTGTCTTCAGTTATTTCCTCCCCAATCAATCTTCTACCTTAAGGATTGACACTTATAGGCAGATGTTTACGCTTCCTAGCATAGTCAACTAGTTTGAATCTCTAACGGCTCCTTGACGTTTTTAGGAATATAGCTAGAGTAATTAAACGATTGCGATGACTAGACAGCAGTGCACTGTCGCCAATTACCTGAGAGTGGAGAATGTAGGTTCACTGCAGCCAGCAGCGTACTGGCGAGACACAACCCACAGAATTGAAATCATTTCGAAGAATCATAGTCTATGGAACATTGCTAAAACTATGTTCTCATTAACCTCTTTAGATCTTGGATACCCTTGTGTCAATATAAGGTAGAGTACCTGATAACATATCGCCTCTGAATCACGGAACCAAGAGTTTGCCATAGCCAAATTGTATGGGCGAGGCATAATTCTCGGTAAAATGATTTTAGACGTGATCACAAGATTAGGATACTATAGAGGATAGGAGATGCCATGTATGTCCCTTAGGACCCAATGCCAATACTAGTGGAAGCTCTGTAAGTGGTAGCATGCCTCTCAACTTAGCATTATATGGTCCTTGTGATCTATTAACGAGGTAATTGACTGACACTAACAGGTTTACCTAGAATATAGAATTCAGAAGTCCATAACCCATTAGTCGACTAAAGCCTTATGGATAAGAAGATAATAGGTTGACTGTATAGGCAAGAACATCAGGTAAGGATTTGATTTTCTCAAAACTCGAACTACTTGTGCCTCATTTCCAAAAATCTCGCCTACTTATATTTTGACTATCTTGACCAATGCTGCTAGTACAGCCTAGTTTTGCAAGCTTACTCTTTTATCGAGCTTGATTCGAGACATACATTTATTGGAGACGCCCGCTAACATATTATCTAATCAGAATCATTGTATTACGGTCTGATCAACCATGATGCATTTGGTTCGCTCTTCATCTAATTATCCTACGTGGATTGAGATGTAGATATATCTAGGATCTCATCTGCGACTGCTTTGACAATTCTTCTTGAATTAGAAATTTGCCTTTAAATCACGTAATTGTATTCGGTGACATCTCTCTTGAACTCTTTATTGTTTTTGCCTTTCACTGATTAGAAAGACGAAAGTTCGTAATTGATAGATAGATACAGAGTATTCTCCATGGCTATGATAGTTGTATACGCAACCGTAGCTACCATCGGCCAACCCTATGACTAGAACCTTGCCTTGAATTACCAGTCCTTCCTTCGACATTAAACATACTATCTTGATCTTCTAGTCATTGGAGTCCGAAAATGATTAGGATCTTTTCCTTGACCAAATGCCAACCTAGGAGACTGCCTATCCTCAAGAGACCAAATGTTGTAAGCCTCCTAAAATTTTAGGATATACCAGGATTACCGAGTAATTAGAATAACTTCCATTAGGATGATGATTAGTGCCCTTGGACTCCCACTTTTCATTTAGATCATTTTGTGTCCCCGGCCGTGTCATTAATACTCAGAGCACGAGGCCAGTTGTTACCTTCCAACAAATTTTACATGTAAGATCTAGACGAGTCCACCTTCATATAGGTATATCATGTCCCACTCAAATCCGTCCCCTTGTACTCTATTTTTGTGGTACGACTTGCAAGACAAAAGGACTAGCTATAACCCTTACCATAATGTCGGTACACTTTCCGACTTCCATTAGAGCCTCAGCTTCGACTTAATTCCTTCGACCCAATATGTGGTGATGATCTACTCGAAGTCCACTATGCACACGCCACTAGTGTGCCACTTGATAGAGGCCTCTTGTGCTACTTAGACACAAAATCACTGAAGGCACATTTTGAGCTTTAGGGACCTAGCTAACCAACCTGACTAGCAACTAGCTCAATCCCTTAGGTAGAAACCTATTCTAGGATACCCTAACCTAGTAGAAATAGTTTTATCATTGGGATCTTGTCTAGTCCATATAGATTGAAACCCAATGTTCATCCAACCAACGACTGATATCCAAATAGAGAACCCATTAAGAACACAATCTTGATTTCTCAAATTCCGTTCCATTATGGAACCTTGTTTGAATTAGAATTTCGAGAACAAGACTTCTGTATTGCACGGATTGCAGGCCACTCAAAGTAACGAAGGGCTCTTCGACGTAGCAAGTGACTGAACTAGAGTAGCCCAATCTAGCAAATAAGGCAGTGGTTCATAAACCCCCTTTCTATCTGTAACATTGGATACTCTCTACTGCTCTTGAAACTTCACAGTTGTTCCCGATTATTCTGCCTTATCTTCCTGTCTTGCCTACTTCGGAGCGACAAATAGTCATGCTTACTAGAGTTTATCAATATTTCTTAGCTACTTGTGTAAATTTGTTGATTGTTAAATTTTGGGTTGTTGATAGATAGGAGAGGGTTGTAGATGCCTTATGCTATAGATATCCGTCGGTAGTTACTTTTTGCAATTAGCTGGAGGGTTACAATGTTATGAAGTCAGGTGTTTAAAGTAGGTAGTGTGACCAAAGGTGGGTAGAAGTCCTCGATGATTCGTAGTTACGAAATGGCTAGGAGGAGGATATAAATATTTCTAAGAAATTAAAATTCGAGGATATTGTGGTAATAGTGGATTTATTCTTTTTAATTTTCATGTTTGAATTTTTAGCATGTTTATGAGTTAGAATTTCGAGGACGAAATTATTTTAAGGTGGATAGATTTGTAGCTCCCCTTTCCGGAAATTTTGAAATATTTTATTATTATTTATTTTATTTGAATGGTTATTAATATATTTTTCTTAAATTATATTATTAGTATTCGTCTATTTCGATAATTTATTATCAAATGAATTATACGTATATGTATATACATATGTGCATATTTATAAACTATATACAATAAATTATTATTAATATTTTGGTAATGGAGTATTTATCCATATATATAGAGATGTATTGTCATAAGGATATGTATATGTATATATAAATAAATATTAAATATGAGTATGTGTATGGATATATATATTGAATATATATATGTGTACATGTGTAAGTAGATATAATATATATATATATATATATATATATATATATATATATATATATATATATATATATATATATATATAATAAAAAAAAAAATATATATATATATATATATATAATATATATATATATATATATATATATATATATATATATATATATATATATATATATATATATATATATATATTTTTATATATATATATATATATATAAAAAAAAAATATATATATATATATATATATATATATATATATATATATATATATATATATATATTTTTATTTTTTATTTTTTTATGTGTGTGTGTGTGTGTGTGTGTGTGAATATGGTAATGTAAATATTATATATGTGAATGAATATATAAATAAATATTATATATTGTGTATGTGTACGTGTACATAAAAATATATATTGTATATGGGTATATGTGTATTCATATATAAATAAACATTATGGTATATATATACACATAAGTATTCATGTGAATACTATAAATATATATGTATTGGTATATAATAGATAAGGTAAAGGAAATAGGAAAAGAAATAGATATAAGAAAAAGCAAAAGAAAAACAAAAGAAAACAAATTAATGAAGCCCAAAGCCAAGGGCCCACCCGAGCAGCTCTCAATTCCCAGCCCCAAGCTACCCGACCCCTGTTCGATTCAGCAGCGCCTATATTAATATAGGGATCGAGAACAGAGATAAAGAATCATCTCTCAAACCCAAACCTAAAACCTAGTGCCGCCACCTCCCTCCTCCAACCCAGGCGACCTTGCCCGACCTCCGTGTGGCGACGCAGCCACCGCCGGCCGGCGGCAGGGGGCACATGCGCGTGGGCCGAGCGCACATGTGCGGATGGAACGACAGCAGCGGATTGCAAGCCCCGTCTTCGCGGTAAGATTCCTCTCTCGACACTCAACCATTTCACGAACCGTTAAATGTTTTGGAAAGCCAACATAACCGTCTCGAAACCCCAGCAAATTGATTTCATATAGGATGCACGACCAGTCCATGAGATCGACCCGAAGTGGGTCGAAAACTTATAAAAATAGAACACTAATTCAGTCCAATCATCCACGTTCGGGGATCGATCCCGATCAATCCCGTACCATATTAGAAATTATATTTGAACACATTTTTAGACAACATATAGGGGATCGAAAACTATTTTATAGTTCTGAATTTCATAAACCGTGTACAGATTAATCCATTCTTGAAAATTCGAAAAAACTTTATTTCGAAAACTAAATTTAATGAAAAACACTCCGATACCACGTGCGTCCTGCCAAACCGGGCGACTTGGTCGTAAACCGAAAGCATCAAAAGGTGCGTAACGGCTTTATGGATGTGTGGGCTTTGACAGAATTCAAATTGGTCGCATGTGCACGACGAATTTGATGTATATCCGTCAAAATTCACCGTATCGGCCTCTGTGCAAATTTCTCAATTAGTTTCTGCACGCTCGTCAGATCGAGACGAAACTTGTGCCAACAGGACCGTATCGTTTTTCTGGTCCTGTATGCCAAGTTTGGTCCGATTCTGAGACAGTTGAATCGGAACGCCGTTTTGCGGGCCCCACGGTCCCACTCAACGGGCGATTTTGTGCACGGCCCGCCGAAATCCAACTTTGGACATACGGTTGGGTTCGTATAGAAAAACTAGATCTGTTGACATATAGTTTGATGATTTTACAGACCGTTGACTCTGGCACACTTTTCGGTGCAAAGCGAGTCCAACGGCGGACACCATTTTGGTCCGAAATTACCATTTTGCCCCTGTGTCCAGAATTGGATTTAAGGACAGGCGATTCTAGCTAATTTTACTATTCTGAGAACGTTGGTAATATTTATTTCAACATCTGAAGACTTTTGCATGTGTTGACTTTAGTAACTCATCTGATGTGGTTGTACTATCGATTTCTCTAGCTAATGACCTCAGGCAAGTGCACTTTCTGATTGCTTTCGATTCATGGTAGTCTTTTTATTTCATGTCTATATATATATCTTGCTGCTTGTTGACACGCTCGTCACACGGAGTAGTCGGGAGGAGAAATATCTTAGTAGACATGTGGACTACCCAGAACTATCCTCCGTATCTTTCGTGGAGAATAGCAGCTGTACACGACATGTGCAGGGTGCCGGATTTACCCTCTATCTGCTCACATGTCGAAACAGATATTTCACACCACATAGATAGTTGTTTTTATTTATTTTTCCTTGTCCTTTCCACCGTGCCATGTCATCAATATCTTTCAGTTTTCATATCTCATATGTTATTTTCATGTCTTGTTAATTCTATTGTGCTTTCACATTGTCGTCGGTTTATGTACTTGTTCCATTCCTGACTGGAAACCATCATTTTTTAGGTTAGCTGTGGCTTCACTTAGCTTGGGAGATTCGGGTGTACTTGCAGACAGAAACTTAGAAATAGATAGCAGTTGTATCAATTTCATTAATTGTAAAATCTTGTATTTCTTAAATTATAAATGTTGTAACAAATTTTGAAATGTGAATGAGCAGCAAATGTTATATTTGGAGCATTTATTTCTTGTGGGCAGGACAGCGTTCTACCGCCGACTCTGCGGCGTAGGGTGGCTTGGACACGTCTGTATTCGAAAAAGCGGATGCGGGTCGTGACACAGAAACTCTGAAAAGGATTGTCAACTCCTTTGGAACTTTCGTAGCCATAGCAGAGGAAACAAGAAATCTGACCAGAGCCAATTATGCTAAAGTCTGTATGGAGCTTGACATCTCCACAGAACTCCCTAAAGCCATCGACATCGAGCTAGGAAACAAGATCCACACGCAGCCAATCTTATATGATAACAACGTCATATACTACAATCACTACAAAAAGAGAAGGCATCAAATCAAGCACTGCTACAAAGCACATCCAGAGTTGAATCAAAGGCTGGCAACGAAAGCGCACAAATCAAAAAGGATTCAGGATCAAAGATCCCCCCTCTTACCTCCCCCAAACTCGCATATCAGATTCGATGCTAGTCCACCATCGACCTAGCCACCCAACAATATCGCCGGACAGGAAAGCAACCCCGCCACCCCAAAATATACCTCCGTCAACACCCACAACAGGTTTGACGCCCTGGCGGCAGAAGAAAACACCCACACAGAAGAATCCCACACTACCACAACTACCACTACCAGGAAAAGCAACCTCTCACCCTCCGACATCGCTAGCCATGCTAACCAAGAAGTTAACACCATTCCTCCCAACAGATCACCGAATACTGAAGGAAGATCAGACCACAACAAACCCAACTCATGCTGCTTCACAGAGGGAACCAAGATCCAGAGAGTCAATCACCGAGATACATTCTGGCAGAAGTCCTTGCCATCATTGGGCCTAAGCAAGTCATCCATTGCCATTAAGCCATTGACGCAAGAGCATTCACCCCATCCACCAACTTTGGAGCACCTCTCAGCCCAGAAAAAGATTCAGAGACCCACAATACAGAAAAAGACCCCTCGGACACACTCCAGAAGCAGAACCTTGACAAGCTATCTGCGAACAAAAGACAGATTACTAAAGGAGCCTTCGAGTCCACGACAATGACTACCAGGTCGATCGCGAAACTCGCCAAACACCAACAACCCAACAAGAAAAATGCCTAACATCCTAGCCTGGAATGTTAGAGGCCTAGCCAATAAACCCACCTTGAGGAGATTATGCAGCCTCAATAATATTCATAAAATCGACATCATAATCATCTTAGAACCCAAAATCCCCCCTAATAGACTCAAATCGCTTCAGCTACAGCTGGGATTCCACTCCGCCGTCGCTGGTAGACATGACATATTTTGAAACGCGTCCTGCTCTCAGCAGTCCATGGTAGCTGAGACATCATCGACCGCAAACAGCTCTGGGAGGACCTCCTCGACACTATCTCCAACACCTCCTACCCTCCCTGGCTTTGTGTCGGAGACTTCAATACCGTCACTAGCAGAGACGAGAAGATGGGGGGCATGCCTCCACCCCCGGTGGCTATGCTAGACTTCAATAACTTCATCTACAACGCCCACCTATCTCACCTCCAGTTCACCGGCAGCACTTTTATCTGATGTAACATGCAGGAAGGCGCGTGCAGGCAATACTTCCGTCTGGACCGAGCCCTCATCAATACTCAATGGAAAGACATAGGTATCACTTCCAACCTCGCTCACCTTAATGTCACTGAATTCGATCATGCCCCCCTCCTCAGCGAAATCAATCGCAACTTAAACCGGATCAAGAAAAGTTTTACTTTCCTAGAATTTTGGTGCCATCACCCTCAATTCTTGAGGATTGTTGAGGACGCATGGTCCAGGACTGACTCCCCCGAGCCCCTCATTCGTGTGGCCAAGAAACTCAAGGCTACCAGAAAAGCTCTTACCACTTGGAGCAAGCAGGCTTTCGGAGATATTTTTTAAGCAGTTCGCACCACCGAAGATGATGTAACTAGAGCCGAGGCCCTCTTTTTTACGGACAATTTGCAAGCCACTAGAACTGCCCTGAACCTTTACAAACCCATCCTCAAATTCCGTTTAAAAGTCAAAACCGATTTCTGGAAGAAGAAAGCCAGGCTCACATGGGACAGCGATGGGGATAAAAATACCAGTTACTTCCATGCCTGTGTCAAGGGTCGCAGACAGAAGCTCAACATCCATCAGATCGTCGATGACACCGGGAACATTTTCAAAGACCAGCAGGGAATTCAACAGGTAGCGGCTAACTTCTATTCACAGCTGTTTTCTAAAGAAACTTTCATACGAGACTCTGATTTTCTTTCGGAGATACCTCGTCTCATCAATGACACGGACAACACCATCCTGGAGCTCCTCCCCTCAGAACAGGAAGTAAAAGCAGCTGTCTGGGCACTGGATGCCCATAGCGCTCCCGGACCAGACGGTTTCAATGGCATTTTTTTTGCACATGTTGGGACATCATCAAGATGGATATCCACGAAGTGGTGACCGCTTTTTTCCAAGGAGCCAGGTACCCTAGATATATTTCTTGTGGTAATCTGGTCCTTATCCCCAAGCAGGTCAATCTGGAGACTTTTTGCGATTTCAGACCCATCAGTTTATATACCTTCACCAACAAAATCATCTCCAAGATCATTTCCACGCGCATGACCAACATTCTTCCCAAAATCATATCTGAAGAACAGAGTGGCTTTTTCCAGGACAGAAACATCCAAGACAATATTATGTTGGCACAGGAAATGATTACGTACATAAAATTACCGTCTAGAGGCGGGAACATCG
>JANAVB010011395.1:8376049-8621049 GCA_029216955.1 Iris pallida | reverse complement strand
ACTATGAGCTCCCATTGAGTTGTGGTTAACCCGATTTACTTATAGTCATGTTTATTAGCATGATTCTCGACGGCATGCCATTTTTTCCATATTTTGTTCTTGTACTATATTTTGTCTAATCTTCATTTCTTGCACTATTTATGTCTTTCCATGCCTATTATTTACTGGCATAGTAGGCATGCTTTAATTATCTTGCTAGTCCCCTGAGGACCTAGTGATATCTCTAGGTTTAGTCGAGATTTATCCAGGTACAGACAAGCAGGTTTATGAGCCAGCACCAGACCATGGTGCCACTACAGCGGGCGACATTTTTGATGCTTAGCATAGCTTGGACTTTATTATTTTATTTCATGTCTTATTTTATTTTTCGTCTACTGGTAGTGGATTTGTCTCCACCGAACCTGACTTGAATACTTGATTACTTGGAACTTTAGTTTTATATTATTCTTCTTTATTTAGTTTTATCAGTACTCATTGAGTTAGTTCTATCTTTTTATTTCTATGGATAAGATATAGATTGCCTTGATAGCTCTAGATTCTATGAAATTAGTTAGACAGCTTAAGTGCGTTCTTGAGGGTTCTGCCGATTGGGATTGTCCTTAAGTGTATACTAGCTGGAAGCATCATGTGTTGGTCCTATGAGTTTTGGGACTGGGGCATGACAGATTTTTGTGGTAGCCCATACAGGTCAATTTAGCCATTTTGGTTTCGGTTACGTTATTATTCCAGCGGGCCTACAAATAGGATTAGACTCTTAGGATCTCATCCACATGCCTTGACACATTATTGATCTCTATATGTCATTGGACTCGTATCATTTTTTTGGTCC
Organism: Iris pallida; assembly: GCA_029216955.1. Taxonomy (NCBI): domain Eukaryota; kingdom Viridiplantae; phylum Streptophyta; class Magnoliopsida; order Asparagales; family Iridaceae; genus Iris; species Iris pallida. Next base: position 8,620,220 of record JANAVB010011395.1, on the reverse strand, counting down.
TGTGAGCTATGTTTGGTCCGATTCTGAGATAGTTTATCGGATCACCGTTTTGGCGGGCCCACGATCAGACTCAACAGGTAATTTTGTGCACGGCTCATAGCAATCCAAAATTGGACATACCGTTGGGTTTATATCGAAAAACTGGACCTACAGGTATATAATTTGTCAACTTTAGAGACCACAGGTTCTGGCATGCTTTTCAGTACAAAGCGGGTCCAAAGGCGGATAATATTTTAACCCAAATTTATCGTTTTGCCCCTGTGTCCAGAATTGGACTTATGGGTAGTCAATCTTAAATATTGTTTTATGCCAAAAATGTTGGTGATGTCTGTTTCAGCATCCGGAGACGTTTGCGAGAGTTTGGCTTATGTGGCTCATTGATTGATTGAATATTGTCGGTACTACACACTACCACCAGGCAAGTATACCTTGCCAACTTGTACAGTATTATGCATGTTTATTTTTAGTCATTCTAGTTCATGTATATTTGTTTCTTGTACAATCACATGATTCTTGTACATGCCTCATGATGTTTTCTTACTTGTTTTCTTATATGCTACATGTCTTTCTTTTCTTGTCACGTATTGGATCTATGCTACACTATACTTGATTAGATTTTCGTGTTATTGTGCGTTGATCTTAACTTGTTTCAATTACCTGTATTTGTCTTGACTTGACCTTGACCTGTTATTAAATGTTGACTATACCTTACCACCTCGTTCGTGAGCTCCCATTGGGCTGCGAAGGAGACTTACTAGTTAAGGAGTCCCCATTGGCCTACTTACTATAGGACTGTGAGCTCCTATTGAGTTGAGGTTACCATGATTTATATATAATCATGTTTATTAGCACGATTCTCGACGGCATGCCATTTCTTTCATGTTTCATTCTTATACTGTATTTTGTATAATCTTCATTTCTTGCACTATTCATGTCTTTCTATGCCTATTGTTTACTATCATAGTAGGCTTGCTTTATGTATCTTGCTAGTCCCCTGAGAACCTGGTGATCTCTCCAGGTTTAGTCGAGATTTATCTAGGTGCAGACGAGCAGGTTTATAAGCCTGCACCAGACCACAGTACCACTGTAATGGACGATGTTATTGATGGTTAGCATAGCTTGGACTTAGTTATTTTATTTCCTATCTTATTTTGTTTTTCGTCTACTGGTAGTGGATTTGTCTCCACCGAAAATGACTTGAATTCTTGATTACTTGAAACTTCAGTTTTTTCTTCTTATTTATTTAGTTTCATTAGTACTCATTGAGTTAGTTGTATCTTTTTATTTCTGTGGATGAGATATAGATTGGCTTGATAGCTCTTGATTCTGTGGACTTAGTTAGACAGCTTAAGTGCATTCTTGAGGGTTCCCTCGATTGGAATTGTCCTTAAGTCTGTACTAGCTGGCTGTGTCACGTGCCGGTCCCGTTAGTTATATTTTTTACCCAATCTGACATAATTCCTCCAATCCAAAATACCTCATCCTACTTGTACAACCGATGCGCCGTTACCATCTAAATAACTCATGCACTACCGTTAACAATTCTGTTGACCATGCGATATCTACTCGCCTCGAACTGAGTCTACCTACCCAAAGTCAATCTTCGTGACATTCTATACTCATCGAAACCACCCTCGAATAACTTTATCGTTCCGTCCTGAATCCATCACGAAACTTCTAATCGCTTTGTTCGACTTCTCGTACTGTTATCTACCAAAATCTCGATATCGTAAACTTGCTGCTATCTCTATTCGCACTTATGTTTTCACGTGCCTCGCCTCGACACGCTATGTAAAATTATAATATTGCGAGCGAAATCTCCCAATCTTAACATCAACTCGACTCGCATCTCATTCATCCAACAACAATATTCAATACAATCTTCGTTCATCCAATCAGAGTATCATCGGGTTATTGTATGTCATCTTTGATATGCCTCAATACTATCATCGATATGCATAACCTGAACATCTTCATTTTGCACAAATTCTAATTTGTTGTAGTCAGTGTTATCATCTGAAATGGATATAAGTCAAGCCTTGCATGCATCAAGGTCCATCTCGTTGTAACTAACTATCGTCACCGAGTGACACAATTCCTAATTCCTTATATCCATTCTCGTATTCTCCAATCAAACTTCCAAATCATACTACCGATTCTTTACATCTACTCAAATTTATTTCGACAAAGTTTTCGCACTAACTCAAAATCAAATCCGATTGAGTCAATTATTTCTTCAACGCAAAATTTGCTCGCTATTCTCAGCATATCATTCGACTTATACTCAACGAATTCTCGCCCAAAGTATCATCCATTGATACGAGTTCGCATATAATTATTCTAACTAAATTCGTCGAAGCATACTCGCATCGACTCCTATCGAACCATTCCCACTCGAGTCTCGATACTAATTTGTTCGTTGTGGACAAACTTATCACGATACACACAATTGTCTCAACACATCTATCGCAAGTCAACAAACGGTTCTACATAGCTATCGCTAAGTGGTATTGCATATACCACTCAGAAATCGAGCCTATCATTATCGATAAAAATGTTTCGATGCACTGATCGCATAAGTGGTATAGCATATACCACTCAGAAATTGAGTCATTTCTCTCGTAACATACTAAATATCGGTCCGACATCTATTCTGATCTAATCGTGCCTCGGTGATCATACCAATCACAAACGCAACATTCACTTACTCAAATGCTCAACTCTAAATTTGGCCAACATACACGTTTTTCTACTCGAAGTTCAACACAACTCGGCCAACTTCCCATATTCATCTACTCAAGTTCGATTAGCGACCAACTCAACTCGTACTTATTGCTCGGCGATTTCTCAATCCCATTCGTTGCAACTCGTGTAATGATTCATTCTCGATACTCCAACTATCACGAATCTGCTCAATGTATTTACTATTCATTCATATATCCTTATGCAACACATCATTCCACTTATTTCGTTGCACTAACGCATAATCATCTCGCGATGTGTTGCACCGATACAACAAACATCACACAATTCGTTGCACTTGATGTCACGACCCACACTAGCACGTAGATGAGTCGCGAGGCACGCCCAGCTTAAGCCGCAGCATTAGCGGTAGTGCGCTGCCTATACCTCAAGATAACATGATTTAATTAAAAAAATTCATTCATAGTAGCTAAAGGAGGATAACACAGAAAGATACAAACAAAGTTTATCAAAACCAAATGAGTGTTTGATCAAAATTAATCCAACAATAGTAAGAGTTTCCCGAAAAAAAATTCGATAGTAGATAGTAGAAATGAAACTAAAGAAACCAAGCAAGTGAAAGTCCTAAATAGCTCTGTCCAAATATAGCTTCGGTCTGCTTCGTCAGAGGATCCAAAGGTCCAGAGAGGTACAGGGGTCATTGATAATACCTAAAAATAGTTATCCAGTCAGGATTTGAGCAAGTAACTCGTACACATATGTTAGCCATAACAAAATATAAACTACAAATACATGTAATAGTCATGGAATGGAATATGGCAAGTAAAGGATCATACAGGTAATAGGAAATGATAAGCAACTAGCTAAGAGTAATGGTCATGTAAATAAATAGCTAATCATGGTAAGCTAGGCTGATCATGGCTAAACATGGCATGAATTTAAAATAAACATTTATACTAAGTGACTGAAATATTGTGTTCCACATGTGAGCGATGACGGATAAGATCCGACATGATGTACGTATCGTGCACGTCTGCTATTAGGCAATTAAAGACTAGTAGGATAGTTCGGGGTATCCCACATGTGTACTAAAGTATTTCCCTCATCCAATAGTGTCACAACCCACACCCGCCTTTCGGATACGAAACGTGCCCAAGCCCAGCCTACGCCGCAGAGTCGGCGGTAGTACGCTGTCTAATATACACAAGTCACGGCAATCTAGAATATCTCATGGTAAACTATATCTCATCCACAGAATAATCGAATCACAATCAAGATCAATGAATAAGACATGAAACTTGACAATAATATATATAACTAAATATCTCCAAGAAGTAATGTCACGTCCGATGGACACAAATCCACTACCAATAGACGGAAAGAGAAAAGTACATGAAATACACTAACTGAGTACAACCTGCTAATCAAGGCGACCTCAACTGCAAGCACTGCAGTCTGTTGCTGACTCAAACCTTTCGTCTGCTCCTGACTCAGACTCGGCTAACCTGAAGAGATCATCAGGTCCTCAGAGGACTAGCAAGATATATAAAAACGAGCCTTTCTAACAGTTTATCATGCATGGAGAAAATCTAAAAAAAATAAGTAAAACTAAGTAATGAATAAAACACGAATCTGTACACTGACGACACATAAATGAACTGCTGGAGAAGAACAAGAGAACACGATATCACGATGACAACGGATAACCAAATCGAATAATCAAACCCTCGCCCCTAGTGTGGGCTCGCAGGTTTGAACAACTACTAACCCTCGTCCCTAGTGTGGACTCGCAGGTTAGCATCAACTACTAACCCTCGCCCCTAGTATGGGCTCGCAGGCTAGCATCACCCTCGCCCCTAATGTGGACTCGCAGGTGTGAACCATATACTACTAACCCTCGTCCCTAGTGTGGACTCACAGGCTAGCATCACCCTCGCCCCTAGTATGGACTCGCAGGTGTGAACCATATACTACTAACCCTCGTCCCTAGTGTGGACTCGCAGGTTAGCTTAAGACACAGATAACTACTAACTCTCGCCCCTAATGTAGAATCGTAGGTTAGCTTCAAGATTTCAAGACAATGAGGTAAAGAAGTTCAGTTCATGACTTCTCGACCCACGACATGACTCGATCAAGGCTCAAATGAATACATCCAATAAGAAACAGCTAACTGTGAACACGGTCTATATAGCAATGATACAAATATACAAGCAGGATAGGAAAGATGCATGTCAATAATATGAGAAAAACTGGATAATAATAAAAAGACAGTGCATATAAATAAAGCTGTGTAGAAAGGCAAGGTATACTTGCCTGATGTCATGAGTTGCGAATACGGGTCGAAAATCCGTATCGAGGTTCAAGTAGCCTGTTTAATAATTTATAATGATCAATTCACAAACTAAAAACAGGAATAGCCTATCTACTCATCCTTTATGTAAGTAATTTTGGTTTTACTCTTAACTGGGTATAGAGGTTTTCTTATCCCACCTTGCTTAGTCTAGATTTTAGGGTATTGGGACCTTGCTCTAACTACCTAGGCTAGGTATCTACTTAACTAAAAGGTAGTTATGTCCATTAACCTACAAACATATACATAAGATATGTATACCCTTTCCTGTACATGACTGGTGGATGAGTCCTTTATGTGTCTGTCATAATAATTGCTCCCTACTAATCACTATGGCACAAACAACTGCCCAAGTTACTCTCCTATAAAAAATATACAAGTACAAACATTCAATACTAACATAATACACCTAAGTACTAACACCAAAACCCCAAACCCTGTCTATTATATTGCCAAAATAGATAGTGTCCTGCTACTGTCCTATCCTACTGGATTGAAATAAACATTTAAACTGAATAGAGCAAAAGGTTACAGAGGAACAAGATGTATATATATGGCTAACAAAAGTGAATTGGGCTGAAACTAACACTATGCCAACCCATACAACCATGGCACTTATATATAACATACGCAATATAGGTCATAGCCATGCTAAGGTTCAATTGGAAGGGGCAGGACCAATACAAACCAAACCCCAGGTGGATGTCTACATTTGGACAGATACCTATGGGACAGCCAAGGCAGTTCATGGGATTCATTCCTCCCTCCTCAAACATGGACTAATGTGAATCATTTCCATGTAAAGCATGTAGTGAAAAGGGAATATAGGCAGTATACAAAGTTTGCAGGATATGAAATAAGAAGTCTACTGGCAGATAATTTCAAGGAACATATGTGTCATGTACAATAGATGTAGAACAATCAATGTCTATGTTATGCAGTTGAGATGTAAATAAATGATACTCCAAGAGTATCAGTCAGATGATCCAAGAGATTAGGATATATAGTAGAGGCTTAGATGGGATGCATACTGATCAATGGAACAAGATACTAAAATCTCTGTACCTGGACAGATCACGTAACAATTTCAATGAGCAAAACAAAATGGACTGTACACTAACAAGTGGACACACTATGCAGGACATTCAAGAGGGTGAGTTTGATGTGGAAAGCTACTAAAGAGACTCGAGCACAGCTTCCATGTCAAGTATCTCACTTAAGAATGAAGTCATGGCATGACAACTGTGGCTAACAAGTCTAAGGATCTAAATCATGTGTTAAAATACCTATATTAAAACTTTGATACATGATGCAGGATATGTACATGTATGCAGGCATCTAATATAATCATCTAACTTAATATGAATGAATTAAAGTAAAAGGTAAATGCATGTACTGAGCAACTGAATTACAATAAGTGGCAAAACTCTGACCTAACTATAGGATACATATATGTACAAGAAAGGTAGAACAACATGAGATATTCACAGGAATGCTTGAAACCTACCAAGTATCAGTCGAGTAGCATACTCAAGAAATAAGACAGATGGACAGGGCAATGAGCAAGACTGAACATGAAGGAGTAGGGATTTGTCAGGTAACCAGATACGGAGTACCCAAGGGCAGGACAATAACTTGGGACTGGGATCATCATCTAGGATAAGATGGACAGTTACAAGGTTCAGTGTAGGCCTGGACTTCTAATCATTGAACAGTAGGTAATGGAATCTGAATATCTAATAAATAGGAAGTTGAAATAAAGAGGGGATGTGCAGGACAATTTGTGAATGCAGGAAAATCTTCATAAGGGAAAATCTGAACTCCCAGGATGGGCAGAACAATAAAGAGGACATGACACCATATCCAAGTGGCTGCACAAGTACAGAACAACATATCTTAAGTTGATACATCTGAGGCAACAAGAAGAGCATGGTCTGAACCCAATTGTTCCTAACTGAACTCAAATTGTGTTCAAGGGCCAGGCTAACTCAGAGAACTGGATGCAACTTAGGAAGACTGATCATCTATTGTTGATACAACTCAATTAACTAAGGACTGATACAATAGGTTCCAACTGAAGAGTACATGGTAACTCCTGTAAAACCTGACCATGTATTGGCCTAAACTAACCTATGAAGCTTCAAATGCCCATGGCCACAGATGGCTCACAAGTGGCACTCACAAAAAAGATGGCCAATTATAAACTGGTGGGTGTTATCCCCCATCTGGATTCGTATCTCTGGACAAGTACCTTCATGGTACAGGGACATGGTTAACTGAACCATAATGCAATAGATTTAATGCTGGTCAGACATAGCACATCTCAATGGGGCATATGCATACCTGTATTTAAAAGGGAACATACATGTAGGAATCAAAAGTGTGTATAATTTTGTAGTGTAAATATTCAAGTTATCTGGCCTAACTCTCAACAGAGGGCAGGACAGATGGTTAAAGAAGGTGGTGATGCAGTGAAGGTATGAGAGTTCAAGTCTGGACTCGAAGTTCATTATCTGAACTTAGCATTCAATACCTGGACTCGCCTATATATAGGTACAAGGGATGAAGGACATCACATATAGGCGGTGGAATCATAACCTAGATGTTTACACAAACCAATTCCAACTCTACACAGCACCCATGGAGAATCAGTGAATCAACCAATGAATGACACCAAGAACCCGAGCCTCTCATATGCAAATTTATTAACCAACAATCCCCAAATCATAGTTAACTACACACACCATTTACACAACACACATCCTATATAAGTTCCTTTAGGCATTTAAGCAAGCGCCTATGTGATTACTGAGAGTAGGATCAACCACAACTAAGGTTCAAGGATTTAAGAGTTAATTACAGGATAGGAATTTACATATTGATGAATTGGATGGTTTATCGCGGCAGTTGCTGTAGTGCCCCGTCCCGCAAAGTCAATCGGAGAAACCAAAACGTCGACGACGTTGGAACTTAGCCTTGCAACGGCTGCTCGAAGGCTCGCTCGGTCGAAGCGACTCCTCGCACAGGTAGGGGAATTTCGGTGAACTTGCTTCATCTTAGCCTTCACATAATAACTCGTAATGTTTTCTACTTGCACTGGTAGGCTAATCTAAAAGCTACGCACCAACATAGCTAAGGGAATAATCCCGTCGGGTCGGAATGTCCTAGAACATGGAAAATGGTCCCACGGTATACATAGAAGTCGGCTCAGCGTGCTTTAAAATGACACTCGATCCTTCGATCCCGTGGCTTGGGAGAAGGAAGTTGGCCTAAGTTTCTAAATTGTCTCGACACTTGAAATAGCCTAAGTCTTAGGCGTCGCCTACGTAATTGCTTGCTAAAGCAGGCACGGTCCCGTTGTGCAAGGCTTGGCGTAGCCTTCGCATGTCCCGTTGGTCCCGTCGATTCGTCCCGACACTCGAATTTGCCTAAGTCATAGGCGTCTCCCGCATGAATGCTTAACCAAGCATGCACTGTCCCGTCGACTTGTCACGATACTTGAAAAAGCCTAAGTCCTAGGCGTCGCCCGCACGAATGCTTAACAAAGCATGCACGGTCCGGTCCTGCAAGGCTTGGCATAGCCTTCGCACATCCCGCAAGTTAAGTCATCTTTGTACGGCTTGTTGGCTTAAGTCTAGGCACCCGAGAACTTGGTTGTTAAGTTGACCCCGTGCCTAGCACGTTCCCTCGATGCTAGCTCGACGTAGCCTTCGCTCATCGAGTCATTGCCCGTACAAGTCAACAAGAGTTACTCTAGGCTAACGAAGCCATTCCTAGCGCTGTCCCGCTCTAGCTGCGGTTGTCAAGTCAAGTAGTCCCTTGAGAATAAGGCTCGTCGTATAAAGTATATGACTTGAGCGTTAGCGTCGCCTAGAGAATCATGTCTGTCTAAGGCACGAGCCACAGCTGAATACTTTTTAAGCATGCCGGTCCCGTCCGGTCATGTCCTGCTTGAATACTTGAATAAGCATGCCGGTCCTGCCCGGTCATGTCCTGCCTGAATACTTGAATAAGCATGCCGGTCCTGCCCGGTCATGTCCTGCCTGAATTCTTGATAAGTCCCGTACTTGGGAGTCTCGTAAGTCTTGATAGAAAGAAGGAAAAGCATGTTCATGTTAAGGAAAGACTGGTAGATCGAGTTTAGACTTGTATGGTCATGGACAACTTGTCGACAAGGTATAGTCTTCTCGAGTGATTACCGGGGCGCCGAAATCACTCGGCCCGGGGGAAGCAAGTGTGGCTCAACGTAGGATGCTGGATGACCGCATGGGAGAGTTCTACCCTACCGGGCTAGCTCCCCATGTTGGTACAGGTGGATATCCCACGAGCCATGTCCAAGATAGCTTGAAATTGCTAGTGACCTCCTCATGTAGATGAGTCGGCAGATAGCGGCGACTCCGCGTGTATGCCTTTGGATTGAGTCTAGAACTTGAATGCTTGTCTAGTCGGTAAACGAATGTCTGGGCCTAAGACTGGGCTGCAGTATAGGCACCGTACTTAGCACAATAGATGGCATCGGGATATTCATGAAGTCGAGATTGTATTTGACAAGTCTTGTCTAAGTTAGAAAACGACTCTAACAAGATGGCCGTAAGGCGGTAGCATGGATAAGTCTGGATAGCGAGGCACGGCCTCAGTCTTGAATGTGCAAACTAGTCTAAGTAAAGTCTAAGGCACGACCTGCACGAGTCGTCCCGTTGCCGTCCCTTGGCACTTGAATCGTTAGCACAAGAATTGGTCTAGTGGCGCTTGAGTTTAATCAAAGGGTCCTGGCACGGCCAAGTTCACGTGAATTGCCCCTTGACAAAGCACAGTCTTGAACAAGTCTAAGTTTGGAATAGAATGTGGCACGACCCTGCCATCCCGCCTTGAAGTCTGGTCAAGTACCTAAGCGATGAGGCACTGCCTCGATCGAAAAACACGCTGGTATTGAAGCACGACAATGTCGTTGCACGTCGAGACGTCAAGTCTTAAAATGCATCCTAAGGCAAGACTAGAAAGACAATCGAATGGGACTTAAGCTGCACAAAAGTAAATGAACGTGTCGGTTATGTATGGGTGGGCGAGAAGCTTACTCCACCAGTACAGTGGTACTGACACCCACACAGTATTTCATGTGCAGGCACAGGTAGAAGCTCGTGGCGCGGAGTTCGCTTGGATGCGTCGAGGCACGGAGTTCCTTGGCGAGTCAAAGCGTGCGGTCGCGTGATCTGAAGACTTATACAGGGCATAATGTATAGACATCGCCTTCCGAAGCTTCCGCTGGATTCAAGCATTGTATCGAGAGATGAGAGAGAGCAGAGTGACTTGTAAATGAGTGAAAAGTGAGCCTGAGAGACTTGTAATTGGCCTTGCGCCCATAAATGTAATCCTGTATTCAATATCAATAAAGAGATTCTTTTGAGTTACTTGTGTTCATATATGTTCTTCTTTAAATTTCTGCTGCAATGATTCAATGTTTCTGCTTGGGACTTCTGTGCGACGACCCCGTCGCCGCCGATGTAATCGGCCGTTATGGAACTGCCTTGCACGAGCGCAATCTAGGCTCGTGCGGCATCACGCCTTAGCGAGGACGATCGCTCCTACGGGAGTGGGGCGTGACATAATGGTATCAGAGCACGGCTTTACGTCCTTGGACTTCACGTCGAATTTCTCAGTTTTGAAAGCTCGTCATTGATAAGGAAATGTGCGCTCTCTCTCGATTGTCCCTCGGCATGTCCATACAATAAGTCTAAATATTTTCGAAAGCTCGTACAAGCGTTTAACCAAATGCATCGATAGGCAATGGCCTTTGTGCCGAACGGTGTTAACTTGTCTTGAATGAAAACGTATGCTAAAGTTGACAAGTTGCACGTGTGCCCGAATAGTCCTGCATCGACCTTAAAAAGTCGCGTTCATGCCTAACTAGTCCAACGTTGACCTTAGCATGTGAGCATGCAAACTCGAATAAAAGTCCGTACGGGATAGCCATGCGCACGGCCTTTTGGCTAAGTTGCGTCGCGTATCGCGCACCTCGACTTTTGGTGCAAACGAGTGCGAGCGATACCAAGTACCGCTCGGTCGGGAACGAGCTACACTTAGAGTGTCTATCGATAGGAATGCTATCGAGTTAACGCTTAAGCATACACGGAGGATTAACTTGGGTTTTGAGGAAATAGTGCGAACAACTTAGTACGTCGATGCGACGTAAGCGATTATGCTAGGGATTCGTCGAACGAATCCGAAGAACGTCTTAGCGAATGACGCGAACATGATTGTAGGCTAGATCGTATGGCTCGAATCCGAGTGGTGTATGGATTTTCTTGGAAATCATTCGAGCAAATATTGAGGATTCCGAGTATGTCGGCGAGGTGATGCGATCGCGCAAAGCCTTAGAACGCGTCACGCTTATTCGGTCGTGACTTCGAATGTCCCGAACGAGCATCTCGTTCGGACAACTTGCGAATAGGCAATGCGTATTGGAAAAAAATGATTCGAATCGATGAATGAAAATGAATGGTCTTTGATCAAGGAAACTTAGAGGATCGCGCGTACGATATTGGATTGATGCAAATGAAATGTGACTTGAGTTTTGAACGACGATCTTGAAACGAGCTTGAGGAATAGCAAATCAAACTTGATTTTGAATATTGAGGAATTGTGGCATATCCAGTTCGGACAATAACATCAGTCGCACGACTCGAAATTGGTTGCAAAGGAAGATCGTCAGGTTACGCATATCGTCGATGGTATTGAGGCGTATCAAAGATCGATATGCGATAACTCGAGAGTACTCTGACTCGGCGATGATGATTGTGCAAATGTCATTGTTTCGATGGATGCTATACTCGGATATTGAAATGTGTCGAAGAAAGGATAAAACTTGGCTCGAGAATTTTCTGGTTGAATGAATGACGGTCGGACTGTCGAAATTGATTGGATGAAAATGAAATGCTTGGATTACTTCGTCGATAACCACAACTTCGACATTCTTGTCTTATGCGAGCGCAACTCCAGCCTCGTACATGCGTCGCGCCGATTTGAGACGATCACTCCGCGTGAGCGCTGGTATGGTGATTCATACAGCGGGAGTGATTGACCTAGCTTGGCGTGATAATTTGTATGCTTCGACTTGTGGTTTGACGCGAAGGTGACTCGAAAATAAATTGTGTGTTTGAAGAACCGAATTTGAGGATTGCGTAGGTCCAATCCGCGTATCGAAAATGAGTTAGTCTAAACTCAAACAAGAGTTACGCCCCGATGAGAATGATTATTCTGCGAGTGCGTTGCGTGGTGATTCACGAACTACCGTGGATAATCGGACTCGTGTGAGAATGGAGCGCAATGTATTGTCGAGCTAGATGACCTCGTGATCGAATGCACGAATTGGTTAGAGTTGGTGATTTGGATAAAATCGAATATGTGCAATACATGCATTGATGCGAATAGGTGATCGTGCTCGATGTTTAAAAATCTGAGTGACGCGAGCTTGGGTAGAAAATCCCGTACTACCGACTATGGTTTGACCCTAGGATTGGGGTCAGTATTGGCATTATTGTTGGGGAACTATGATTCCAATCCTGACATTGACTTAGCCTCGTAAAGATTGGCCTAGCGGTTAGGCGAAACGCCCCTGTTGCAAGTGTTAGCAATCGAAAGGATTAATCTTGAGGATTGGCATGGATGGATGGCGTGAATCACGAATATAGGAAACCCTGCTCACGAGACTCGGCTGACATGCATATATTCAGGGACGCCTGGGTATGTGCATGATGCGACTCGAGAGAGAATGACAAATTCTCTATCATGCGGCTTGGCTGAATGCATGTATTTTGGGGACGCTTGGAATGCGTGCATGACCCAGCCAAGTGATACAATGAGTTCAAGCAAGACTTGAAAAATGGGAGTGTGTCGAGATCTTGAAATCATGTTAACGAAAAGATTGATAGTTGTGAGAGCGTGGCTCGGAATTGAGGAAACGCGTAGGCGAAGTGCGTACGATTAAGTCTTGGCCATAGAAATGGTAGGATGGCTTGCCCTCAGTAAAGTCTCGAGGACGAGACTTGTTCTGAGTGGTGTATGTTGTAGTGCCCCGTCCCGCAAAGTCAATCGGAGAAACCAAAACGTCGACGACGTTGGAACTTAGCCTTGCAACGGCTGCTCGAAGGCTCGCTCGGTCGAAGCGACTCCTCGCACAGGTGGGGGAGTTTCGGTGAACTTGCTTCATCTTAGCCTTCACATAATAACTCGCAATGTTTTTTACTTGCACTGGTAGGCTAATCTAAAAGCTACGCACCAACATAGCTAAGGGAATAATCCCGTCGAGTCGGAATGTCCTAGAACATGGAAAATGGTCCCACGGTATACATAGAAGTCGGCTCAGCGTGCTTTAAAATGACACTCGATCCTTCGATCCCGTGGCTTGGGAGAAGGAAGTTGGCCTAAGTTTCTAAATTGTCCCGACACTTGAAATAGCCTAAGTCTTAGGCGTCGCCTACGTAATTGCTTGCTAAAGTAGGCACGGTCCCGTTGTGCAAGGCTTGGCGTAGCCTTCGCATGTCCCGTTGGTCCCGTCGATTCGTCCCGACACTCGAATTTGCCTAAGTCATAGGCGTCGCCGGCATGAATGCTTAACCAAGCATGCACAGTCCCGTCGACTTGTCACGATACTTGAAAAAGCCTAAGTCCTAGGCGTCGCCCGCAGGAATGCTTAACAAAGCATGCACGGTCCGGTCCCGCAAGGCTTGGCATAGCCTTCGCACGTCCCGCAAGTTAAGTCATCTTTGTACGGCTTGTTGGCTTAAGTCTAGGCACCCGAGAACTTGGTTGTTAAGTCGACCCCGTGCCTAGCACGTTCCCTCGATGCGTAGCTCGGCGTAGCCTTCGCTCGTCGAGTCATTGCCCGTACAAGTCAACAAGAGTTACTCTAGGCTAACGAAGCCATTCCTAGCGCTGTCCCGCTCTAGCTGCGGTTGTTAAGTCAAGTAGTCCCTTGAGAATACGGCTCGTCATATAAAGTATATGACTTGAGCGTTAGTGTCGCCTAGAGAATCATGTCTGTCTAAGGTACGAGCCACAGCTGAATACTTTTTAAGCATGTCGGTCCCGTCCGGTCATGTCCTGCTTGAATACTTGAATAAGCATGCCGGTCCTGCCCGGTCATGTCCTGCCTGAATACTTGAATAAGCATGCCGGTCCTGCCCGGTCATGTCCTGCCTGAATTCTTGATAAGTCCCGCACTTGGGAGTCTCGTAAGTCTTGATAGAAAGAAGGAAAAGCATGTTCATGTTAAGGAAAGACTGGTAGATCGAGTTTAGACTTGCATGGTCATGGACAACTTATCGACAAGGTGTAGTCTTCTCGAGTGATTACCGGGGCGCCGGAATCACTCGGCCCGGGGAAAGCAAGTGTGGCTCAACGTAGGATGCTGGATGACCGCATGGGAGAGTTCCACCCCACCGGGCTAGCTCCCCGTGTTGGTACAGGTGGATATCCCACGAGCCATGTCCAAGATAGCTTGAAATTGCTAGTGACCTCCTCATGTAGATGAGTCGGCAGATAGCGGTGACTCCGCGTGTATGCCTTTGGATTGAGTCTAGAACTTGAATGCTTGTCTAGTCGGTAAACGAATGTCTGGGCCTAAGACTGGGCTGCAGCATAGGCACCGTGCTTAGCACGATAGATGGCATCGGGATATTCATGAAGTCGAGATTGTATTTGACAAGTCTTGCCTAAGTTAGCAAACGACTCTAACAGGATGGCCGCAAGGCAGTAGCATGGATAAGTCTGGATAGCGAGGCACGGCCTCAGTCTTGAATGTGCAAACTAGTCTAAGTAAAGTCTAAGGCACGACCTGCACGAGTCGTCCCGTTGTCGTCCCTTGGCACTTGAATCGTTAGCACAAGAATTGGTCTAGTGGCGCTTGAGTTTAATCAAAGGGTCCTGGCCCGGCCGAGTTCACATGAATTGCCCCTTGACAAAGCACAGTCTTGAACAAGTCTAAGTTTGGAATAGAATGTGGCACGACCCTGCCGTCCCGCCTTGAAGTCTGGTCAAGTACCTAAGCGATGAGGCACTGCCTCAATCGAAAAACACGCTGGTATTGAAGCACGACAATGTCGTTGCACGTCGAGACGTCAAGTCTTAAAATGCATCCTAAGGCAAGACTAGGAAGACAATCGAATGGGACTTAAGCTGCACAAAAGTAAATGAACGTGTCGGTTATGTATGGGTGGGCGAGAAGCTCACTCCACCAGTACAGTGGTACTGACACCCACACAGTGTTTCATGTGCAGGCACAGGTAGAAGCTCGTGGCGCGGAGTTCGCTTGGATGCGTCGAGGCACGGAGTTCCTTGGCGAGTCGAAGCGTGCGGTCGCGTGATCTGAAGACTTATACAGGGCATAATGTATGGACATCGCCTTCCGAAGCTTCCGCTGGATTCAAGCATTGTATCGAGAGATGAGAGAGAGCAGAGTGACTTGTAAATGAGTGAAAAATGAGCCTGAGAGACTTGTAATTGGCCTTGCGCCCATAAATGTAATCCTGTATTTAATATCAATAAAGAGATTCTTTTGAGTTACTTGTGTTCATATATGTTCTTCTTTAAATTTCTGCTGCAATGATTCAATGTTTCTGCTTGGGACTTCTGTGCGATGACCCCGTCGCCGCCGATGTAATCGGCCGTTATGGAACTGCCTTGCACGAGCGCAATCTAGGCTCGTGCGGCATCACGCCTTAGCGAGGACGATCGCTCCTACGGGAGTGGGGCGTGACTGTTGCTCTCTCGAACAGCAATCCTCTGGCTTCCTCTGCGATGGAGGATGAGAGAATTAGGGTTCATGTATAGCCAGGCGGCTACCCTCTCCATATTTATATATATGGAGTTGGATATCATCTCAAATTTCTAATGGATTAGAGAAATCTGTTTGAATCGATTTGTTGTTATCCCTAAATGGCCGGGTTCTCAATCGGTCAGTAGGGGGAAATTCAAATAAAGGAAAAATTGTACTAAAGTCCCTGTCATTACCTCTATTCCCTTTTGAACCCTTTGTGATATTTTAAGTAAACAAAACTTAGTAATTATATAGCTAGACAATAAAGAATGACATAGCTTATTAAATAGAGAAAAAATTGGTCAAGGGGTTGATAACCCTACCCCCCTTAAACAAATTTCGTCCTCGAAATTTAAATAAGCCATGATCAACTAGAATGAAAAGTCTAACACCAATACTATCAAATTATTGCGAGTACTCGCAAGTCAAAATCAAACATAGTTCCTATTAATAATGTTTTTGTTATAATCTACTAAAAAGTTCCGTTATTTGCTCCTTGTGGTGTCGCCACATCCTCTGCGGTCATGGCAAAAGCTTGCCCTTCTGGTGCGGTTGGTAGTGGTGGGGCGCTCGCATTCCTCTTCGGACAATTTCGAGGCAAGTGTTGGTTGGATCCACAAATCCAACACAACCTTAATCTGTCGCGACAATTTTTTTGAATGCAGCCTCCTTGTGTCGGTAGGTTCATGTATGTAAAAAAGCCTCCTGTAGCCGGTGGAGTATTCAGTGTCACATTGTTCCTGTCTTGAGAGACCATCTTAACTGTAATAAGGAAAATACTTTAACCGTTGAAGAGAATTTCAAGCAGGATGCAAATCAAGGATTCAATGAAATCAAGGATTAGAGGCCAATAATGAGTCAAGACATGTGGATGAGATCCTATGAGTCTAATCATATTTGCAGGCTCACGGCGGCACAGTGACGTAACCGAAGTGGTTAACGTTGACCTGCATGGGCCACCAAAAATAGTACTCTAAATCACAAGTCACGGCATGTAAAATCATTAATCATGATAATAAGTCACTAGTCATGGAATATAGTCATAAAGTACTTAGTGTATGCTACTAGTGTCACAAAATATTTCATGCTAACTACACAAGCATTTATAGCAATATTTATGAAATAGATAATCATAGTGTGGAGCACTTGCCTCAAATAGTTGGAACC
Organism: Iris pallida; assembly: GCA_029216955.1. Lineage (NCBI taxonomy): Eukaryota > Viridiplantae > Streptophyta > Magnoliopsida > Asparagales > Iridaceae > Iris > Iris pallida. The sequence continues at coordinate 8,603,187 of JANAVB010011395.1, read as the reverse complement.
GACGTGCACGACACGAATGTGTCGACACGGAATGGCTTATAAGCGAAAGTACAATAAATAATCCCAGAAGATGAAACAGATAGCTCTATGAAGTCCAGAATAGTCCAAATAGTACAATTTGATATATAGAAGTCCAGATTTGGAAGTCTAATGATTTTCGAGGAAAAATAATGATTTGATTAGTTATGATCTCGATTTTGATTAAATAGGCTAAAAAGGAAATTGATTTAAGGAACTTAGTCAAATATATAGCCAAAATATTTAGAAAGTATTTAGAACATTAAAACATTATTCTCAAGGTTAAGGTCTAGACATTATGCAAGCCCATAATCACTTGTTTAAAATAATGGTTAATAGTCTTTAGGCCATTTGATTTGACCAATTGACTATTTAGGATCAATATCCATAATTAAATTAAAACTCTCATTTAGGGATCATAGCCCAATACAAAATGTACTTCTAGGACTAAAGGCCCAATTTAGAAGACATGATTTGACATGTAGGATTCAAGGCCCATTTAGGTTCTCTTTGGGCATTATAGGGCTAAAGAGCTCAATGTAGGGCTCAAAGCCAATTTTACACTCTATTTAAATAATGTAGGGCAAAAATTCCAATAAAATAATTAATTAAATAATGTTGGGTCAATGGCCCTTTATGATAAATAATTTAGGGTTAAAATCCCTCACAATATATTAAGGCTAATAGCCCATTAATAATAATATAGGCTCAAAAGCATTTAAATTAATAATTTAGGCTACAAAGCCCTTTTTAATAATTTTATAACATTGTTGGGCTAATAGCCCATTTTGAGATGATCATAAATAATATAGGGCTTAAAAGTCCAAATTGACTACTATACACAATGTAGGGCTAAAAGCCCATATGCATATTTATATACATTATCCAATATATATTTATATATTAACAAAAATTATTACATATTCATTTTATATATATATATATATATATATATATATATATATATATATATATATATATATATGCACATCGAGTCGTGGTGTACTGGTAACACCACCGTGCACCGGGGGTGAGGGGCCGAGTTCGAGCCCTCCCTCCCACGGAGGTGGCTGGGTGGCAGTGGCCACGGCCTCCGGGCCAAGGTCGGGTGGAGTCGTCCACCGGCTTTGGTTTTTTTTTAAAAAAGAAATATATATATATATATAAATATATATATATATATATATATATATATATATATATATATATATATATATATATATATATATATATATTATATATGTGTATATATATATATATATATATATATATATATATATATATATATATATATATATATATATATATATATATATACACATATATAAAATATATATATATATATATATATATATATATATATATATATGTATATATATATATATATAAAAGAAATTTTCATGCATATACCTAATCCATATAAATGTATTTATATAAATATATACATACATTACATACATATATTATACTTATACTTTCCATTATATTTATATATATATATATATATATATATATATATATATATATATAGGAAAATAGGAAAATTCTACAATACATCCACCCTTTTGGGATGTATCAATACATCCCAAATTTGAACCATTGGATGTTGATCCAATGGTTCAGATTAAATAACGTAGGCGACATCATTTAATGTTGTTTTTGACTTTTGATCTCTTGTTAAATTGCTATAGCAGGTCATTCTTTAATGCAATTTTTTCAATAAATACCCTAAATTAACTCTTTTACTTTCTCTTTCGCCTATCCAATTTAATATTTTGTGCAACTACATATATATAACAATATGCCGAAAAAGAAAGGACACAATGTGTCCTTGACTGGAGGTGATGTAGACGACGACACCACCGATGCTCCGATAGCTGGTAGCGATCTAGATGATGACATCGACGACGACAAGGACGAAAATCCTGTCGGCAATGTGGATAATAGTAAGGGAAGGATTCAGAGGAAGAAGAGGGGTAGGAAGCCGATAAAAGCTCGTTCTCTCAAATCTCTTCTTTGTGTAAATTAAATCCAAGGAGGAAACAATCCCAAATTTTAGTTATTGCTTAGTATAGTCTGCTTAGTTGTTGTAAAATTGTGGTGTTGCTTTTGAAACATTTTTATCTTTAGTCTCATGTTTTCTATGAATATATGTTATTTTGATTTAGTAATCTTTTCGTAATTTATTTTTTTTGTTTCATCTAATAATTTAATATTTTGGTTATAAAGCTACAGGCCATGGTGGTGGTGGTGGAAGGAGAAAAGGAGATGAAGAAGGAAAGAAGAAGAAGTTTCGGTTCGCGACGGACTTCGTCGAGCCCTCCTCGAACAAGGAGGAGTACCAGCAGAATTAAACCTCTTCTAGAGTTCCTAAAATTGTTAATCATGATAACCTTTCAAAAGGCTAGTAGATTCTTTGTTAGTCCCTAAATTTATTTGTCTTTCCATCTTTCCACTTTTTGTACTTTTTTCTTGTTATATATACAATAGTTTTCTTTTTCAACTATTATTTATTCTGAAATACATAGAATAGTTTTCTTATTTTATTTTGTAGTATTGGAGAAAGATGTCTACTTGTATGGAACATGTAGAAGAGGTAGAAGATTGGATGTCATCTTCAAATGAGACCTTCATTCCGCGTATAATGCGCAGGTTTAAAGAACATTTGTCGAAGATTTCAGATCAACTTGTTTCGATCAATTCTAAACTTTGTTTAATCGAACTTGAACAAATTAATATATCTCGACATTTGGAAAAGATGGAAGAATCTTCCGCTTTGAAGAAGGCATCTTCTCTGGAGTAATTAATATTGTGAAGGAGGTTAACGTTGAATCTTCTGATGAGGACGAGGAGCTGAAGAAAGCTGATAAAACAATCCAGCAAATTCTCGATATAATCCCTCTAGAAGAAACTGACTTTAGCAGTTCTATGAAAAGAATACGAGGAAATTTAGTACCGATCACACCTTTGAAAAGTTTAACAAGAATTTCAACCTCAAAGCCTAGCCAGTGTACTAGTAGTTCTTCGAGTTTTTACAATTATATTTTTGCGGATGGTAAACCTGACGAGTAAGTAATATGAGTTTTCATTTCATTTCAACAGTTTTTTTTTCTAATCTATTCGTTTCTTTTCTTAGAGAAATAATATCATCTTGCAACAAGATTTATGTTAGTCGGGCAGAGATGAAGTCCTTTGCTCCTGGAAGGAGAATTAAAGATAGGGTATGTAGCTAGTATATTTTTTTATTAGATGCCATTTATGTTTACTTCGATGCCATCGCTGATTTTTTTAATGAGATACTCAGATTGTAACCCTTGTATCTGCTCTTCTCACCACGGAGGAACGGATAAGAAATGTCAATAAAGCTAATGTATGGTATTTACCAATAAAGTTAACGGTGAGTGAGCATTTTATTCTTTAATGATTATGCATTAATAATTTTCTTGTTTGTTTGTCGTTCGTAATGTATTAATTGATATGTATGTAGAGAGCAACGTTACCTCCATCTAACAAACAACTTCCTGAAATATGGAAGATGAACAAATATTTTCAGGATTATATGGGATCTTTAAGCATTTGTAACGAGGTAATAGTCTATTTCTGTTTAAATTTTAATCCTAATTTATCTGAAAATTGATTAATTTGTTTTACCTAATTAATCATGATTCAGATATACATACACATTCTTTTGTTTGACCACTATACTCTTGCAAGAGTTATGGTTAAAACAAAGACTGTTGAAGTTTGGGACACCCTTCCATCTATAGATGAGGCAATTTATAACAAAGCAGTCATAAAAGAAATAGCAAGTTCATATTCATAAATTATTATGAATTGCGTACTAGATTCGCGGTATACTAATACATATTGTATTAGGGTAATTGTAGCTTTCACATTTGGATCTCTTTCTCGAGGAAGAGATTTTGAAGTTGAAAGATGCTAGGTTCAACTTTTCTACTTTCTCCATAACCGTCGTCCTAATGTTCCCCACCAGCACAATACATTTGTGTAGGACCGTTGAGCACCTCTAGAGGGGGGTGAATAGAGTGTGTGTGTGTGCAGCGGAAAATAATCACCAATTAAAAAAACTTAAGAATAACTATGGCAGTAAATAAGAGACAGTAAATAAATGCAGCAAGAGATAGAGAGATCAAACTCAGTGACACAGCGATGTATACTGGTATCCCTCTGAGAGGACTAATCCAGTCTCGAGTACTCTTGCTCGATGTTAATCCACTATGGCACAAGCTAAATGAGAGCTTGCAGTCTCTTACAACACCGTGCTTGGTGACAAGTGCACGACCAACTTCACAACACTGTGCTTGGTGACGAGCGCACGACCGACTCCAGAAGGCAATTGGAAAACTGGAACGTTTTCTGAATGCAACCTCTGATACAACTTTTCAACACCAAACTCTAGATTAAATAGAAACTGTACTGGCTTGGCGAAGAGTCGTAAAGGCTTAGATATGAAAGTAAAAGCTCAGAATACTTTAGATTGAGAAGAGAAGAGATGAAATTGGATTGTTGAAATGAATGGTAATCTCAACTCTATTTATAGTATTTTGGGGAAACCGAACTCGGGCAGAGTTCGGACAGAGTTCGGATGCTAGGATTTCGCATACGAACGTTGGATGCAGATTTGGTGGGAACTAAAATTCAAATAACCCAGACCGAACTCGGGCCGAACTCGGACCGAACTCGGTCAGAGTTCTGTCAGAGTTCTGCTGGTTCAGAACAGTAAGGAATAAACCAAATTTGCATAGGTTTTGGGCTTTTTGGAATTGTGGATTTTTGGGATACGTAGGTAGGCTTATTTTTGTTTGTGGACTGAGAAAAACCTAAGCCAGTACCGATCCGATCAATCTCACATTTTTCCTATACTCAATAAAAGAAAATATAGAATAAATATGAAAACCAATAGCCCTTTTGATGATGTCTTTTTCCTGACATTGAAGACGCATTTTTTCCTTGACGGCAATCGTCCAAAGATAAACAGATCTAAAAATCTGAATACCTTTCGGGGGTTCGCCCCCGAACCTCTGACGGGGGACACTGCCCCCTCGACCCCTGTCCGCTGACCGGGCAGCGGAACCCCCGATGCGAGGCCCCGGATAGGTCGTTGGGCAGTTCAGAGAAATCTCCTTGTATAACGCCTGTCTTTGGCCTATTAATAATTCTCCATTGCATATGTCCTGGTTTGATCTTTGGCCCATTAATAATTCTCCATTGCATATGTCCTGGTTTGATCATGTTTGATCATGCTTACAATATGTCTACAAATACATGTTAGGCAAACAAAACAATATAACTGATACAAGCATAGCAATATGTTATAAAGAACATTTAGGACAATACTAAGTATAAGTAGCAACATGATAGGGATTACATGAATATTAGTGACGTCATTATGTTAAACTTAATTGATTAGACATATTCAAAAACATGATATAATCATTGGGCTAACAATCTATCCCTTTTTTATTATGGCAAATCCTTTAAGTTTAATACATATACAATAGATGCTTGTATCACTAATAAACACATAATATTTTGCATGTATCATTAATAAACACATAATATTAGAATATTATGTGCTAACTTAGACTTATTTAAACTTATTTCTCCCCCTTTGACATGATCAAAAAAATAAGCTCTCCCGTAATAAGAGATAAAACGAACTCAAGCATAAGTACAGCAGGAAGGCAAAAATAATCAGGATCAAGGATTAGGAGAACAGTGAAACGACAAGAGTAAAAAATTACATAACGAAAGTAGAAAAATTTGTCAACAGAAATACAATATAGTTGGTTGAATGTAAACATTTAAAGCAATCAATACATAGTTTACCAACTAGAAATCCAAAAATGACATTCAAAACAATATGTTGAATAAATAAAACTGTAGTTTTGATTAATAGGTAGATATCAATAATGTAGAATCCTATTATTGGTTATAAATAAATCATGAGAAATAGAAATTCGCAAATCTAGTATATATAGAAAAAATCAAAAATATAATGAGACTTTCAACAATGATCACAAAAAAAAAATTCATAATTTGCCCATACAAATAAGTGAATCAATTCCATAAAGAGTATAATCATTGAAAAAAAATCAAAAGACGTATACTAGAATCTATGCAAAATCTATACAAAGGTTCATGTATTTGAATTCAATTACCATGGCATGATAAATAAATATCCATTAGATAAAAAAGAAGCTAATGAAGACAAAATACTTGAGAAGGAGAAATTAAGTCGACTTGAATGCTCCCCCGCAAAGTATGATCAGTCTAAGTATAGATAATCATGAACTTTGAGATAAAATCTCAATAAGAAATGCCAAATCAATTTAAGCTCAAAGAAATCATTAATTAGGATAATTAAATATATTTGGCAAGATAATTTAAAAAAATAAACTTATATAAAATGAGAGAATCAAGAGGAAATAATAATAATCACATATTCTCTCATAAGATCACTAAAAATTAAAATATCATCAACAAATCAATAAAGTAAAAGAATATAGGTCCATGATGAACTAGGTATACCACATATTAAGGGCATAAAAGAATTGAAACAATTAATTTGATCCCCCTTAAAATATGTGTATATAGTTCAAAAATAATTTATATGCATAAAATAGATAAAAAAAATAATCATAAGATCTAAGGGATATCCAAAATATGCATCTTTCTTTCCTTTGATAATATGCATATAAAATTCCAAACTCAAAACAAATATCATCTTTAGGCAAATAAAAGAGATCCAATAAATAAAAGCTTAAAGATGAAGAAAATATGTCTTCAATAAATAAAAAAATTAAGACATTAAAAGATTTTGAAAACTTTCTATAATAATAACATTTGATTACTGGACAGATTCAATAAATTAAAATGAAAAAAAAAACATTTCAAAATATGCAAAATAAAATCCATAAATCATAAATAAATCTATTTGAACAAATAAACTAAATCAATGTCCAAGAAAAATGTAATCTAGATATATGGCATGTCAAGGGGATAATTGATTTGTAACAATTAACTGCTCCACCTTTACATGGCTATATCAAAAAAAGAGTATTGACAGAAAAAAAATCAGAGACATATTTCCAGAAGTAGAAAATTAATTAAAAAAATATTAGGTCTTCTTATCAAAGTTCATTTCTTCCCTTTTAAAGCCTTAGTACGGTGTCCACCTGACAACCGTAAGGTTAAAGAAAAGAAACGCTTTGAGAGAGATTCAATTTGCATGACTTCTCCCCTGCAAAGAGTTACTGTTGTAGACAGTAAGTAACTTAAATAAGAAGATAATAATATAAAGCTCAAAATCATTAAATATTACACAAGTTAAAGACGAAGTCACAAGACCAGAATATTCAAAGAGTAGTCACAAGATCATTAAGTCTGAATATTGAAAAGTGTGACAGAAAAGAATATATCAAAAGATGACAAACATTAACCGATGGAAGATCAATGCATGTTATCTTTTGTAAAAAAAATATCATTAAATATTTTTCATCAAGGCTAAGATCCAAAATTCATCATATAACAATTGCAGCTAGATCTTAATAAATCTTTAATTTATAAAGCATTGATCAATCTTGGGTTAGCTGTAGAGGTACTGTCCCAGCTAACGGAGGTTCACCGGGGAACACTTAAGTACCGCTTCGCTTTAGTCGTAACCATGGTGACAGACAGACCCTTTGTAGGCTTATACCCAAAACAAATCTCTTCTTTAATAACTGAGGAATGAAGAAAAATTAGTACAATATGAAATAAATTATATTCTATGGACTTAAAAAAATCTTAGACCAATGTAGCATACGGTATAAGATGTACAATTACATTTATCCATATGTGCTACAAAATCATTGGATAACAATAAAATATAAAATATTTGTAAATCAAAATGTAGAGGAAGGACGCAGATACGCTGATGTATTTTGGAACCTAGGTGACTAGGTTCAATACCTTGGATCCAGAACTAGATAATAGTTGCATTTAGACCTTAACAAATCTTAAGTCTATAAAGTATTTATTACTTCGGGTTAGCTGTAGGGGCCGGTTCCCAGCTAGCGGAAGGATCCTTTCGGCTTGTTCCCAAAATAATTTTTACTCTTAAGAACTTAGATTCAAAGGAATATATGCAGTATCATCGAACATCGTCGAAATCTAGAATCCCTAAAAGTAAATACCCAAGGAATGGTTTATCAAGATATTAAAAAATATTTCAATAAGAGTCATGTATCCAAAATGTCAACCAAAAAGCCAAAAAAAACATACATCATTAAAAGAGGCTTTGAGAAAGAAGATAATAAAGAGAAGTACATAAATTTGTTCAAAAAAATAGCTTATATATGAGATAAGCACAAGTTTGAAACTACTTTTCAATATAGAACTTGAACTTGTACTCATATGCCCTCATAAAGATATTTATACAAAAATATATATATCAATATAAGAAATATATGAGCAATATATTTGTTCATGTATCCTTAATAAGCATTTTTTAAAAATATCACAAGATCAAGAACATGTATAAATATGCTTTATTGGGCAAAGAAGTAATTGATTCGTAAGAAGTTACTCAAAATAAGATGTAAGAATCAATAATGAATATATTATGTAAGCACAAGGTTAACATACAAATATATGTATATATTTTTCAAGTAAATAGAAAACTTGTGCTAAACATACATACTCACAAAATACCGATCAAAGTAAATGTGACATGTTAAAGACAAATCGATAAGAAGTGACCATTAAAAATATTAAAGACAAAGAGTCAAAAGCATAAACCAACAACAAAAGCTTCTATGGACTAGAGTGGCATGCATCTTCATAGATAAATACTAAGAGTAAAGAGCATACCTAGATAAATGTGTCACACTAATAAAAGAAAGACTATATAGTGTGAAATAATCATTTAAGCTAATCAACTAGTCATACTAGGATTATAACTCACATAAATGATAAACAATTAAAAGATATCAATGAGAGCTAATAGCAAGAATCAATAAGAACATGCTAGATATTAAAAACTATTTAGGAAGTATGTTACCAAAGTGGTTTTAGTGACCACACATATGTTGGTGCAGTTGCGTGGAAGATGACCGTTGTAGATTTGCAATCACCAACATGCTCCATGGTTCTATGGTTCATCATAAGTAGCTCCACCTGAAATATTAGGTGAAGACTTTGGTATCCAAACTTGGATCCATTTTTGTTAGCTTTGGGAACCCATTTGTACAAGTTCATATCAACTAGCTTTCTAATCTGACAATGATTAGAAATGTGTCCATTCATGCTGCAATAATGACAAAAAGTATTAACATTAGGACTATGTGCAGCAGTATGAGAATGTACGGTATGATATGTCTTGCGTGATTGACTATAATAAAAAGCATGGTTATGTTTAACCATAGCTTTGCGTGCTTTCTTTGTAAAAGATCTGTCGTGTGTGATTTTGTGATGTGTCACGTGCCTTGTGTTAGACTGAGTCACAGGTTGTACTACCTGCTTTCCCAGTCTAATCTCTAACTTTTTAGAGTTAGCACATATCTCATCATATTTAACAGAAAGAGCATCAATTCTACATGAAGCAATAGAATACTTCTTCTTTTCTGATTCTAATTCCTCCTTAAGTTTAGTATTTTCTTGAGTGCTTTTCTCAATGCATTCAAGTGCCTCATGCAATCTAAACTCAAGTATGGAAATCTCAGTAGAATTATCAGAAGTAGAAGTGTTTCTAGCATCATTCAATAAGCAAGTCAGCTTTTCATTCTCAAGCTTATAGCAGAGAATATCCTTTCTAGCTTGCTTATACTTATCTAATACTTTCTTGTGTTCTTTCAATAGATCACTGAAAGCATCAGATAGGTCATCATAAGAAAATTCACTCTCTGTAAAAATAGAATTATCTTGTACCTCGTTGGATAATGCCATTGAGCATATATTTGTAGCTTGACGAGGTCTCTCTTCTTCTTCAGATTCGTTTGCCTCACTTTCGCACCATATGCTCGTGGTAGCGTACTTGTGAGATGATGATCTTTCTTCTTTTGATCGTTCGTAGTGACTCTCCTTTCTAGCAGAAGTACAATCTTCTTGGATGTGGCCTATCTTCTTGCGGTTGTCACATACAAGCTCTTCTTCATATATAGGGTTGTGTTGAACCTTAAATCTCGATGCCATCATGCACACATTTGCATCATTATAAATACTATCCTCTTCTCTGGAGTCGCTAGCACTACTTTCGTACCTGCACTCATAAGTAGCTTCAAGAAGTTTCCAAATTTTATGAGATGTTGTGCAAGTAGTAATGAGATTGAATACATTGAAGTCTACAGCACAATAGAAAGCATGCTTTGCTTTTGCATCAAGGCTAGCTAACTTCTTCTCTTCCTCTATGTAACTATAATAAGGCTTATTAATTATAAAGGATGTGAGAATAGAAGTGATAGTAGGCTTTCTGTAGCCATTGACAATAATTGACCATAAGTCAAAGTTTTGAGACTTCAGGTACAAGCTCATCCGTGTTTTCCAATAACTATAGTTCGTTCCATCAAATATTGGGAGTCTATTTGTGGATTGCACTTCACCTGCGAATATTGAATTCACGGCTGCCATATTTATACTCTCTAGAGTGTTATATATGAATATAACCTGCTCTGATACCAATTGTAGGACCGTTGAGCACCTCTAGAGGGGAGGTAAATAGAGTGTGTGTGTGTGCAGCGGAAAATAATCACCAATTAAAAAAACTTAAGATAACTATAGCAGTAAATAAGAGACAGTAAATAAATGCAGCAAGAGATAGAGAGATCAAACTCAGTGACACAATGATGTATACTGGTATCCCTCTGAGAGGACTAATCCAGTCTTGAGTACTCTTACTCGATGTTAATCCACTATGGCACAAGCTAAATAAGAGCTTGCAGTCTCTTACAACATCGTGCTTGGTGACAAGTGCACGACCAACTTCACAACATCGTGCTTGGTGACGAGCGCACGACCGACTCCAGAAGGCAATTGGAAAACTAAAACGTTTTCTAAATGCAACCTCCGATACAACTCTTCAACCAAACTTTAGATTAAACAGAAACTGTACTGGCTTGGCTAAGAGTCGTAAAGGCTTAGATATGAAAGTAAAATCTCAGAATACTTTAGATTGAGAAGAGAAGAGATGAAATTAGATTGTTGAAATGAATGGTAATCTCAACTCTATTTATAGTGTTTTGGGGAAACCAAACTCGGGCAGAGTTCGGATGCTATGATTTCGCATACGAACATTGGATGCAAATTTGGTGGGAACTAAAATTCAAATAACCCAGACCGAACTCGGACCGAACTCGGACCGAACTCGGTCAGAGTTCTGTCAGAGTTTTGCTGGTTCAGAACAGTAAGGAATAAACCAAATTTGCATAGGTTTTGGGCCTTTTAGAATTGTGGATTTTTTGGGATACGTAGGTAGGCTTATTTTTGTTTGTGGACTGAGAAAAACCTAAGCCAGTACCGATCCGATCAATCTCACATTTTTCCTATACTCAATAAAAGAAAAATACAGAATAAATATGAAAACCAATAGCCCTTTTGATGACGTCTTTTTTCTGACATTGAAGACGCATTTTTTCTTGACGGCAATCGTCCAAAGATAAACAGATCTAAAAATCTGAATACCTTTCGGGGGCTTCGCCCCCGAACCCCTGACGGGGGCGCTGCCCCCTCGACCCCTGTCCGCTGACCGGGCAGCGGAACCCCCGATGCGAGGCCTCGGATAGGTCGTTGGACAGTTCAGAGAAATCTCCTTATATAACGCCTGTCTTTGGCCCATTAATAATTATCCATTGCATATGTACTGGTTTGATCTTTGGCCCATTAATAATTCTCCATTGCATATATCCTGGTTTGATCATGCTTACAGCATGTCTACAAATACATGTTAGGCAAACAAAATAATATAACTGATACAAGCATAGCAATATGTTATAAAGAACATTTAGGACAATGCTAAGTATAAGTAGCAACATGATAGGGATTACATGAATATTAGTGACGTTATTATGTTAAACTTAATTGATTAGCCATATTCAAAAACATGATATAATCATTGGGCTAACAATTTGATTGTGCTATTTTTGTAATTTTATTCATGAAAGACGTATGTAGTTTGGACTCCCGTTATCTCAATGTAAGTCTGAAAATATGTCGTCAATTACACTTTTTAGAGCAATATTTTTGATGTTATGTTTGTTATATGCAGTTTGATTCAGAACAGGAAAGGTACAAAGTTGATGTATGGATTGCATCTTCAAAGCACAATGAAGAAGAATCCAAATTGCGCAACAATATAATTAAGCAGCAAAGGTCGAAAGGAGTCCACTCTGATGGGTGAAAATAGAAGACAATGAATTTTTTTCTTCTTTTATCTAATGAATTATGTTCATTTGTTTTATAACAAATGGTTAGGAATAAAGTTTTGTGGATTTATAATGTTCTTAAAATGTAGGATGGAAATTATATCAAAATGTTCATTTGTTTCATAATCTTGCTGCCATGCCCAAAAATTGTAAAAGTTTTATGAAAAATCCACCGTAAAATAATATTTTATCGCGTGCCCAGAATTAGCAAAAAAATATATAAAGGGGGTTCGGAATGACCTTTTTGCCCTTCTAATTTTTTAAAAATACCCACGGAACCTACTATTCAAAAAAAAAACGTTTCGATACTTCCTCTTCTTCCATACGCCGCTCACTTTCGAATCTAGGTTTTCTCCTCCAAAATCTTCAAACCTTACTCACCATTCGCAATCTTCACACCATGTCGGCACCATCAGCAGTATCATCATCGGCAGCAGCATCAGAATCAACTGGAATCCCAGTTAGAGAAGATATAGCTGTTATGGAGAAAATGAAGACAGTTGAACAAAATCTAAAGGGGGATGACGGAGAATCAGGGAGAATTAAGAGAGTTACACATAAGCCAAATGCTGCTAAGCAAAAAAAAGGCAAAAAGAAGGTATAACTTTAAGTTATGCTCATGATTCTGTAAAAACTACGGAGAATTGTCATTCCCAGTGTTAAAATACATGAGAATGACCATTCTTCGTATTAAAATCACGAGGAATTATCATTGTCCTTGTTAAATTGACGGAGAATAGTCATTCTCCGTGTTTAAATGCAGGAGAATAGCCATTCTCCGTTTTAATTCATTCTCCGTGTTAAATTGACAAAGAATTGTCATTCACCGTGTTAAAATAATGGGGAATGGCCATTTTCAGTATTAAAACGCATGTGAATGACCATTCTCTGTTGTTAAAATCACGGAGAATGGTCATTCCCCGTGTTAAAATCATGGAGAATGGCCATTTCCCGTGTTAAAATCACAAAAAATTGATATTCTCCGTATTAAATTGACGGAGAATTTCTATTCTCTGTGTAGAAAATATGCAGAATGGCTATTCCCAGTGTTAAAATACATGAGAATGACCATTCTCCGTGTTAAAATCACGGAGAATGACCATTCTCTGTATTAAATTGTCAAAGAATTGCCATTCTCAGTGTAAAATCACGGGGAATGGCCATTCCCAGTGTTAAAACGTATGAGAATGACCATTCTTCGTTGTTAAAATAATAGAGAATGACCATTCTCCGTGGTAAAATTACGGAGAATGGCTATTCCCCGTGTTAAAATGATGGAAAACAGTTGACAGAAACCTAATTTTTTGTTTTATTTTTTTGTAGAAAAAAAATTATCAGGAATAAGGATTCAAGAGTTTTTCTTTCTTCTTTCAAAACAATGCTAACTCTTATGGAGGGTGTCAATAAATATGGCGGTCGTTTACCCAAGCCAGTTATTGAGTCTTTAAAGAATATCGGTTTCTGGTATTTCGTCAAGGTATTCTACAAAAACAGAGTTTGCATTCAAGAATTGGCCAAGGTTTCAGAAGGTCTTGAGAAATTAATAGGAACTTACTTGGAGGACAAAGATGGTGTCGGATACTTTAAATTAAGCACCACTGTTAAAATAGCACCAAGTGTCGACGATATGGCAGCCATCTTTGGTCTACCGCTGAAAAAAGAAAGCGAGGATGATGTTAATTACAGAAGATTGATCATGGAAAAACAACAGCAGGCCACACTGCCAGAATCGTTGAGCCTATGTAGAGATCACTTCAGAAGATTGCTGGCTAATTCTAAGGGCAAAAACGGAGAAGTCACGAATACGAAAGTGAGAGAGAAGTTATTTGAATTGCTATAACGGCTTCGTGACGGAGATAAACAAGTTAAACCAGATGATTTCGCCAAGCTAATAATCTTCCACTTGTGCCAAACAGCATTCTTCACAAGGTCTGGCGGTTCAAATTTACTGTACAATTTCTTGGCCTTGGTAGACAGTGTAGAAGTAATCAAAAGTATCTTCTGGCCAAGGTTAATCTTGGCATATGTCATGGAGAGCATCAAGAAGACTACAAGTAAAACTGTTAGGGGATTACTCTAATGCATACCCCAAGATTGAAGGTTGTACAACATATTTCCTCTACTAGTTTACGGAACATAGTACCCATATAGAAAGAAAATTCGACCCAATTCGTGAATACCCAAGATTTTACACATGGGATAGGTACGCAATCTCAGTCTTCCTCAAAACGAATATCATAGTAAATTGAGATAAAAAATAATATTCAAAAATTTGGTTATAGCTGTTGGGAAAGAGGGAGGACAACAAGAATTTGAGCCACATATACAAGAATAAGGTGCACACGAGGGAGAGGGACACCACCAAACAGGTGGGGATGAGATTGTTGAACAAGAGAGACCCCCAACAACTTGAAATAAACACCGCGATGGAGGGGTCGGTTCAGGAATTGGAGGAGTTGAGAAAAAAATATCAGATTTTTGCTGAGAATGAAAAACTCCATGAAAAGCTTAAAGAGCTAGAGGCACAAGAAGCACAACAACATGCAGTCAACGTTGTGATAGAGTGCTCGGTGCATGAATTAAAGGAGTTGCGAAGAGACAAATCTCAGATTCTTGCTGAGAACGAGAAACTCCATAAAAAGCTTAAAGAGCTAGAGGAACAAGGAGTCCAACAAATTGAAAGGAACACCTCGATGGAGGTGTCGGTACGGGAATTGGACTCCTTGCGAATAGAGAAATCTGATATTATTGCTGAGAATGAAAAGCTTAGTGAAAAGGTTAAAGAGCTACACGCACAAGTTAAAATTTTCTCTTTTTTTAAAGTTCTGATTTGTAATTCTTCGCGTTAGAATGCAGGAAAATGGACATTCTCCGTATTAAAATCACGGAGAATGGATGGCCATTCCTCGTGTTAAGATCACGAAGAATTATCTTTTTTTCCTTTTTTTAAGTATTTATTGATTGACATCATACCTTTCATTGTTGTTTTTTATATCAGTACAAATAACCGAACAGCTCAGAGAAACAAATAAAAGGCTCGTTAATAAGAAAAGCAAGCTTTAAAAGCAAGTTTAATTGTTGAAGAATAAAGCCATTAAAAGGGATGTAACAATCACTGGTTTTGAAGCCATGGCTACAGCATTGCAGCTTGAGGAGACTCAACCAGCTGCTGAACTTGCTGCTCCAAATGAAGTCAAAAGAAGAGGAGGATGGGGTGAAAGAGGTTCAGAAAACCAACAGCAGCATTAGCCGATGAAGATTTTACTCCCTTAGGGAAGAATACAGTAATAGAGGCTAATAAAAAGCGGAAGATGAATGCCGCTCTGAAACCAAAACCTTAACCCAAACCCAGGGTCAGAGGAAAAAATAAGCAGGCGGATTCGAAATCCGGATAAGACGCCAAAATGGCTGAACTAGCGAGGAAGGGTGATATACTAAGGGAATGCGATAACCTCGTACTTTAGAAGGATGTGGATAAAGAGCTGAAGAAGCTTACATGGACATCGTATTTCCAAGAAAAATGAGTCCAACGTATGTATTCTGAACTCGACCAATCTCCGTCCAATTCATAACGGAGAATGGCCATTCTCCGTGTTAGTTGGACGGCGAATAGCTCTTTTTTTTCTTTTCCTTTCTAGTCATTTTTCACAATTATGTCCTGAGAATCTCTATTAATTTAATCTAAACTAAATTTATGTGCAGTGATATTGTATACACGAGTATGCCAAAAGAAGGAAAAAATAAAGTTTTCATCCTCCTGTTAGCAAAAGACATGCAAGTCATACTCAACTATGAAGACATGGAGGCTGGCATACTCAACATAATAATAAAAAATCTAAGAGAAATTCAAGGCTATGCAAGAAGGTATGCCCAGTCAAGTTCAAAAGACTACAACACTCCTGCCATTGAACCGAAAGCAACAGTCGGCGCCCTTGAAACTTTCAAAATAGATGTAGAAGACTTGGTCATGGATTTAGAGGACGACATAGAGTGACTATGCATTCCACTCTTTAATGAATCCTCCAAACACTATATGTTGCTCACATTCAACTTGAGCTCCTACGAGTTGACAAATTACAACTCCTTAAGGCAAAACATGTACGAAAATGGCAAGGAGGATGCAGAATTAATGAAGAACACCTTAGAGCCTATCGTCAGGAGGAAAGTTGATATGATGAGGGAGAGATGTCCAACGATGATGGAGTATGCACAGGGCTGAATTGTTCTCCACGATGCCCACAACAACTAGCACCCAACTGCCTCTTGTATACGGCGCTTTATATGAAGTGCTTGATGACTGCTCCCTTCGAAATAATGAGAAAATGACGATGTCATTCACCAGGAGATTACAATTAAGAGGTTGGGATGGGCTAAGAAGTTGCTTTCAAGCGAATATGTAACACTACCAACCTAGCAATGACATTATAAAACAACAATGTCATTGGGCTAAGAACTTCTTTCTATATCATATGTTTGTCTTTTATTATTCTGTGTCTGCGTCTTTTGTAACGTCTGATCTGTCTTTTATAATAAATCATTTTTGAATTATATTTATATTGTTAAAACTACGAAGAATGGCCATTCTCCCTGTCAAAATTATGGAGAATGGTCATTCCCTGTCCTAAAATGCAGGAGAATGGCCATTCCCTGTTTCAAAAATCATGTAGAATGGCCATTCCCCGTCTTAAAATTCCGAAGAATGATCATTCTTCGTACGAGTTTAGACGAACACTAACCGAGCCCGAGCAACGTGACATCAGCTAAGTTTTTCTAATACAATGACATTATTGTTAATTAAAATTTACAATATTATTGAAACTAATATTAATATTTAAATTTAAACTAATTTTTGATTTAACATTTAAATTCACAACTTGAAAATAGTTAAAGTTAAAATTCAATTTTTGATTTAAAATCTACAATATTATTGAAACTAGTATTAATATTAACACTAGAACTTCCAAATAGTCTTTTCCTTGTTCGGTTACAACCTCCCCTCCCCCCCCCCCAACAAGTGGGTTACAATCTCGAAACGAGGGGTTAAATAGCCTTTTCCATTAAGAAAAAAACCTATCCGACTAGAGAGAAACAAAGGAAAGAAGAAGAAGAGTCGCAATAGAGAGAAGCAAGAGCATGATCAATAGCAACGGATGGGCCATCATCCCTACGGAGATTATCTAGATGATATTGGCACTGTCGGGGATACCAGTGGACGAGGTCATGTGAAACATGGCCCCAATGTGTCGTTCATGGTGGAAAGCGCTCAATGGTCCCTTATACTATTGGTCCAACATGGACTTGGAACAGTGGTGCCGGAGGGGCCATCAAACTGCAGAGATTAGTTTGACCGTAAAGAAGCTCGTGGCTCGTAGTACGAGAATTCTACTATTCTTCTTCGCATACAAGCTCGACGAAGTTGCCTTCTCTTTTGCATGTTATAGGCCTGTGCAAAATTTTATTTTGTCTTATTCTAATACTTTATTTTTTTCTATTACAAAATTTTATGTATACTTGGTTAATTTATATTGATGTTTTCTCCTTTTTATAATACAGTAGAAATTTTCTAAGGGTGCTGCACATTCCGAAGTGTGACGTGAGTGATGAAATTTTCGTGAGACACTTGGAGTTTCTCCCGGTGTTGGAAGAACTCGACATTAGCTACTGCCTCTATATCACGTCGACTGGAATATTTTTTATAGGAAAGTATTGCCACCGTTTGGTCAAGCTGAGGAGGAACATGCCCACTCCATATTTCATGCTCAGGAACAGATTCGTACTGAACACATTGAACGAGACGGAGGAAAAGGTCGTGGCCGATTCGATATCGCATCTCGAGCACCTAGAGATGGGCTCAGGCATGTTCAATAGAGACACGCTGCGATCTATCATATACAACTGCAATGGTCTTCGCGTGCTCGACATACGTGGGTGCTTCAACGTGCACTTCAACGACGACCTCAGAAAAATTTGTAATTTAATACAGACGTTTAAACGACCCTTTGATGATGTAATCCCAGGGGAACGTGGATACGAGATGTATAGTGATTTAGATCTCAGCAATCAGTCCTGGGATGAATGGTTCTTCTGACATTAGCATGCATGCATGCATTTCTTTGTATTTTTATATTTATATGATATCAATATTTTATCCTCAATGCAATAGGTTATTGATGTTAAAGTGTTATTAATGTTCTTAGTCTGGGTATCATCTGATCTATTGATATCCTTTATTTCGGAGAAATTGCAAAATTATCTAAATTAATGTTCTTAGACTATGTGAAGACGAATTTTGACGGTACAAATAGCCCTGATACTGAATGTATTAGTGATTAACATTAAGAGTTCATTGAACTCATTTGGAGTTCATTTCATCCATACAAAACCACTTTGGAAGTGGTTTTGTTCACCCACCAAAGTGGTTTTCACCATTAATTTGACATGTGTTAAATTTTTTAGTAGAGTGTGAACAAACACCCTAGTATTTGTGGGTGAACAAAAAATGAACTCTTAACATTAATACAATATCTCAGTGTAATCATATCCAAGAGATTTTGACATTTTCCCACACAATGATGACATTTTACCTTCTCCAAGATGAATTTTGGCGGTGCAAATTCCACTCATATCTATGGTATCAGTGCCATTCACCATAATTAATGGTGATCGATAGACATTTATACAAGAAGAGTGGCCCGGGAAAGATACGAAAAAATTGGTTTCTTTTTCACAACCCTTTAAAATCTATTTATACAGCCAAACTATTCATCTTCACCAGCCTTCAAAACCAATTTATATAGATTCAAAAGCAAACTAAACATCCAAACTATTTAAAATTCACAACCCTTCAAAACAGTCTCAAAATGGAGAAGAGCAAAACATACATTTGCGGATAGGCCAACATCCCCAAGGAGATCCTAGCCATGGTTTTGGTACTAGCGGAGATGTCATCTGAGGAGGTCGTCCGCTTGTCTTTCGTTTGTCGGTCGTGGTGGAAGGCGCTCTACTGTCCGTGCTTTTGGTCGAACGTCAAGTTGACCCAGTGGTACCGCAGGGTTAACCTAACCTCAAAAATTAACGAGGCGATGAACAAGCTAGTGGCACGCAGTGAGGGAAATCTAACCTCCCTCTCAGCGAAGAGGCCTTCTCCTTTACTTCCTCAAGGCTAGTACACGATATTTTTAATCTATTTTGTTTCATAAGTTATAAGTTGTTAATTTTGATTTTTTTTTTTGATTTTTTTGTTTTCTTAGTTATACCACTATTTTTAATACAGTGGAAAAACTCTAAGGGTCCTGCGAATGCCAATGAGCAATGTGAGTGATAAAATGTTGGAGGAACATTTAGAGTTTTTTCCGGTTCTGACAGAACTCGACATCAGCTACTGCCTCAACATTACATCCAAGGGCATCAAACTCCTCGGAAGTCGTTGCCAGCGTCTAGTTACGCTGAAGAGGAACATGCCATCTCTGTAGTTCATGATCATGAAGGGATTCAAGAAGGACACCTTCGACAAGTCAGAGGCCATGGTCGTGGCCTCTTCGATGCCGCGTCTCGAGCACCTCGAGGCAAAGTTTGGCATGTTCTACGATAATGGACTAAGAGCTATCATGACGGAGTGCACGGATCTTCGCATACTCGACCTAAGAGGATGCTGGAAGGTGCGGCTAGATGGGGACCTCAAGTACATACATGGTTTGGTTGTTTTTGTAACGGATCCCTTCAAGGATCAGAACCCATGGGAGGAGGAGAATGATGATTCACTTTAACTAGGTGATAAATCATGGTTGGATTACAAAATGTCATATAATTGTTCTGACTGCTAATATTAAATAATTCTTATTCATTTGCAAGGCTATTTGTGTGCTAAATTATAAGACTATATAGGATTATGATTGAATCTAATATTTTTTTAACAGCGTCATAAATGTTTATGATGCGAGCTAAATGTGTTGGCTAAGATCGAAAAATGTGTTTCCATATTTTTAACAAGGTTCTTGTATTATTATAGGCTGCAAAAGAAAAGGACTCAAAATTAGTTTAGATTAATCATACTCAGATTTCTTTGTGTATTAGAACAAATTAAATTTGATTATAATTAGAATTCTTAATTTTTATAATATTAGGTTGTTAAGTTGATTTGCATTACATTAAATCTTTACATAGATCGGACTCAAAATAATAAATTAGGATTAATATTTTGTATTCTCCGTCCTAAATGTACCATACTTTGTTGAAAGCACGGATAATGGCCATTCTCCGTGTTAAAAGCACGAAGAATGGTCATTCCCCGTCCTAAATGTACCATACTTTGTTAAAAGCATATAATAACACCCAAAAATGATAACAATAGAAAAATTCTATAGAACCCACACACCAGACTCGAACCTAGGCCTTCCATGTAAAAGCCAAACAGCACAAACAACTAAGCTGGGACTTATATTTGATGAAAAATGAATGAGATACTTGAACATTCCCTGTCCTAAATGTACCATACTTTGTTAAAAGCATGGAGAGTGGCCATTCTCCGTGACAAAAGCACAGAGAATGGTCATTCCCCGTCCTAATGTAACATACTTTGTTAAAAGCATATAATAACACCCAAAAATGATAACAATAGAAAAATTCTACTGAACCCACGCACCAGACTCGAACCTAACCCTTCCATGTAAAAGCCAAACAGCACAACCAACTAAGCTGGGACTTACATTTGATAAAAAATGAATGAGATACTTGAACATTCCCCGTCCTAATACTTTGTTAAAAGCACGGTGAATGTCCATTCTCCGTGTTAAAAGTACGGAGAATGGCCATTCTCCGTCCTAAATGTACCTTACTTTATTAAAAGCATATAATAACACCCAAAAAATGATAACAATAGAAAAATTCTACAGAACCCACACAATAGACTCGAACCTAGGCCTTCCATGTAAAAGCCAGACAGCACAACCAACTAAGCTGAGACTTACATTTGATAAAAAATGGTAGTACTCGGTATTTGTTTAAGTCAAATTGAATACCCCATGTTTCCCAATAAGAATATGAAGAGTCGGTTAGGGAAACGTGTATATATAACTACTTGTATCCCCATTCATATGGTAGGTTGCACATTAAACATGGCTCCAAAAAATCTCTAGGTTAGGAACCTTGGCCAGAGAGTTATGCGGCCGCTGAAGCACGGAAAAGACAGTCAAAAAAGGACTGGCTTGCCGAGGTTGCTGACTTCCTCTCCTCCTTTAGGTTGTCCCTTGAGGTCATTGCTCGACCTCTCGATCCGGCGCCCAACTTCGACATACTGCCTGTCACTCCGGAGGAACGGCAGACTCTGGAGAAGAGGGAAGGCCTACTCTGCCTCCTCCATCTTGCGGGTTTGCGCACCCTGGAGGACTTTGTGGAGGTCCTTCGCGAGGCCAATGAGGAGTCTACCTAGACCTCTTCTTTTTCTGTAATTTTTGTTTAGTTTTTGTTCAGTCTACTTCTTCCTCCTCTTGTCTCCCTCGTCGGAGAATGTTCCGGCGAAGAAGCTGGGATTTCAATAAAATATATTATTTTGTTAAGTAAATTTGGTTTTTGCTGCCAGCCCAACAAGTCTTGTTACGTCATACAATTGAGTACGCTGTCAGCGACAAGTTCTTGCCGTCAAATTCATCATTCAACGATAACTATTTTATTTATTTTTGAAGTAACAATTTTAATTACAAAAACCAGTATAAAAATATTGTGTGTTTGATTGTAAGGTGAAAAATATGTGGAAAATAAATTAATTACATGAAATTATTTTCCTGGGAAAAAGATTCCATAGAATTTTAAAAAAAATCCTTAAAATATATAATTTGGGTGTTTGATTGTCATTATTTTCCATGAAAATAGTTAATTTTCATGGAAAATTATATTTTCCTGTGGGTTGGACAAGTTTCATTTTCCACCATTTTAGAAGAAAATATGGAAAATGATAGGTTTTTGGAAAATAATTCCATAAAAAATATAAGCTACTAAACACAACAATTAGTGGAAAATTTGTGATGAAAATATTTTCCATGGAAAAAAAGCCAATCAAACACAGCCTTACTGAAAATGACAAAAAAAATATTTTCAATGGAAATAAAATATTTTCCATGCATGTCTATTCCAAGACAAGAAGTAATATATTCTATTAGAGGTAGTTAGGTACTTACAATATCTGGCTTTTAGTATTTCAATATTTTTTTAAGTATATGCAAAGAAAAAATAAAAAATAACTTTGAGTGTTTTATACTCTTTTCATGTACATACAAATTGGTTTTTCAAATTTGGGTCTCAGAATCCGAAGTGTCGTGCTCTTAAAAATTTGAGACTTAACACTGCTCATAGATTCCCACTTCCCAATATCATATAGTACTTGAAACTAGTTCCACTGTGGATGTTAATTACAGCAACCGATTGTTAGGGTTTTCAAAGTACTGTACCTTTCCCTCTTCTTTTTTGAAACCCTCTCCAAATCCTCCCCAAACGACTGCCT
This sequence comes from Iris pallida, assembly GCA_029216955.1. NCBI lineage: Eukaryota > Viridiplantae > Streptophyta > Magnoliopsida > Asparagales > Iridaceae > Iris > Iris pallida. The sequence continues at coordinate 8,580,255 of JANAVB010011395.1, read as the reverse complement.
AAAATTATCAAAATGCCGCCGAAGAAACAACGACCGTCTCCGAAGGGGAAGAATCCACAAAAGGATGAGATACACACCATAAGGGCAGAACTTGTATGGGCGGCAAAAGCCAAGATTATGGCCGCTAGGGCAGAGGCCGAAAGGGGAGAGGTGAAAGCAGCCAAGCCACTTGCAAAAAAGGCTAAAAAAACTCATTGCTCGACAAAGGCCGAAAAATCAATCTTTGATACAGAGTCATCGGAAGACTCAACTTATGAAGATCGAAGGCGTACTAAAGCAAAGGCTAAGGTGGCAACGGATACAAAGTCATCAGCATACTCTGAGGATTCTGAATCCTCATCAGAAGAGGAAGATGAAGAGCTATCATCAAATAAGTCCCAGGATAGAGAGGAGGTAAAAAATTTTACAGACTCTAAATCTAAGAAGACTTACAATAAATATTTCAAAAAAAAGATTGTTATGCCTGAAAGATCAATTAAGATGGCTGATGTCAAAGACGAAGCTTTCCTGGATATATTAAAATTCTATCAGTTGGAAAAACTGAACAAATCATGTCTTGAGAAAATATTCCAAACAATAGTAAAAGAATTTTACTCAAATCTTCGGGCTAAAATTAAAGAAAAAGAAGATGATCAACAACTGGTGTTTCTGAGAGGGAAATTGATTAGGGTAAATGTTGCTGTCATCAATAAATTTTATGGATTTGATCCAGTTTGTGAGTTTGATATAAAAGATATTGATAATATTTTCATGAGGGATGCAATTCATAAGATTACAGGTGTATCAGTGGGTGCAAAGACCCCTCAAAATGTATGCAAAGATCAATTAAAAAATTTGTATAAATTGTTGCATGCCTACGTATCTCAAACACTCAATCCTACTGGACATGAGTTTTCCATCCATCCCGAGAAAGTAAAATTTCTTTATTATATGGGAAAGAAAAAAAGGATGGATATAGGTTTTTACATGTTCAGTAGAATGATGCATCTCATGGAAAAACCAACTGTAAGGACAGCCCTCCCTTTCGGGGGATTTGTATGCTCAATGGCTAGTAAATATTCTGTCCCAAGCTTAGCAGGGGATGTTTATATTAAAAACAAAGGGCCTATGAGAAAATTAACCTACACTCGAATGTTTAGGAAAGGGGCAGCAGCAGCAGCAAGCAAACCATCAACATCTGGAAAACCATCAACGTATGGAATCTTAAACACTAAGGACAGGGTTGATGATCTATACAATTTTGTTGCTGCAAACTTTGAGAATGTCTTCAAAGAGATGAAGACTATATCCGACAACCAGAAATTGATTCTGGATAAGATTAACCAGATAGAGGTTGAATTTGCTGAAAAAGAATAAGATTTCACTTCCCTCGTGAAGAAAGTAAATGGGGCTAGCCCCAACTGGTGCTACATTGTATTTTTTCCCTCTTATTCTACTACTCTTGACGATTCCGTAATCTAATATACACATTTATACTCTAATATGTGAAGGACACATATATACACATTTATACTATGTTACTAACTGATCTAGCTATCCATGTTATATTATTTTCTTATCTAACTTCTAGGTTTGCTTGCTAACTGTATATACTTGCTAATAGGATGATATCAGTATCATCACTAAAGAAGAAATTCAGGGAATCATTTGTATTTGAATTACGGCTCCAATCCAGTTATTATTGTGTACATTGTATACACGTGTGAGCTTCAACTCAGCTAAACCGAATCTTTATCTCTGATGCTTAAGGATATATCAAAACTTCTTAGCCCCTATATTCTACATTAAACACTCAAGGACAGAAGCACATGGTCTTGAATCAAAGCTACTTTGGATATCCTTGATACTTTGATACTATGCTACTTGATGCTCTGATACTGTAAATAATTTACAATAAAAGTTAATATTACACTGATACTCTACTACTTGATGCTCTGATACTCTGCTAATTGATGCTCTGATACTCAGCTAAACCGAATAGTTAATATTATACTGATACTTCTGCTACTTGATGCTCTGATACTTGCACTGATACTGTCCAATTGCACCCTTAAATGGTGATTTAGGACTGAACAGATGATGGTCCAATGCATGTACAGAGTGGAAATGCCTCAAGGCATGTAATGTATGTCTGATACTAGAGTTAGGACTGAGCTGGAATACTCCCTCAGTCAGTGATATTTGGTATTATAAGCATGAGCACACTGCTATAATATAGGTTGTACTTAAGGGTAAGCCAGGCACTTAAACTTGCTTGGTATCCTGACACTAGAGAGAGTCCTTGAGAGTAACCTAACAATTGAGCTAACTGGAGAGTGTACTCAATACTCAGTGATAGATACAAAATAGGGTCGTATCATAGAACCTGCACCGTGCACATTGATACTCTAATGTTAGAACCTGCAGTGTTTGATACTCTTATGTAAAAAAATATACTGTGCACATTAACACTCTAATGCTAGCCCTCACTTTGATACTTCTATTTATGTTTCTGGATGTCATTTCTACATATACAGTAAGTCCATACTGACTATAATTTCTTATTCCGTCCCTCAAGGTGTAGGTGAAGGATATTTTGAGGAAGAAGAAAAAAGAAGAAGAAGATGGAGATGAAGATTCATATTTGAGTTTTGAAACTTTTATTTCAATTTGGAAGTAATATTTGAATTGTAATATGGTCCTGAATATTTGTTGGTCTTGGCGATCAAACTAAATTATGTGTTTGAAATATTGTAAGACTAAACTTTTTGCTTGTACTAAGCACCATTGCGGTGCATGGTTCATAATTTGTTTGGAAAATATAATATGGTCTTGAATTTAGAGTAGGTCTGATATTTGTTTGGATTATTGTATTGTGAATTATGGATGTTCTATGTTGAATTACTAACGTGTATTGGGCAGATTATTATAACGTGGATTATGCAGTTTATTGGACTTGGAATGAAGTATACTTAATTTAATTATGATTTATTTGGTTGAAGCGTTTATTTGATTTGCAGTTGGCCTTCACAGATGATTTTAATTTTTTGGTGTATTTCTTTGATTTGCAGATGGCCTTCACAGATTTCATAAGTCCTGGGTGCATTCTTAGGGTTTACAGCTGGCCTCATTCCAGATGCATTCCTGGGATCACTAAAACTTCATTTGATTGGAATGTGTTTTGCTTTCTGTAAATAATCAGTACATCGATGCCATCAGTATGAATTCGATGTCAATGTAATGCATAATGTAATCCTGCATGTTTATCCCTTGTTATTGCTGAAGCAAAGTATGTAATGTAAGGAAAATTCTCTTGGATAGTAGGTTAATTATATTCACACACTCGCAAAAAATTTCTTTTCGTCACCCTATTTTGTGCAGCCATACAGTGAATCCTGATTAAATGATATTTAGATTTTCTTCAACAAGCTTTAATATTAAATGAATATACTTTGGTAAATGATATTAAAAAATTGTAAATATTTGATGAAAAATGAATGAGATACTTGAACATTCCCCGTCCTAAATGTACCATACTTTGTTAAAAGCACGGAGAGTGGCCATTCTCCGCGTTAAAAATACGGAGAATGGCCATTCCCCGTCCTAAATGTACCATACTTTGTTAACGTAAAAATTCGAATATACTTTGGTAAATGATATTTAAAATACTGTAAATATCTGATAAAAAATGAATGAGATACTTGAACATTTCCCGTCCTAAATATAGCATACTTTGTTAAAAGCACGGAGAGTGGTCATTCTTCGTGTTAAAAGCACGAAGAATGGCCATTCCCCGTCCTAAATGTACCATACTTTGTTAACATAAAAATTCGAATATACTTTGGTAAATGATATTAAAAATACTGTAAATATTAGAAAGATGGTTAATATGACAAAATGTCACAATACAAAAAAAAAAATCGTTCTCTTCAAAAATATTATCATTAGAACAGTAAAAAATATTATCGTTAAAAAACAAAAACAAATTTTTTTTTACAATATGTGAGCAGATGATCCGCCCGACTTCAGAAGCAGGTTTCCTCCGTTCACCACCACCACCATGGCCTGCAGCTTTATAACCAAAATATTAAATTGTTAGATGAAAAAATAAAATTTCTGACAATGGCATGGACAGTAAAATTTACTAAGCCGGGAGCCTGCAGGAGCGGCGCCGCTGGTACTCCTCGTTGTTCGAGGAGGGCTTGACGACGTCCGACGCGAACCGGACCGATTCTTCTTTCCTTCTTCATCTTCTTTTCTCCTTCCACCACCACCACCACGGCCTGTAGTTTTATAACCAAAAAAACAAATTACGGAATTTATACGTAGATGCACAATTATTTTTATAAAATTTATACGTAGATGCACATAATATTAAATTGGATGGATGAAAGAGAGAGTAAATATGAGTTAATTTAGGGTGTTCATTGAAAAAATTAAAGTGAAGAATGACCTGCTATAGCAAGTTACTAAGAGTTCAAGAGTCAAAATCAGCACTAAATGATGTTTCTACTCTATTATTCAATTTGAACCATTGGATCAACATCCAATGGTTCAGATATGGGATGTATCGATACATCCTTTTCCATGGGATGCATTGTAGAATGGCCCATATATATATATATATATATATATATATATATATATATATATATATATATATATATATATATATATATATACAGTGAGAGAGAGAGAGAGAATAGAGAGAGAAAGTGAGAGAGGGATCGGAGAGGGGGGAAGAGACGCGAGAGAGAGAAAGGGAGGGACACAACACTAGGAAAGAAAGAGTGGACACAAAAGAGAGGGGAGAGGACACGAGAGAGGGGAGAGCGATCGACTCACTACGGGAGCGCGACCGGGCGTAGAGGCTGGCGTGGCCTAGCAGAGGCGGCGACGCGGAGATTCCTAGATCGGGGCAGCGCTGGAGGAGCGTTGCTTCGGTGGGTGGCGAGCACTCGAGTGCGGATCTGGCTGGGGGTACGATACAGCGTGTTGGGACTCGGCGACGGACATCTAGGTCACAGAGGGCTTCTAGCGGCCGGATCTGACCACAACAGCGTCGCAGAGGCTCGACGAGGTTCGACGCATAAAGGCGACACCGAATAGGTACGAAGAGGTGGTAATGCACGGCTATGGTGGTGGGGTCGGGGGATCAGAGGATCGGAATAAGGTGGAGGTGGTGGTGATGGCGGTTTGGTGATGGTAGCAGCATCCGATGGGGTTTGGGTCGGTGGGTTGGTATGTAGCCGGGACCACGGCGGGGTAGTGTGGAGGCAGTGGTGATGGTAGTGGTGATGAATGGTGGCAGTGTTCTGGTACTATGAGGGTGGCAGTAGCTTTGGTAGTTGTTGCCGAAGCTGGAAGAGTCTGGGTCTAGGGTTGGATGATGGCCGGAGCTCGGGCTGGTCAGAACGGAGACAGGGGGAGGAGTGGGCGGCCGAGGGTGGCGGGGAATGGCCGGGAAAGGAGCTCGGCCAGGCAGAGATAGAATTTAGGAATTCCTTGTGTAATAGATTTTGTGTAATAATTGTGTAATAGAAATTTTGTGTTGAAAAATAATGGAGAATGGCCCATTATATAGGGTTGGGGTGCTTGGCGGCCAAGTTTGGGCCATAAGGCAAAATTGTAATATGTAAGGGGACGAGGGGAAATAAAGGAATATGGGTGTGGGTGTGGAATATTCTAGAAGGCTCCATGGCTTAGCTTGCCATGGACCACTAACAATACTTAGCAAACTAATTAATTGGCTAACAAGAATTAGTTTTTACCATAGCCCGTGTGCCATGACCCAAAACCAAATCCATGGACTAGTCATATCATGACTAAGTAAGTCATGGCGAAGAATTTAAATAACCATGATGAAAAATAATAATACTAAATAATTTAGTGATTTTTAAAAAATTTAGAAAATTTTTAAAAAAATTAGGAAGAGATTTTATAAGTCCAAGAAATATTTTGAAAACAATTTCAAGGGGTTACACTTGATGCAACCAATATTTTACTGTATTACTCGACAACATCACGTAAATTTCAGAGCACATGCAGCAAGACACATTCAAGTATTTAGACTTATTGTATGGAACATCCAGTGTAGCATCGAGTAGATCCATGAGCCATGAAATTGCGAAAACAACTTTGGGCCAACTGATTTTGATAGCGGAAGCAACTCAGGGTCAAAAGGATTCGTTCAAGGTCCAAAGGATAGAATCACTCTGATACTATTTTGTTACTCCCCGACCCGAAAAATCGCTCGTACTCGCATCGATTTCATCCGAATCAATCGTCCTCGCTTGGAGCGTAATGTCGTATGAGTCTGGAGTTGCACTCGTGCAAGGCAAGATGACAGATTCTCAAAATTGTTGTCTTAATTCAATACATAAGCAGCAGAAAAAGGTGGAGACACATCAAAGTATACAAAGCAAATCTTTATTGATAATAAAGCAGATTACAAAGGCTTTTAATAGCCGAAGTGAAAATGCCAATTAGGCTTACAACACTCATGATCTCTCTTTTTCACAAAAAGATTTTTCATTCCATACATTATGTCTTCTATAGTTCATCCAATGACCCTGGACCAAAACATCATCATGTTGCATGTCGAGCTCTGGTGTTGTTGCATGCCTCGAAACGCCTAAGGACTACATGCCTCATCGCATCCAAGCAATATAGTGGGGTATTAGTACTAATCCTCTCGCGTACTGATGGGACTCACTCGCCTAAACCAACACTAATAATTTAGTAAAACATGTATCTTATTATGTGGTCTTTCTATTATTGTCTTAGGATCAGTTTAATGGCATAACTCAAAGCAGTAAAACATGTATTCGATTCTTAATAACATTTGAAATACTGTGTGTCAAGTACCATATCCCTGCAATAGACACTGTTAGCCACATAATATTCATGAACATAGTGATCGTGCACATCTCTGTCTCAAATCGCCAAGCCTACAAACCGATAACATTTCATATAACCAACCAACCAACTACTTTAACATAATCATAAGGGTAGCAGTATCTGCGCCTGCACCCAATTCTAATCTCAGCCCATCGGCCCTATCTATATGAAAGGTCATGGCACATCGAGCCATAATGGACTGTATCTCAACGTGTAAGTTCGCAGTCGCTCCCCATACGGGTTGCTAGCCCTGTATCCGAGAGATTCTGAACTTACTAGTATTATGGCTTATCACATCAATAGTTGGTCGCAATCCGTCCTAATGAAGTGTACCATGAATAACAATCATAATTTCATCCTAGGCCGAGCAGTCCCGGTGCCCCAATCGTAACACGTTCGAGGAAAGCAAAACACGTGCACAGGTTGTCCAAGCCCATTGACCATGCAATAAGCGCAAAAGTAAGAATCATATCATTTCCAACCAAATCTCAAGTTCTCAACACATAATTCCACTCAAATCAATCTATCTCAAGTTCTATCGACATTATGCCCTAACACATCCATATTGATGCACAATGGCCCGAACGGCGACTCGTAGGTCCCGAACACATCCAAAGAAATACGCAACATCTACTAACTCAAATTATTCTCAACTCATTCGCATAATAGCAGTTTCGTGACAATTGTGTCATAATTGCATGCTTTGCGGTGAAGCATACCCTTCGATGTTTCGACAGTTCTGTGGCGTTGTGCCACAAATTATCCACTTCGCTTATGCCATCCATATGCATAGTCTCCATGCACCGATGCACGCTTGATGCCATCATTCAATGTTCTAGGCCTAGTGTTCAATATGAGTCGTGTACGTGATGCATGCCTCAATATTGGCTTTTAATGTTCTACCATCGATGTTCTATCGCGACCCGTGCGCTTGATGCACGTCGCCTCAATTGTTCAATGTTTAATGTTATATCTTAGTGTTCAATGCACAATTCGATTTTATACTCATTTATCCATGCCCGTGGACTCCTCGAGGATATCACGCATACAAGGTATATTTTATTAGGCATGAAGGAGCAAGGGAGAAAGGTCTAATCCCGCCCACCTCAAGCCAATCTGTCCATCGCTTTGCCGAACCGATGCGGTCTGACACTTTAACTATGTTGCACGATCATCTTGTCCGAGCTAACCATGTGAGCACTTCGTGGTCTATCGCACCCATCTACTGATTCGGTCTATTGCCTATGCCTCGGCTCGTTGCAAGGGACTCCGCACAATATCTGCATATAAAACCAACTCAATTAATACTTCTTCAAATTATAATCATACCTCCTCGAATCAAACTCATACCTCATCTTATTGATCGACTCAGCAGACCGTGCGATGCGAGGCATTACACTTATGAAGCTGCTCTTGACAGCGAGCAACTATTTGGCCATAGCTCGCAAAAGGGAGGGCAAGTCATTCGTAATAACTTCAATAAGCGTCCTTACGACAACGGAGTATCCGGGGTACCCAAGAGTCAGAACACGGTTGGGTACAAAGGGTCCAATCCGAACGTACAATGCTTTAAGTGTGGCAAGTATGGGCACAAGTCTATGGAGTGCCAGGGAGGATGTTCTAAGTGCGGTCGCTAAGCACACAACAAGTGATTGTCAAGATGGAAGGGTGAACCCAAACCCTCCATGGGACTTCCATAACCAAAATAGCGTTCAGGCACACGGCTCCACATGTTGCACCGATGAATGCACATAATCAGCATCCAGGAGCAGAAGGGAGAGTCCATGTTTTGACTCAGGAGGAGGTGCTGACATTTTTTATGATTTGTAATACTTTCAAATTGCATTTAAACAAAATAGTTATGAGCATTGTTATATATACTCTTTTGCTACATATTTGGATGGTTCCTTGATCCAGTTACCGTCTACAAATCACCCACTATTTGGGACCTTTTGTCGTTGAGTACTAGCAAAACACAAGCAACTGAAGAATGTATATATTTTTTATGGGCTAATTAGAGTTTAGACCCTAGATTTTATACCAGCTTAGAGTACTTTAAGCCCTGACATATCCAATTGGAAAGTTTAGAACCTGAACTTTGTTGGCCCAATGATTGTATCATGTTTTTGAATATGGTTAATCTGTTAAGTTTAGCATTTTATTATCACTAATCTTCATACTATCACTATAGCATTTCTACTTATACTTATACCTTTGGTGATATGTGCTTATTATTTTACTTATTAGTGATATGAGTTTTTATTATATATATCTTAAATTTAATTGAGTTACTAAAATTAAAACTATGTTTTGATTATGGTTATTCAATTAAGTTTAACATTATGATATCACTAATATTTATGCTATCACTATAGCTCTTATACTTAAACTTAGTATTATCCTACCGTGCTTTATCTTATCATATTTGCTACATGTATATTGCTTTGTTAGTCTAACATGTACATGCAGAAAAGCAATAAGCAAGATCAATGTGGACATATACAATGAAGAAATCATGGTGGGCCAAAGACGATGGATCCCACAAGATTTCTCTGAACCACCCAACGACAGGTCTGGAGCCACGCATTCGGGGGTTCCACTGCCCGGTCAGCGGACGGGGGTCGAGGGGGGCAGCACCCCTCGTCGGGGGTTCGGGGGCGAAGCCCTCGAAAGGTATTCAGTTTTCACAAACTAGATATCTTTGGACAGCTGACGTCAAGGAAGAAGCCAACATCTATCAAAGAAAGAAGCCATGCCATGCCATCATCATTCCAAGACTCTGAAGAAGCCTGCACCTGCTACAGTATATCTGGAGTCTGTAATGAGTCTTACGAATAATTGTAAACACAAGAAATGGATGGCAAAATCGAAAGCTAGGGTAGAAATTAGCCCAGGATCATTTTCGGACAAAAATTGACATACCGACGGTATACCGGTCTATACCGACGGTATACCGATTTTGTTCACAGAAAGTGTCTGTCTACAAAATCGACATACCGACGGAATACCGATCTATACCAACGGTATACCGATTCAGTAACGTTGAAAATCCAACTGTCGGATTTCTAACATTTAATGATCCCAACGGCTATATTTCTAGTCGTTGCAATTCCAGACCGGTATTCCGATGGTATACCAGTTCGTACCGACGGTATACCGATCGCTGACTGGAAAGTTGCCTTTGAGCTCTTTTCAATGCTTTGGTTATAAATAACCTTGAACCCCTTCATTCAAGGTTGATGCTTTGAGCCTAAAAATTTCTAAACCTCCAAAGCCTATCCACAAACAACTCTACAAAGCTTTCATTTGACATCCACAAATTGTGTTAGAGTTTTTTTGAGTTGAAAAGTAAGATCTTCATCTTGTTGTATAAGGAGATCAAAATCTATTGTGAAAGGTTGAAGTTGGAGAGTCTTCATATCCAAACTCTCGGTTGAAGTTGGAGAGTCTTTGTATCCAAACTCTCGGTTGAAGTCGGAGAGGCCTTCGGACTAAAGCTCTCGTGTAAGAAGTTGGCGAGTTCTTCAGATCCAAACTCGTGTGTAACTATTTACTCAAATAGTGGATTAAAGCGGAGAGAGCTCCGGGACTGGAGTGCCCCTTGGGAGGATACCAGGATATATTGTGTGTCGGTATTGTTGTTGCTTCTTCTCTTGTACTTATATTTTTAAATTGTCCATTAGCTTCTGCTAAGTGCTTGATTAGTTAGCTTGACCCTATTAACCCCCCCTCTAGGGTTTCTACAAACTTTTATTATCTGTTTTATCTTTTCCTTTATAGTCTTCCTAGTCTATATACGAAGGTTTCCTTGTCAAGCATATGAGGGAGGGTATAATGGAGAAAGTAAAACAAATAATTAAAATTTAGAGATTAAAATTTTTAATTGGACAAGTTAGAGCTTAAATTCTAAGCTGGTATAAATAAGATACGAGTCTAAACTCTAATTGGCCTTTTTTATAGATACTCGACCCACAATAATGTAAAATATGTTATTTTCAAGAGTGGACATGCAATTAAAGTTTGTCCAGGGTTCTACCTACAAAACATTCTTTAAAATAATTCGCATTTGATCTTTATGTGCTTTAATCATGTCTCCTCCATTAGGGGTGAGCATTATTTGGTTTTGGACCGAAAATCGAATCGAACCGAACTGAATAAGAGGTTCGGTTCGGTTAAAAAAAAGTTCGGTTCGGTTTCGGTTTTGAAAATATTAAATTTTTTTTTTCGGTTTCGCTTTCGGTTTTGGGTTTCGGTTTCGATCCAAAATCGAAAACCGAATAAGAAAATTTTATATATATATATATATATATATATATATATATATTTATATATTTATATATATATATATATAGAAGATATATATATATATATGAGGAAGCGTGCTGTGCCCTAGCGTCGCGCCCGGAGATCTTTGCAGCTTTCGGCCCCTTCCCGACACCGGCTAGGCCTCTGGCCGGGCCGGAGTCGACCTAGGATGGCCAAATCCTTTGTAGATGCGGTTGCCGGCCGGGTGGAGGAACATCCTCGCCTGGCGGTGCGACCTGTATCAACATACAAAGGCGCTCCAGCTATTTCCTTTTCTGATGAGGAGGAACAGGCTTTGGCGTCCCCTCTCCGTTTTGCACTGGTTGGTAAGTTTTCACACAGTAAGCCTTCAATCGAAATTATTAGAAAGGCTCTCTCAGGATTTCAGTTTAAAGGAGATATCAAAGCGGGAGTTATCGACCGCAAACATATTCTCATTAGACCTTCCCTTGAGGAAGATTTTCTACGACTCCGATCAAAAGATACATGGTTCATCTCCCGCGCTCCTATGAGGGTTTTTAAATGGGAACCTGATTTCTCCCCGATGTATGAATCATCGCTCATGCCAGTTTGGGTAGACCTTCCTGACCTACCTCATCATCTCTACGCAAAGGATGCTTTGTTTGCTATTACTTCTGCGATAGGCACCCCACTAAAACTGGATAGAGCTACGATGGATCTCTCTCGCCCTAGTAGGGCGCGGGTATTTGTCGAGGTTGATGCGAGCAAACCAATTCAGCATCGAATTCGTATAAATCGATCGAGAGGGAGAAGTTTTTGGCAGGACGTAGAATACGAATACATCCCTTTATATTATTCTCATTGTCATCACCAAGGACACCAACAATCTGCCTGCAAACTGAAGAATAAAGGGAAAGAAGTGATGAATCAAGAGTCACAGCACCAACAGGAGGCAGCAGTGGTGGAGCCCAGGCCAGGGTCGATGGGATTGAAGGTCACATCCATCCTTCGCAGGACCAATGAGGAACGAAGTGTTCAAGACGACCCTGCCACGCAAACACTTGCCTCAACTTCAACTCCTCCAAGCAGGGATCCAATTACTGTTGTAGCTCCTCCGGCGGAGGAGAATAATTATCAAGCAATATTGCCTAACAAGGAGATAACAACTGCTCTGGACCCCACTGATAATAATGAAGCACAAAACCCAGTGCATGATTTGCCAAACGAGCCTATTGGCATATCAGAGACGTCGGGAACTGTGCCCGAGGAAACAAATTTAAAAATGACGGTTAACGTCATTAATGACTCTCTAGTGGCGGCGTCCGTCATCCCCCATGATGACGAGGGTCGGGCTCTCGAAGAGGGTGAGATAAGTGGTGAGCAAACTGCAGAAGAAGCCCCTACTTCTCGAACTCTGGGCAGCTGGGCAGATGAAGTCGAGCGTGCGCCAGCCGACCAGTTCGCAGTGGGAGAGACAGTCGATGGGGGCTCGGATGCGGCCCGAACAGAAATCGAACGTCCCTCTGAGGATGGACGGTCTCTCTCATCAACCGTCCAAAAGAAGAGGAAGAACCAAAAGGTGGTTCCGCCATCCGATCGTGTCACGAGGCAATCTGCAAACCCTACCTTCACTGGTACCCTCAAATCCTCCTCTCATGTTTAATTCTCTTATCTGGAACGTACGTGGTATTGCCTATCAAATGTCTTTGAAAAGAATCAAAACTTTGGTTAGAATTCACAAGATAGTCCTTCTTGGCATCATAGAGCCTAAAGTAGACAGAAGTCATATCCTGCAGTACCAGCTGAAGTTAGGTTTTGCTCAGGCATTTTCTAATGATCGGGGTAATATATGGGTTTTGGCTAAATCTAACTGTGATATTTCTCTTCACGACTCATTTGATCAAGCAGTTACTATCTCTCTCACTCATCATATGCTTCCAGTTCCTGCATTTTTCACTGTTGTTCATGGTGATAACATAAAGGAGGGACGTAGGCTATTATGGGACAGACTTACTCAGTTGCAGATCTCCATTCAACCTCCATGGTCGATAGGGGGAGATTTCAATGCTATTTTGCGGTCAGGGGAGAAGATTGGTGGTCGGCCTCCTGACTACATATCTATGGAAGAATTTGCAAATTTTATACTTGCTACAGGAATGGTAGAGCTTCAATACTCGGGCAGCTGTTACACTTGGATCAAGTCGAAGCATGACGGCCGTTGTGGCTCCAGATTGGATCGGGTTCTTGTTGATCAGACTTGGTTAGACCTGGCTTCGATCTCCACAGTCGAACACCTCAATCGTGCTGAGTCAGACCATGCACCATTGTTAATCAAATTTAAATCACATTTGGCGGCGGAAAGAAAGCAATTCAGATTTCTAGATTTTTGGGTTGATCATGAAGATTTTAAATCACTTATTCAACGAGCCTGGACCTCAGTTGATCACCGTCTTGGTACCACTCGAGTCTCTCTTAGGCTCGAGGCTTGCAGAAAGATCCTATCGCACTGGAGCAGACAAACATATGGTGATATATTCCAACAGGTCAAGCAAGCTGAAGATGATGTGCTGGCCACGGAGATTGATCATGAGCAGTATAACAATGCCACTAGCCGCCAACAGTTAGCCAAGTCTACAGCAATCCTCAAACAGAGAGTGAGTATAGAAGAAGCATACTGGAAGCAAAAATCCAGGATGAAATGGGATTTGCAAGGTGACAAAAATACTGCATACTTCCATGGTTGTGTGTCTAACCGTAAACGCTCACTTCAAATTCATTCTATTGCTAAAGAGGATGGGACTATCTTGAAAGACAAATTCATGATTCATGCTTATGCTAAGGATTATTACTCGAGGCTATATCAAAGAGGAGATATCCAGGAGGAGTCAGAGGTGGTTGAGAACATTCCTAGCCTGGTGACTGAGGAGGAGAACACTCTGCTGATTGCGGCACCTACTAGGGAAGAAGTCTTTGAAGCTCTTAAGTCGCTAGACAAAAATAGCGCGCCAGGGCCAGATGGGTTTACCCCATTATTCTTTCTATCTTGCTGGGATATAGTTGGCCAGGACTTAACAGAGGCAGTAGGGCTCTTCATTGATGGGTTTGCTCTGCCTCGAGCTTTCACTAATACTTCTCTGGTTTTAATCCCGAAGGTGAAGCAGGCAAAGAGCTTTGGTGACTATAGGCCTATCAGCCTTTGTTCAGTGATGAACAAGGTAATTTCTAAACTCCTTTCCCGTCGCTTGGCCCCTGTGTTACCCCGTATTATTTCCCCAGAACAGAGTGGGTTTGTTCAAGGCAAAGAAATTGTTGATAATATTCTTCTTGCTCAAGAATTGATGGCTAGAATGAACAAGAAAAATAGGGGGGGAAATGTTGCTATAAAACTAGATATGATGAAAGCCTACGACAGGGTTGATTGGAGATTTCTTCTGAATGTGCTTAGAAAATTTGGTTTCCATAACAAATGGGTTGACATGATGTTGCGACTTGTTAACAATGTATGGTATGCCCCTTTGATTAACGGGGAATCGACTGAGTATTTCCAGGCTTTTCGTGGGGTTCGTCAGGGAGACCCCCTCTCCCCAGCTTTGTTTATTATCGCGGCGGAGGCTCTCTCGCGAAGTCTGAAGAAGCTGCCCGAGTCAGAAGGCTTCACAACATTCGTCACACCTCGTGGTTGTTCTCCAATTACGCATCTAGCGTACGCAGATGATATTCTACTCTTTTCTGCAGGAGATGTGAGATCTGTCAACAAAATCATTGCTATCCTGGCACAGTATGAGGCAGCTTCGGGCCAATTGATTAACAAATCAAAATCATCTATATACATGTCGCAACTGGTTATACAGGAAAGAGGAGTAGAGTTGGCTCAAAGAACAGGATTTAGTATTGGCTCTCCGCCATTTACTTATCTCGGATGTCCACTTATGGCTGGACGTCGAAATGGGGCTATGTATGAGGAACTGCTCAACCGAATTCGCAGCAAGGTCGAAGGGTGGCACAACAAAATTCTCTCACCAGGTGGCAAACTTGTGTTAATCAAATCAGTGCTCACATCAATCCCTGTGTACACGCTTGCGGCATATAATCCCCCGATCACAGTCTTACACCGATTGGAGGCTATGTTCTCGAGCTTCTTTTGGGGTAGCCAACTTGGTGTTGCTAAGAAGACCTGGCTTGGTTGGGATCGCATTGCTAGAACTAAAGAAGAAGGTGGGTTAGGGGTCAAAAGGCTGGAAGACATGATGCATGCTTTCACCACAAAGCTATGGTGGAAATTCTTGACTCAAGATAGCTTATGGACAAAATATTTCTCTGCTAAATATTGCTCCAATGCTAGTCCATCAAATGTAGCTATAACTTCAAACGCTTCCCATGTCTGGAAACGTTTAATTGCGGGAAGAGATATGGCACAGCAGCAAATTATTCATATTGATGACACATGGCGCTGGGGACATACTCAGTCGGGTACTTTTACATTATCTTCCGCCTGGGACCTTGTCAGGATACATAGACCTATACTGCATCATTTCACGCATATCTGGAGTTCATGCATCCCTGCTAAATGGTCAGTTCTGCTATGGAGAACCCTACACAATAAGTTACCTACTGACGATAACATTACCAGGCTTGGGTATAGCTTGGCTTCGAAGTGCCACTGTTGCGCAATTAGTCAGGTTGAAACATTGGAACATATCCTGAATCAGGGAGACAGGGCCAAGGACGTTTGGGGAGCTATCCAACTAGCATATGGAGTTTCATCTCGTGGTCGATCAATCATTGAGCGACTTAGAGATTGGTGGCGGAAGAAGAAAAAACACAGGAAAGAGATTGTTGCTGCAGCTGTGATATGGGTCTTATGGAACGATAGGAACAAATGGAGATATGAGAACCAAGGCTTTACTGCTGATAAGCTAGTTTCTGAAGTGCATAGACAAGTGGGGAAGGCTACAATCCGTTGTCGACACAGTTAGTGTCTATTTTGTACTAGTTTTGGTTTCAATCAATAAAAGTTTTGGTTTGAAAAAAAAAAAAAAAAAAAAAAAATATATATATATATATATATATATATATATATATATATATATATATATATATATATATATATATATATATATATATATATATAAGTGTGTGTGTGTGTAATATATATATATATATATATATATATATATATTACACACACACACACTTATATATATATATATATATATATATATATATATATATATATATATATATATATATATATATATATATATATATATTACACATATATATATATATATATATATATATATATATATATATATATATATATATATATATATATATATATATATATTACACACAAAAAAAAAAAATATATATATATATATATATATATATATTACACACACACACACACGCATATATATATATATATATATATATATATATATATATATATATATATATATATATATATATATATATATATATATATATATATATATGCGTGTGTGTGTGTGTAATATATATATATATATATATATATATATATATATATATATATATATATATATATATATATATATATATATATATGCGTGTGTGTGTGTGTAATATATATATATATATATATATATATATATATATATATATATATATATACTAAATATATATAGGTATATATTAAATATGTCTAGGTATATTTAGTTACTATATATATTAACAAAAAAAGTACACACAAAATCAAAAAATTGAATAAACCGAATAAATTGAAAACCGAACCGATTTAATTCGGTCCAATTTGATTCGGTTTTGGACCAATTCGGTTCGATTTTGATTTTGCTTATTAGGTTTCGGTCCAATTCAATTTTGGGTTATTCGGTTCGGTTTAAACCGAATTAACCGAATATTCTAGTACCACCATTCCTAATCCATGGAGATCTGAAGGAAGAAGAAGAAGAAGACCGACACCAAATCGTTTCGTTTCCGATTCCGAATAGGAAATGTCGTTCAAGAGCATAGTTCGGGAGCTGAAGGAGATGAGGGACGGCATCGGCAGCCGCTCGAGGAAAGGAGGAGGAGGTCCCGATCCTTCGCAGCAGCAGCAGCTGGTGATGCTGCAGAGGTACCACCAGAGGCGGCAGGGGAGGTGGGCGGAGCTCCCGACGGAGCTCCTCCGCGACGTGATCGAGCGGATGGAGGCGGCGGAGGAGGCGTGGCCCGCGCGGAGGGACGTGGTGGCGTGCGCGTCGGTGTGCCGGTCGTGGAGGGAGACAACGAAGGAGATCGTGAGGACGCCGGAGGAGTGCGCCCGGATCACGTTCCCGATCTCTCTCAAGCAGGTTAAACCCTAGCTGTTTAATTTTTTTAATAATTTTGGGAATTAGGGTTTTGACTGATTTGGTTGTGGTGGTGGAATTTGTGTAGCCGGGACCGAGGGATAGCCCGATCCAGTGCTTTATCAAGCGGGAGCGGACGACCGGGATCTTCCGGCTGTACTTGGGACTCAGCCCTGGTAAGCAATTGCTCTCCATTTTTGATCAATTGTTAGTTTGCTCAATTTTCAGTAGAATGTAACGTTGATAGAGAAAAGTGTTGTAGCAAGCAATTCACATGATGAAACTGTTGGGAATATGGGATGAAATTCCGGTCCGACAGGACTGGCATTTTGGTCGTGACCGGATGTTGATTCAGGTCCAAGTTAGGTATAAGTTGGGTCTAGTTTAGGATTGGTAGGTTATTTGGGCATGTTAGATTAAGTTAAAGATTCGGTTTTTATTTATAGAGTGAGTTATGAGTCTACTTTTCCATATTGAGTATCCTATTGTACTACTGATTACTATATATAATAAGAAACTCTACTAGACAGTATCTTATTTGTCTCCTGATCAATATTTTCTCTACAAACTTAGAAGTTTTGAAGTGACGTCTTCTTCTCCATTTCCCGTGCCTACCAACTTATATAAAACGACATTGTATAAAAGATTAGTATCATAAAAAACATCTTATCAGGGATCTCGTAGTTTCGTAAAAGCCAACACAAACGTTCAACGAAAAAACATATAGAACAATACTAGGTTGTCAACTCGCGATACATATTATCAGTATGGATGCGTATCGTATATATCGTGTATCACGTATCGTATCGTGTATCATATGATATAGTAACTTTAGGAGTTTAGGTCTTTACTTCTAAATCCATATAGGAAAAGGATTAGTATAATTATCTTAATATTTTTTGTTTCATCTTTACAAGTAGGAGTGAGCATTTGGTTTATTCAGTTTCATCTGAACCAAAATAGTCAAAAACGAATAAATCAAAATTCCAAACCAATATAATCGAATCAGTTTATTCGTTTTTTCGGTTGGATTATCTTTATTGTTCGATGGGCTGGACCAAAGTTGGGATTGTGATTAAATTATATCAAAATAATAATTTTTAGACATACAATTGTTGTATTTCAAAGTTGGGTCCAATGTTGGACTAGTTGTTATGCACATTTACATAAAATATGCATAGAATTGAGGCTATTTATATAATTTCATAAGTCATATCCGTTTTCGTTCTTGGACCAAAACCGAAACAGAAATTTTAGTATTTTCAAAACCAAACTTGAATCGAAATTTTTCAAATCGAATCGAATCTCTTATTCGGTTCCGTTCTCAGTCCAAAACCAAATAATGCTAACCCCTTTAGTTTACAAGCCTATCTAGTTAAAAAATTCAGATTAAAAAAGTAAACATTCCATGACTCAAGGAACAATATATATATATATATATATATATATATATATATATATATATATATATATATATATATATATATATATATGGTAATTCTACATAGATATGGAAAAGGCCTATGACAGACTCGACTGGCAATTCATGATTTGGGTCTTCAGAGCCTTTGGCTTCTCCGAAATTTGGACAAACATTGTTTGGAGATCGGTAAGCAATTCCTGGTTCTCCACGATGATCAACGGGCAACCCGAAGGTTTTTTCAAAGCCAGCCGCGTCGTCAGGCAAGGAGACCCCCTGTCATCCACCATCTTCATCATTGCAGCGGAAGCCCTCAGCAGAAACCTGAACAAGTTGGCTACAACACCGAACTTTCACCAATTCCACACCACTAGCGGCTGTCCGATCATCACCCACCTTGCTTATGCGGACGATATTCTCATCTTCTCATCCGGAGATGTCGGATTCGTGCAAGCTATCCACAACACGCTGCAAAGGTACGCATCATGTTCCGGTCAACGGGTCAACCCTAACAAAAGTGTGATATACGTCCACCACAAGTCCAAGCGGGATCACACTGCCACTCTCTCCAATATCACATCTTTCGCCGTCGCTTCCGTTCACCTACCTCGGTTGTCCATTGGTGTACGGGAGGTCCACCACGAGCATTTTCGAGAGTCTGGTGAGTAAAATCAAAAGAAAACTCGAAGGGTGGCACAACGCTACGCTATTCCCGGGGGCAAGATGATTTTGATCAAACATGTCCTTACATCCATTTTCGTTTACACCCTAGCGGCTTGCTCCCCACCCAAAAAAGTGTTAACTACCATTGAGCACCTCTTCTCCAACTTCTTCTGGGGACACAACGATGGCAAGGACAAGCACCATTGGGCCAGCTGGGACACCATGGCTAAACCCACGGAAGATGGCGGCCTTGGTTTCGATCGGCTGGCACACATCGTTGACGCATTCTCCATGAAGCTGTGGTGGAAACTCCGGGTCGGCAGGAATCTTTGGACTCGCTTCATGAAGGCCAGATATTTTAAACACACTCACCCGTCCAACGCGACCTCCAACTGCCGATCCTCCGCAGCATGGCGTCGCATCCTGCATGGTCATAGCCTGTCCGAACCAGTTATCCGTCTCCAGCTGGGCTCAGGCGATTCCTATCTTTTCTTCGAGCGGTGGGCTGGAGATGATCTTCCCCGCCAACCGGCCGCCCCAGTCCACAGCAAGATCAGGGAGATTTGGGACATTACGGACGATTGGAACTGGACTAAGGTGCGGGACTGGATTGGTATGGGTAGAGACACAACTCCACACCACGAAGATCTCAGACATTCCAGACAGCCTGCTTTGGTCTATCACCGCCAACGACGCATTCTCAGCGGCCTCCGCCAGACGCCTAGCCCGCGGCTCAGGTACTCCTTCCCCAAATTTAGGTCTCTTCTGACATAACTGCATTCCCAAAAAATGGTCTTTTCTCATATGGAGGGCCATTAGACGGAAATTCTCCACCGACGACAACCTCAACAACATCGGCTTCAGTTTGGCTTCAGCTTGCCACTGCTGCAGGGAGAGACAACAGGAAACGGAAGAGCACATCCTCCGTCACGGAGATCTTGCGGCCAAGGCTTGGGACACCCTATCCCGTAGATTCAGTCAACCATTATGTGGAAGGGGCTTCAACGATCTCCTGGTCCAATGGGGCAATGCTTTCCACGGACATCAGATCGTCGCGGCCGCTATCACGTGGGTCATTTGGAAAAACAAGAACAAAGCTAGATACGAGGGCCATCAATTCTCGGCCGATCAGCTCATCCGCGAATCCCTTCGTCAAGTATACAAAGTTAGCAAGGTTTGCAACCACGGTCTCCAGGCTTTTTGGGCGTCGACGCTTTATTGATGTTACGAGGAACTCGACCGTGTTTTGTTGTGTAGTTTCTTTTCCTTCTGTCTTCCCCCCCCTCTCGGAGGTGTCTCTAGTAAAGGCTTCGGCGTAAAGGCTTCGGCACTTTGTGCCTTTTATGAATAAAGTGGAAGGGTTTTGTTTATATATATATATATATATATATATATATATATATATATATATATGGTAATTCTACAGTACAAACTCCAAAAAAATTGTACGCATACAAACAAAACAAATGTATAGTAAATTGTGAAAGTTGTCTTCTAGGCTTTGACTTTACCTGCTATAGCAGGTCATCTTAACATGCTATCATTTTACTTAAAAATTGAAGTAAAGGATGACCTACAGTAGAAGGTAACCAATAAGTCAAAATCAAAACACAACATTAATTGATGTTCCCTCATAATGATTGCTCCTAGTTATATTACAAGAAAGTCCATTTAATAAGAACCATTGGATCATAAACCAATGGTTAAAACCATTGCTTGTATCAATACAATTTTTTTGGAATTTGTAATATATATATATATATATATATATATATATATATATATATATAGTGTTCTTAAATGCGTTAAAAAGCGACGCCTAGAAAATACGCGTCTACCCATCAACAAAAATTTTAGTATATTGTGCGTTATAGGCGGGAGGCGACATTGTGCGGGAATAAACGACGTTATGTGGGGAGAAAAGCAGCTTTATGCAGCCAAAAAAGAAAGCGCCGCCTTGATTTTGGTACAATATTTTGTTCAAAAATTATCTTTTGGCATGATCACTTGTATTTTCTTGGTCATTTTTGGCCTATACGAAAAATATTTATATTAATTTTGTTTTCATATTATATTATTTTTTGATGAATTATAAATTATATTTGATCAATACTTGTTATTGTAGTCTTTGGTCCATTTGAATGTTTGCTAAAGTTCTTTGTAATGTAATCCTTATTTTATATACACATGTAAATATACCGTTTTGTATTACTTTAATGAACTAGAAACTTCTAATTTTTTTTTTTAATGCTAACGCTTTTTTCCGCATAAATCCGTCTAGTCGCCTGGGTGTTAGGCATACCCTTGTCGCATAACAACCATATAGCACTTTCTATAACATTGTATATATTGCATTGGATCAACTGATACATAATGAAATAGTAATATATAGAAGTGTATCTTATTGTAAGATACTTCTTGTGTATTGAAAGATATAAAAACATGAGAACAATACATCATGCGGTTTTGTGGTGTGCCTACCTTTGTGAGAGGATAACGGGGAGTGATTGTTAGCACAAAAAGAGAGTACACTAGTTTCTTACAAATGGACCAAATCCTAGTTTGAGATCTGACAAAAGGTTCCTCCAAATACCAAGAAGGTGCTCACAGTCATGCATTGAAAGTCCTAAAAGAGATTTTTATATAAAATGTTGAAACTTGAAATATGAAGCCGAATAATATTCTTATTTTGGAGGTAGTGGGCGTGTAGCCGCTTTAGGTATAACTTAGCTGGCTCACTCGTCAGCTAAGTTGTTTGGGGTTGGGCATCTTGTTGGGTTCGGCCAACAACCTAAGCCACTTCGACACTTCATAAAGCATCGCTTCTGCGATCTTCCAACTGGCTTGGCCGACTTAGTTGCAAAAGGGGAGTACCAAAGTTTCTAACAGAACTTATATCTCAGATATTAGTCTCAGATCCTCAAAGTTGAAGCCCTATATATTCGGCTTCGAAATGCGCAAAGCTACAGTAATGGAAGAATGGGAGGGGCAGGGTACTTCGGCCTTACTGAGGTGAAGCCAGTCTAAGTCAAGTGCTCTACATACTAACTACTATGGTGATGCTATGGGGCGAAGAGTGTTGATTTAATCCTTCTGGAGGGGTGTGACATTAATGTTGGATTGAAGTGAAAGGATAGAAGAGAATGGAATTAACAATGGCAGAAAGGGAGCAGGGAAAGAAATTGAAGTCAGCAAATGATGCTTTTCTAGCTTATCAGATAAATGTGAGCAAATATATGAAACTGAAGCGAATGACATATGATGTGACAAGTGGACGTTCACAGGGATTGACTGTGCACATCCACAGCTCCTCTTTTCTCACATTTCTTCTATAAATTTCTGAACATTTCCATTCACCCTTTCCTTTTGGATATATTACTCTTTTTTCTTGTTCTCTCTTCAAGATAGTAAGTGCATATCAATTTTATGCCATACTACTAATTGCCTTGTTTATGCTCACAGGGATTGACTGTGCACATTCACAGCTCCTCTTTTCTCACATTTCTTCTATAAATTTCTGAACATTTTCATTCACCCTTTCCTTTTGGATATATAACTCTTGTTTCTTGTTCTCTCTTCAAGATACTAAGTGCATATCATTTTTATGCCATGTGCCTTGTTTTTGCTTGTTATTTCTAAGAGTAAAGTTTAGTAATTAATTCAGCTACATAAAGAAAGTGTACATCAGCGACTCATAACATCTGTGTACAACTGATGCCTAGTTCTAGAATAACCCAGCTCACTGATCATTAGTATATTACTAAGCTACCTCATAAAATCACCTTTTAAAGTATTAACTAAATTTCACATGCTCTTTCTTTTTGAAGTGTTGCTTCTATTATAAGTGTTCAATTATTATTATTTGCTTCTAGTGTTACACCATTCATGTCTTGTGTAGACAAGGATTGATTTGAAGTGTTTTACACTTTTACTGTTCTTTGCTTGTAGTTTTCTACCATTCATTTCTTGTGCACACAAGAACCTGTAGGTGGTTGGTAGTAGTTGTATTTGTGAAATAAAAGAGTTAAGGACCGTAGGCACTAACGGGCCCGCTTAATCTACTCTAAGGACCAAATTATACATGTGCCTCTATACCCAGGACATCTAAATCATATTCGTCTTTTAAAACCTGCAAAATAGTTTATAACATTACATTCCTTAGATGAACTTTTTTTATTATGTTAACTAAGGAATCACAAAGCGTGCATGCGAAATGATTAACATGTAGAAAGAACCATTGGTTGCATAGATTGATTATATCAACTTTAGCCCTACCCTATGAAAGTTCGCTAGAATAATATAGAGAAGGAAGATCGACAAATAAAGAGAGATGGCAAAAAGAATTGCAATTCTTTCTTGAGCCTTGTTTGAATAATATAAATATTTAATTCCTCATCACAACAATAAAATTTTGGTGTAATGGCCAGGACTTTAACATGGTACAAAGTTAGGGAACCCTAGCTCTCCTGCCTTCCCCATGAAAATTCCTTCCGCCAAAAACCCTATCTAACTTTAACCATCCTCCCGACTCTAGCAACCCAGGTTCAAATCTCGTACAACATGCATTTAAAGCAGAATTTTTGAAAAATTACCCTGCCACATGAATCCAACTCTCAGCCCATAAATTGGGCCTTTGACCTGTGTGGGCATGTTAGAATAATATAATCATTTAACCCTTAATAAAAATTCTTGAGTTTTGGTGTAGTGGCAGGGACTTTCATAGGACATACTTTCTTGTATCCATTTATGTTCATAAGATTCTTGAGTTTTCTTCGAGGTCTTGGGTTCGTTTTACACCCGAAGTTGGATTAGTGGGCATGTCTGTGAGCAAGGGCTATTCATCTCATTTTGTCATCTTTCCTGGTTTTTATGAATGAGTTGATGAACATGTGTATTACATTTACTGTGATTTAAAGTAGTCACAGCTTCATGGTAGCCAATTGAACATAAAACATTACAAGGTATCATGTAGTATAAGTGTGCTAGTTGATGGTTTTTAAGTGAAAATGTGTTTGAACAACAATAGGGACAATGGCTGTCTACAATTATTTGGGGTATTGTCTCTTCTTGCATCCAGTGTTGTAAGGACCATATTATTAGTTGGACCTTTTTTGCTTGAAATTGTGTTGTCCTTCCAAATTTGTGTAATTCATAGCACATACTAGATTTGTCGGGATACAGTACTAATGTCACTGATGCTGGTAGAAGGATAAAGGGATATATTATAAGAAGTATGATTCTACAGGGTGGTGCTAATGTATATTAATTATCGTTTTGAACTACAGCACTTCAAGGAGAAAATGGGAAGCTTTTGCTTGCAGCCTGCAAGATAAGACGTGCCACAAACACAGATTACATGATATCTTTGGTTCCCAATGATTTTTCAAGAGCCAGCAGTACCTATGTTGGAAAATTGAGGCAAGCAATCTTGATATTTCACAGGAATTTCTTCTCTTTCCCTTTTCTTAAAATGCATGAGACTGATAAGCAGGAATTTCATGCAGATCAAATTTCCTTGGGACCAAGTTCACTGTATATGACAACCAGCCTCCTTCTAATGTCGAAATCCTTCCAAAAAATCGCTCTTTCAAGAGGCTCCACTCTAGGAAAGTGTCCCCAAGAGTGCCTTGTGGAAATTATAACATTGCCACTATCTGCTACGAACTCAATGTCCTCCGAACCAGGGGTCCAAGAAGGGTGCTCTGCACAATGCTGTCCATTCCAAATTCAGCAGTTCAGGAGGGTGGAACTGCTCCTACACCCGCTTCCTTCACTCACTCCCTGGAGGACCAGTTCTCTGTTTTATCTGTTTCAATGTGTAATGATCAAAAATTGGATTTCTCTTCTACAAGCCTCACAGAAGAATTGAGACCTGTTGAGATGGTGCGTGAACCATTGGTCTTAAAGAACAAAGCTCCTAGGTGGCATGAGCAGCTCCAGTGTTGGTGTCTCAATTTTAGGGGAAGAGTCACAGTTGCTTCTGTTAAGAACTTCCAGCTAGTTGTAGCAGTCGATCCCTCACAACCAAATTCTTCAGCAGAGCAGGATCGAGTAATACTTCAATTTGGAAAGATAGGGAAGGACATCTTTACCATGGATTATCAATATCCTCTATCTGCATTTCAAGCTTTCGCTATCTGCTTGAGTAGCTTTGATACCAAGCCGGCATGCGAATGAGTTGAAGATATCAGAATTGGTTCATGTAGTTCTTTTTTAGGTAGTACTTGCTTACTTACAAGTTGACAAGCGTACATAATCTCGTCAGTGAACTCTTTTTCTTGGGCCTGCCTCAGACCCTGCCTACCTGAAGACCCGTAAATCGTAAAGCCTGCTTGTTGCATATTCTGGGCTCGAGGAAGCAATTGGAGGTTTGCTTCTTTAAGTGACTTGCTTTTGTTTTTTGTTGTTATATTATCTTAAAAGGAATTATTGAATGACACATGTGCTTTTATTTTGTAATAATTTTGTCTGTGTTATTGATATATTATATTGCTCGTCTTGGAGGATATTAGTGTTATCCTTTGCGCCTTAGTTATGGGGAACATAAAACATCTATATTGCAAACACTTTTACAAGCTCAGTTACAGATCTTATTGCATGAAGTTTTAACAACATTGGTTGAACATAAATATATACAATTATAAGATAGACAAGTCATTAATTTTTACTTGCAGACAGCATGTAACAGTTCTGGTCATTCTTTCACATTGATATTTAGTGTCTGGAGGTGCTGTCATCATTATCTACCTTACCCTTCTTCTTCTCGTCACAGCTGACGCGGCATCCATGACACCTTGGCTTCAAAGGGTCCTCTATATCATCATCACTGGGTTCCATGAGAAGGCCTCGTAAATACCTCCTTACATTGGGCTCGTAAGTGAAATTCTGATATGTTGATACGTTGGAAGCACAGCCTTTTCAGTCTTGAGGGGTTCTGTTCTTCCTTTGACATCTACGGTTGCAGTTGGCTTCCTAGAGAGAACATGGTGCACACCTGGATTCTTTTCACTGCAAGAGCTCTCATTCAGTAGCGAATTGTTGATGCTCTACACATTGCTGTTGACAGTCCAAGCGACTGGACTTTTCCCATCAGCTGTCTTGAGATCTTGATATGTCACTTGTTACTTGTTAGACTGTTCTCGTTTCCGTTCTTCTTGAACTGCTTCGTAATGCCCTCTTTACTTATCACCATGGTTGCTCCTTTGTTCCGACCTGCTAATGTTATGATGCTAGTCCTTGGTGGCTCCCTGATAGCCCCGAGTTCCCAGTGCTTAGCTTCTTTACAAGTTTGGAGAGGCCGTCCTTAACCTCCTTTTGGAAATTGGGTCGATCGGCATCAAGAGACGGCCCTTTGGGGATAGTCGAAATGGCAATTTTGCTGACTTTCCTACTTGTTTTCTCCTTAGACTCTTCTCGTTCCATGACTGATGTTGGTTTTGAATCTGACACCACTATCGACAGCTCAGGCTCTGTTCTTTTATTCAGCTCATAATTTCCTCCAGTCCGGGGATACTCTGTGTGTTTCCGGCTTCATTTTGGGTCTGCTTTGGTAGAATTCTATGGTTTCCCTATCTGATCCCACGGTTTTGGTAGGCTGCAGTTTGTGTTCTCTTACAAGTCTAGGATCGTCCATGTGTGTTTCTGGTTTCATTTTTGGACTTCCTTTGATCGAATTCTTTGGTTTCCCTATCTGATTCCACTGTTTTGGTAGGATGATGCAGTTCTTTTTTCTTCAAGTTTAGGATAGTTGTCTCTTCTGGAGTCTTTTAGGTTTTTCATCTATTGCAGTGACTTGCGAAGTTCCTATATCATTTGGTTTTTCATCTATTGCAGTGACTTGCGAAGTTCCTATTTCGTGCTTCCTTAGTAAACCAGGTTCAGATGTGTCATTTGGTTTTCGGGCTTGGGACAGGAAAGCATTCGGGTTTTTCTTCTTTAATGGTCTCTGCTGGTAATTGGGAAGAGATTTAGGCATAGGTTCAGAAGAATCATCTTTATGCAGGGAAACATTAGGTGTTTGTACAGAAGGTCTGTTTGTGGTGTTCTCTCTTGTGGGGTCTGTGATTCTGAGGAAGATTGTCGTGTAATTGTTTCAGGCTGTGGAGTGTATATGGCAGTTGTGTAGGTGAGAGCTCAGACCTGTCCTTTGTTTCTTGTTCTGCCTCTGAATCCTCTTCAGTTGGCTGTGTAGGCCGAGCATTGTCGCTCTTTGCCACCGCTGGCAGTGGCTGAGGAGCTGCACTTGTTGGAGACGGAGGCTCGGTGTTGGTGGATGAATGAGTTGACAACGGCCGCAGTGGTGCTTTTGATCAGCTTGCCTTGATGGAGATGTTGGAGTTTGGCCTTTTTTATTGGAAAGTTTAGTCCCACATCGGCTAGGCCAAAGGAATTGTATCTCTATATAATAAGCTATGCTTGTTTAGAGATGCACATGTGGTGTGGAGTTGCACACGAGTGTGCCATGTGGGGGTATTTTTCTAATGGAAAAAAGGTTAAATCAACAATGAAAGCATTCATGTTTTTTGCTCTTAGAAAATTAATTTCCATTGGAGCTAAGCCTCGTAGGGACTTAGCGACTTGGACTCGGGCTCATGGGCTCACGAGACGTAATGTGGCGTTTTGTTGGCGCACTTTGCACTTTGTGCGTCAGCATCGTCGCTAGGCGCATAGTGCGGTTAAGTTGCGCTCGTTGCGCGAGCCACTTGCGCAATCGATCGCGCTGCCAGATTGTGCGGCCAAGTGGCGCGTCCAGTTGCGCGGCCAAGAGGCGCGCCCTGTTGTGCGGCCCAGTGGCGCTCCAGTGGGACTTGTCCGTTGGCACGGGGTGCGCGCAGTGCGCAAGTAGCGCAGTGTGCGCTAGTGGCGCAAGTTGCACGTGTTGTGCACGGTGCACGTAGTGTGTGCAGTGCGCTAGTGCGCGTTGGAGCGGCTGTGCGCGTGTTGCGCAAGTGGCGCAGATGGCGCGCGTTGTGCGCCCTTTGGCTCAGATTGTGTATGTGCACGATTGAACAGTTACAGCATGTTCGGGACGGTTTCTTCCCACATTCCGATCATGTTGCTAACTGGATGGTTACAGAGCGAGGCTATATAAGCTTCTCTGTTCTCTCTCTCAGAATACAAGTTCAGAATTTACATAAGACAGAAGTGTTTTTTAGCATCATTCCTTACGTGTTTCCACAGAGTTTGAGAGAGAAGAGAAGCAATGCATCAGCGCCACTTAGCGCAGGAGTTCGTGCGCCTTCCGAGGAGTCAGAAGAGCAGAGTGTTCCACAGTTCTCCGTCGAACTTGCTGGTTCCTGGAAGCTGTTCGTGTGAGACGAATTAAGCTTTGAGCAACGGTGATCATTCACCCCAGCAGGCTGTTCTTCCATCTTTCGCATGTCATCCACTTCGTTCCTCCTGACAATTCAATTTGTATCTACTTTTAGAAGTACTACTATCGTTTGTTGCTGTTACGAAATCTTTTTAGATTTTCGTAATCCAAAATCCTCTTAGGATTTCTGTTGTGCACCTTCTTTGAAGTGTTGCATAGAAACATTATTTTTACAATTGTTTCATTTTCTCAATTTTTCATCAAAAATTGCGTCTCGGGACTAACAATCTCAAAGCTTAATTAACGAGATGAAAAACTTGAATGCTGCACTCATCAATTCTAACATTACAAAGTTAGAACAGTTTGTTGGAGAGCATTATCAAGTCTGGAAGAGGATGGTTACTCTCATTATTCAACTCAGAGAAGTTGATTACGTGTTGTTTGAAGGTGAACCCACTATTCCAAAGACTGGATTTGCAGCCGCAATCTCTGCGGCTACTAAGAACCAGGCCAAATGGAGAAGGGACAATATCATTTGTAGGCTTATGATCCTAAATGCTATGGAAGACTCCCTTGCTGGATCATATTCAAAGAAGACTGTTGCCAGAGAGATTTAGGAGTCTCTGGAGAAACTGTACAAGGATGATAAGAACCGTAGCAAGATATTTCTTGTTGAGAAATATCACAAGTGGTTCTTTGAGGACGAGAAACCAATGCTGTCGTAGGTGAAGGAGTTCCTGAAACTGCGACAAAAGTTGGAAGACGAGACGATGCCCCTCCCCGACAAGTTTGTTGTTGGAGGGATCGTTTCGAAGCTCCCTGCTGGGTGGAGCAAGTTCTATGTAAACATGCATAGGAAGGAGTTGGAGATCACTCTCGACGATCTCCTACAGGAAATCTATATTGAGGACCAGATGAGGGCTCAACTGAAGGTGGACGCACTGTCCAAGCAATTGGCTAACGCCAATCTGGTTCATACGAGGGAATCAAGGAAAAAACATGCGGCTTCCTATAGCAAGAAAAAAGATCCTAACAATCTGAATGTGAAGGGGACTTTCTTCAAGCAAAAGAAGGCAAAGTCTCAGATGCCTTGTTTCAAGTGTGGCAAGAAGGACCACTTCAAGAGTGAATGCAAAGTAAAGACCAAACAATTAGAGCAAGGAGAGCCTAGCAAGGTATCTATGATTACTGACGTTGTTGCTATGATTGCACAGGTCGATACGGTGGGGGCTGACTCTGACTGGTGGGTAGACACTGGAGCTACTTGTCATGTCTGCTCCAGCAAGGAGTGGTTCACTACCTATACACCAACTTCTGAAGTAGTTATGGTGGCGAACCAGACATAAGCTGAAGTGCTCGGGATCGGAACGGTGGTTTTGAAGCTGACTTCGGGGAAGTCTCTGACGCTTCAAGGTGTGAAGCATGTACCTGCTATCGCAAAGAACCTGATCACAGAAGGCCTACTCTGCAATGCAGACCACAGGATGGACATCAATGCTGGCCAGATGGTGATGTCTATTAAGGGAACATATTTCGGAAAAGCTTTTTATACCGAAGGAATGTTCAAAATTCAGCTTGTAAATCAGTCCAATGTAATTAATGTAATCACTCATTCTGCTTATACTCTTGAGTTGTGGCATAATAGGCTAGAACATGTTCATTGTAAACGAATAAACAAAATGTCTAGTCTGTGACTTATTTCCAAGTGTGGGGGTAAGGTAGAGAAATGTGAAGTTTGTGCTCAAACGAATATCACAAGGAAACCATTTTCTCGGGTTTATCGAAGTACAGATCTTCTGGAGTTGGTACACTCTGATATCTGTGACTTCAAACAATTCTCTACAAAGGCCGGGATGAAGTATTTCATAACCTTCATCGATGACTTCTCAAAGTATGCGTTCGTCTACTTGCTAAAGGCGAAAGACGAAGCATTCGAGAAGTTCAAGGAGTTTAGGGCCAAAGCTGAGTGGCAGACTGGACAATAACTCAAGAGAATAAGAAGTGATCGAGGTGGAGAGTACATGTCTCATGAATTCGCATCGTTCTGCAAAGAACATGGAATTGTCAATGAGACTACAGCTCCGTACTCTCCTCAATCA
This sequence comes from Iris pallida, assembly GCA_029216955.1. NCBI lineage: Eukaryota > Viridiplantae > Streptophyta > Magnoliopsida > Asparagales > Iridaceae > Iris > Iris pallida. The sequence continues at coordinate 8,549,283 of JANAVB010011395.1, read as the reverse complement.
AACATAGTAGCAGAGAGGAAGAACAGAACGTTGACAGAAATGATTAATTCAATGCTGTTGACTGCGGGTCTTTCAAAGTGCTACTGGGGAGAAGCTACATTGACGACCACTTTTATTCTAAATAAAGTGCCTCATGCAACTTCAGACATTACTCCTCATGAACTCTGGTTCAAGGTCAGACCTAATTTGAATGTCATTCGAGTGTGGGGGTGTCTGGCATATGTCAAGCTTCCAGATCTGAAGATTCAGAAGCTTGGGACAAGGACTACAAATATGATCTTCTTGGGGTATGCCGAGAAGAGTAATGCTCGAAGATTTCTTGATATTGAGTCAAATCATATCATTGAATCTTGCGACGCAGAATATTTTGAAGATAAATTTGCAAGGCACAAGAACATTGTTCTTGCGGATATTCCGGAGAACAATGAGGGTGCGCAAGAAACTGAAGTTTTCAATGAATATGTAGTCCAAGAAGATGTTGTTGAAACAACGGTTGTACCAGAACTAGCTGAGCCATTAGCTAAGCGTATGAGGAGGCCGAAGGACTTCGAAAATGACTTTGTCACCTATCATGTGGAAGTAGATCCGCTTACCTATGATGAGACGATGAAGACTAGAGACGCAATTTTCTGGAAGGAGGCGATTGACAATGAAATTGATTCCATCACCTCAAATAATACTTGGGTGTTGGTTGATCTTCCTAAAGGAGCTAAACCCATCGGATGCAGATGGATCTTCAAGAAAAAGATGAAAGCAGACGGAACTATTGACAAGTTCAATGCTAGGTTGGTAGCCAAGGGATTTTCTCAGAAGCAGGGAATCGACTACTTTGACATGTATGCTCCAGTAGCCCGGATGACCACCATCAGAATGTTGATTGCTCTCGCAGCAATACATAAGATGGTGATACATCAGATGGATGTGAAAATGGCTTTCCTAAATGGCGAGCTGACCGAAGAGATTTACATGCAACAGCCAGAGGGATTTGTCGTCAAGGGTCTTGAAGATAAAGTCTGCAAGTTGGTGAAATTCTTGTACGGTCTTAAACAGGCTCTCAAGATGTGGCATGAGAAATTTGACAAGGTTATAAGATCAAATGGCTACATAGTCAGCGAGACGGACAAGTATGTTTACACAAAGTTCGCTGATGGAAGAGGTGTGATCGTTTGTCTGTACGTGGACGGCATGCTGATTCTAGGTACGGATATGGGTTGTGTCACGGAGACAAAGAAGTTCATCTCGAGCAAGTTCAGTATGAAGGACTTGGGGGAAGCTGATGTGATCTTAGGGATCAAGATCATCCGGACAGACACTGGACTAGCGCTATCACAGTCTCATTATATTGAGAAGATGATCACACGTTACGGGTATCAGGATCTTCCAGGGATCGATACGCCTTACAGGTGTGATCTGAAGTTGAAGCCTAATTCAGGAGAAAGCGTCAGGGCAGCTGGAGTATGCAAGCGTAATCGGGAGTTTGATGTATGCTACTACTGCCACAAGGCCTGACATAGCTTTCGCCGTGGGAATGGTGAGTCGTTTCACGAGCAACCTAGGCATTGAGCACTGGAAAGCTGTGAAACGGGTTATGAGATATCTCAAGAAAACTTAGACATATGCACTGCACTACAGCGGAGATCTGCCGGTAGTGGAAGGCTTCAGTGATGCCAGCTGGTGCTCAGAGGTGGAGAGCGAGAGGTCCACATGTGGATTCATTTTCACAGTGGGTAGAGCTGCTATATCGTAGAAGTCGAAGAAGCAGAATATGCTCTCGCGATCATCCATAGAATCTGAGTTCTTTGCACTTGATACCGCAGCGGAGGAAGCAGAATGGCTTCAGGAGCTCATGTATGATCTTCCAGTGGTTGGGGCACAAATACCGACAATACCAATATACTGCGACAACCAGGCGACTGCGGCGGTGGCATCAAATGACCTCTTCAACGGGAAGAAGAGGACTGTGTGGTTGAAGCGCAGGGCAGTACACGATCTTATCAAGAGGTGTAATTACGGTGATTGATGTTCGGAGTCAGGAAAATCTGGCGGATCCGTTCACCAAGGACCTCAAGTGCCAGCTGGTCGATGACACAGAAGTAAAATGGGCTTGAAGGCATTCTGATATTGTATTATTGCAATCCTACCATAAAGTTTTATGCTATTAATTCAAAGAGAAATCTACTAGGCATCTAGCTTTTAGTTCAAGGGAGGACCATTAATCGGAAGAATATCAAAAACGGTGGGTACATATCCTATTGGACATGGAGAGGTTACGGACCTACAACCACTGTTGTCTACTGTTGTTTTCTGCAAAAAACGGATCATATGGGAAGGTTGACTTAAACGCCTTAATGAGTTCTCAGGTAGAGTGAATGCCTGGTGTGCTTTACAGGAAGCACGGTAACGCAGCACTACAAGGAGTGAAACTCCATGCTACTGTGGGGTGACTCCACCATGAGGTTTCTGAAAGGGGTAATGCATCGGCTTTGCGAGCCAAGTCACAGCGGCGTAGCACCGCAAATAGGCAGGTAACCTAATGCTTTATGTTGAAATAAAGAGGGGTGTAGTCAGCACTACAAAGGGGAGGAGTTCCTCATGTTACAGTAGCACGGCACCACGATGAGGTACCCGGTTAGGGATAAAGTCTCGGCCTTGCAAGCCATGTCGTTGCGACGTAACACGGCAAGGGAGCCTAAGGCTTCATGCTGGGTAGTATGGCACTACAAAGAGGCGGTGACCTCATGCTACAGTAGCATGACACTATGATGAGGTTCCCGGTACGGGGTAAGGCCTCGGCTTTAGGCCATGTCATAGCGGCGTAGCACCGCAAGGGAAGCGCAAAACGCTTCATGCCATGTCTCTTTAATAAAGAACTCACCTATAGTGTATGGACAAAAGAGATATCAGGTCGTCTCTTGAGGGTAAACTTGTAGATGCCCAAAATTATATACTGAAATCAGGCTGGCACAGGGCCTTTAATGTGTAGCCAGAAGCACATGTAACTACATTATGTGAGTGGAAAAAATTTCAGCTGTGATGCAGAATTCAAGGCTTAGTCCATTCTTGTATTATAGTCTATTGTTTGACCCATGCGGAAATATTCAAGTCGTCAGCGATATCTCTCCTAATGCATGATGGACAGTTATTGTGGGGAACACTCAAACCCATATATATAGAGATATGTGGGAGATTGTTGGAGTTTGGCATTTTTTATTGGAAAGTTTAGTCCCACATCGGCTAGGCCAAAGGAATTGTGTCTCTATATAATAAGCTATGCTTGTTTAGAGATGCACATATGATGTGGAGGTGCACATGAGTGTGCCATGTGGGGATATTTTTCTAATGAAAAAAAAAAGGCTAAATCAACAATGAAAGCATTCATGCTTTTTACTCTTGAAAAATTAATTTCCATTGGAGCTAAGCCCCATGGGGGCTTAGCGGCTCGGACTCGGGCTCATGGGCTCATGAGACGTAATATGGCGTTTTGTTGGCGTACTTTGCACTTAGCACGTCAGCATCGTCGCTAGGCGCATAGTGCGCTTAAGTTGCGCTCGTTGTGCGAGCCACTTGCGCAGCCAATCGTGCCGCCAGATTGTGCGGCCAACTTGCGCGGCCAAGTGGCGCGCCCAGTTGCGCGGCCAAGAGGCGCGCCCATTTGTGCGGCCCAGTGGCGCGCTAGTGGGCGCTGCCTGTTGGCGCCCGGTTGGCATAGGTTGCGCGCGGTGCGCAAGTAGCATAGTGTGCGCTATTGGCGCAAGTTGCGCGCGTTGCGCAGGGTGCGCAGTGCGCTAGTGCGCGCTACAGCGGTTGTGCGCGCGTTGCGCAAGTGGCGCAGATGGCGCGCGCTGTGCGCCCTTTGGCTCAGATCGTGTCTGTGCACGATTGAGCAGTTACAGCATGTTCGGGATGGTTTTTCCCACATCCCGAACATATTGCTAACTGGGCGGTTACAGAGCGAGGCTATATACGCTTCTTTGCTCTCTCTCTCATAATACAAGTTCAGAATTCACATAAGGCGAAAGTATTTTTTAGCACCATTCCTTACGTGTTTCCACAGAGTTTGAGAGAGAAGAGAAGCAGTGCATCAGCGCCACTTAGCGCAGGAGTCCGTGCGCCTTCCGATGAGTCAGAAGAGCAGAGTGTTCCAAAGTTCTCCGTCGAATTTGCTGGTTCCTGGAAACTGTTCGTGTGGGACGAATTAAGCTTTGAGTAACGGTGATCATTCACCACAGCAGACCGTTCTTCCATCTTTCGTCTGTCATCTACTTCGTTGCTGCTGCTGGTAATTCGATTTGTACCTTCTTTTAGAAGTATTACTATGGTTTGCTGCTGTTACGAAATCTTTTTAAATTTTCGTAATCTAGAATTCTCTTAGAATTTCTGTTGTGCACCTTTTTTGAAGTGTTGCATAGAAACATTGTTTTTACAATTGTTTCATTTTCTCAGTTTTCCATCAAAAATTGCATCCCGGGACTAACAGGTGATACTCTCTGCGAGGGTGACAGAGATGGAGATGGAGATGGTCGAACTCTTTGAGCATTCGAGCGTTGCAGTTGTGGTTCAGGCTCTGGCGGTGACGAGGGTGGTGTTGGTGATTCTTGTGGTGGAGATTGTGACGAGGATAAGTCGGAACCAGAGTCTCTCCCATTGTTGAACTTTTCAATATTATATTGCAAGGCTGAAGTTTTGATTGTACGGCAGAGAGTTGCATGATACATAGCTGAAGTTTCAAAAGACGTATATCCACAGGATTTGCATCTGATTCCGATGAGTTTTTTTATGCTTGGTTTATCTCAATGGCCTGTTAGGGGGAAAAAAAAAAAAAAAACAGACATGGGAGGTTAACTACTGGAATGAGATAAATGGAATTTCTTATAGTTGGCTCAACTTCAGACTTCAATAAATGACAGTGTCTTGATATTGCAGCAATTTTCAGATACTCGGACTTGAACCGTCTTTGCCTCTCGATGACGCTCTGGGCAAGTATCCCAAGATAGGTAGGTATATGCTTACATGGTCTTCAAGCTCTGAAATCCTGGACATTCTGGATGTAGATAGACCAAGGGATAAAGTAATTGGACTCGTTGGCACGCATGTTTAATAAAAGATTCTCCCCGCAAATGAAAATATTGACAGCTTTTATGTTGAAGTGAATTTCTTATTCACTATCAGAACTTTGAAACTTTTTAAGGGATAAAAGATGCATGTATTCTGTGCACTTTTTTGTTTATAGTAATTCCAAAACAATAACAATAAGATTACAACCAAAAGTCTTATTACATTCTTACAACTCATGTCTAGTTGGCAGTTGCCAACTGGGTTCACTCTCCCTCCTTTCCCACATGGAGAGAATGGAAAAAGGAGACCCAATTGGTAATTGTCACGTATGTGGTTATAAGAAGGTTGTAAGAGCATCTCCAACCCTATTGTGAGTTTAGAAAAAAATGGTTGCCACATAGGAATGACAAGCTTTCATTTCAAAAATCCTTCTCCAATGCAAATGTATAATATATCATGAAATTGACATGGCAATGACATGGCAAATGTAATGTCCCGTTCTGCACGGTGCATTATGCTGAGTCATTGACTCAAAAAGTCGCGTTGACCTGATTAGGTATCGATGTGAATTGATACAAGAGTTACCTTGTCCTGAGAAAGCATCGAGTCAGATCGATGCAAAGAGTTACGTTGACATGAGGAACGTATCGAGTAAGATTGATGCAAGTGTTAAGTTGGCCCGAGAGAAAGCATTGAGTCGACTCGAAGATTCTAAGAAATCGAATCGACGCAAGGCATTAGTCTGATTCGGACAAGTATTGATTTTAGTTGGTTTCGTGTGCAGGCTATACGTTTACGCTGAAATATAAGAGGTCGACATTTTGTCTTATTTACAACGGGGTCCGTAAAACCAAATCGCTGCCTCGTAACGGACTGAAGCATAGGCACGGTAAGCCAAATCGCTTGGATAATTCAACGTAGCACGAAGAGCTAAGTCAGAGGAGTTGGCCGTGCAAACAAAGTTATGAAATTGAGCCGCATCGGCTCGGCGAAATGACAAAGGTGTATCGACTTAAGGTGGGGGACTTTGACTATTCTTTTCTACACCTTCATGCCTAAGTAAAATATGTCGTTGTATGCTAAGTTAAACTATCGAGACCATGGGCGTGGCTCAATCGAGAGATGAACATAGTGCATGTCGAACACTAGATAAAACAATTGAAATGAAACATACATCAAATGTACGAGTCGCTATTGAACAATGAATATCGCAAAGGCGAGCGCCTCGGTGCGCAAGCCATAAGAACATGGGAGAACTGTATCGACGAGTGCCTCAGCGCACAAGTCATTCGTGTCCCCGTGCACGAATTAGTATGCTAGAATATTGAAAGACTATATCGGCACGAGTGTCTCAGTGCACGAGCTATAGAACATTGAATATCCTATCAGGGCGTGTCTCAGTAGCACGAGTCGGAGGGAAGGAACATAAGTCTAACAACACTAAGGCGTAGAACATGGAAATACTGAATCGAGACGTGCATCGAATGCACGACAAAATTGAATGTCGAATAACTATATCAAAGCGTGCGTATGTGTATAAGACTTATGAAAGATGGCTTCGTTACGAAGAAGAGAACAGTTATGGCACGAATGTGGCGGAACTGTCGAATGTGGCATGGTGCCTTCGAAATATTTATGGCCCTTGGGGCGTTCGTTGATGAACATTGAGTTGGGACATTGTGCCAATGGAAATAGAGATAGGCGAATAGCTTGTTTGTATGACTTTGACGCGTTGCATGGTCACGGACAACTTGTGCACAAGTTTTTATCCCTCGAACGTAGTAGACGGTTGCCGGAACCCATTCGATCTAGAAAGAGAATTTGAGATGGGTATTATGTGGGATATTCCAATCTGTTAGTCTTGCGACCTACCATTGAAATAGAGCGTCACAAGTACCGATATTGTTTGGGAGGAGTACTTTAGGGCGTGGAATTAACACCCCAGGCTGAAGTAGTCACCTTTGTATCTTGATGTCCATTATGGTGTTAAAGCCAATTACCTTCATATAGTTAAGGAATGACAAATTGAAAGTGCAGGAACATAGAGATCCTGCATAGAACACTTATAACATGACAGGGAAGGAATGAGGCGTATTCACCTTGCGTCGGTGCAAGGGAGAGTGCGTCAGTATTTGGTAAGAAGTCACGAAACAGTACGAGATTACTATTGGTTGCCTGCTTGCATATGCGAATCAAAATAACATGATTGTCATGATAACATACTTTACTACTTTCGAATATGTCATGAAACCGATCCTAAGGAGAACATAGAAAGATAACTAAATTGTATGTTGCATAAATCAATACATAACAAATGTCGGTTTATTTAAGTGGATCTTTAATCAGTACAGTGAGGACGAAAGTACTAATTCCCCACTAGTTTGCTAGCATGTTCAGGGAATGGTCTACTCGCGGCGGAGCTTCGCTTGATCGCGCTGAGGCATGGAATGTCGTAGCGTATTGAGGCGTGTGATCGTATTGATGCTCGGACTTGCAACAGGATTGATGTGGCCGAGATATAGAAGGCATGATGTATGGAACGGTGAAATCGTTTGTGGGCAAGAGAGAACTTGAGTGTTGAAGCTAATATGGCAAATTCAGTTGGGCTATTGAAAGCCTTTGTAAGCTCAGTTCATTTATCAATAAAGAGAATTGTTTTGTATACTCTGTTTTCTTTCGTTGCTAATATCAAATCAAAGATAACCATTTGAGAACTTGTCATCTTGTCTTGTACGAGTGCAACTCCAGACTCGTACGACATTACGTCCCAGCGAGGACGATGATTCGGATAAATCGATGCGAAGACGAGCAATTTTTCGGGTCGGAGCGTGACAACAAAGACAATGTGAAGTTGGTTGTCTAGATCTAGACAATGCACTTCACAATGACTTTGTCTCCACATCATCAATTATGAATAGAAATATTTATAAAAAAAATGAAGAAGTGGAGGAGTTGTCTTGAAAGTTGTAAAAAATACTTTTTATTGTCTTCTCAATACTTTTGCATTGGAGAACACTTTTTTTTTATCTCATTGTCTTGTGTGAATATCATCTTGCCACATAGGAATGACATTGTCTTGTGTCTCATGCCACATAGGAATCACACAAGACAATGTCTTTCCAATGTGGCATGAGGCACAAGACACAAGACAATGTCTTTCCTATGTGGCATAAGGAAAAACATTGTCTTATTTTGTGTTGTGTTTCCTATGTGGCATGAGGCACAAGACTATGTATTTCCTATGTGGCAAGATGATATTCACACAAGACAATGAGATTAAAAAGTGTTCTCTAATGCAAAAGTATTGAGAAGACAATAAAAAAAATATATTTCTATTCATAATTGTTGAAATTATTCAATACTAGGGGCCACACATATAAAATTAATTGTGTTGGGCAATCCAAATAATTAAGTCAAATTAAAGTAGTCTATTTGAAAATTGGCTTAATGGTATAATTGTCATGAAAATAATGTGTAGATACTGGAGATAAATCTAATTTGATGAGGGGCCAAATTCGAAATATCAAAATATATAAATATATGTATTCATTAGGGTTATGGTCCCCAACTTATATGGCCACCAAAAGAGAGGTTTCTCTTTTTTTCTTTTATGCATCCCCATCAACAGAAAGAGAGGGACAAAGAATTTGGATTTATCTTTGTCACTAAGGGTCGTAGCAAGTTGGAAGATCGAACCCCACAAAAGGACGATTGCTTCAAGATCCATCAAGCCTAGCAATGGATTCAGGTACGCTTCCGCAATTTAATTTATGTTCTTCATCTCATGAATCAACATGCTTTAATTTCTAACAAGTGGTATCAGAGCCTCCCTATTTGATTTATGAGGTCGAAGTTTCAAATTTAATTTTTGTTGTTGTTTAGAAACCCTAAATCGTTGGATCTAATTTAAATTAGGGTTTCGATTGTTTCTGCATGACTTCCCAATAGTTTATGGTTTATGATTTATGAGTTATGATATGGTGGCTTCTTTAATTAAAACATCTTCCGGCTCCCTGTCCAAGCCGAACTGCCCCCATTGGTTATGTAATGATTTCTTCACAATTTTTGTGGTAATTGCTTTGGTTCCATATGCAAGGTTTGCTATGCTAAGGAAGAAAGAAAGAAAGCAAGAGCGTGCTACCAATTGAGACTAAGAATGGATGTGTTTTTCCCTTATATGAAATATTTTAATCAAATAATTCTTTCATCCAAAAGTTTTCTTCCAACAAAAGCACTTATATTATGTAAAGCAACTAGTGATTACTTTTAACCGGATTACTTTGTTCAAAGTTTCTGGCCAAATAATTACATCTTAGATTAACTAAAGATTATGGGACACTACCAATGAAGATTATGTATTCATTCATGACATAATTGGTGTTGTTGCTCACAGTCAATTCAAGAATTTTTTGATATTTGAATTCTAAATTGTTAGTATATGTGATGATGACTGTAAAAATAGTTCCATATTTTAAGTATGCGTGAATATGTTTATTAATGCGTAGATCTGTGATGATATGGAATTAATATTTAAATCATGCAAAAGATTCACATGCTTATGATATGGTAGATCAATTTTGGTATAATTTTTATAGATTATTGGATGTAATTTTTGATGCATATATTCAGTAAAATCTAAACTATTGATTATTGATTATTTAATTATAAATATGCACATGTACATAAGGATTTATAATTATTTAATTTAAACAAGCATAAGGATTTGGACATGATTCAGTTTTGTAAAATTAAGTCAACATTCAAATTTTTGGTGCTTCTTTATAACTCGTAGTAGTTGTCTAACATTCTAATTAGACCCATTGAAACAAGATGTCGCCAAAGTGACCTCTCTTGCGTAGATAGTCTATGAGGGATGTTAGATGTTTATGTGTGTACATTCATGCGAGAATTAGCTAGCCCAAAGGAAGGTTAATACTTGGCCGAATTGCACACATACATGTGATGATAAATGTGTGACAATTATAAGGTTTACATGTGAATAATAATATGATCCAAAGATAGGCTTATTATTTGACATGACTTATTGTCAACGTTTGATTATTACACCAAGAGTACCACTTGCAGTTAATATCATTGTCCAAAGACTTGATATTAATGATGTACTAGGTATCTTGAGATGGGGTTCACCATTATTTAAATTTGTTTGACTATATTTTACTTTTTGGTTATTAATTAGAGCATGTCTGTTTTTGTTGCTTTGTTCTCTTTACAGTTAATGTTGCTATAATATCTGCCTATAAGAATTTAATTTTCATGTTTAATGGGATAAACAAAGAAAATGAATACATTAGTTGCTAAGGGTCCAGCTTAAAAGAAACAACAATATAAAATTAAGGGTTATTTCTTTTGTAACAAGCCAGGACACATAAAGAAGAAATGTACAAAGTACCACGCATGGCATATAAAGAAAAGTATATTTCTAAATATGGTCTGTTCTGAGGTTAATTTAGCTTTAGTACCAATAAAGTCATGGTGGTTAGATTCTGGTGCGACTACCCACATTAGTGTTCTAGACAAGGTTGTCTCAGCTACCGAAAGCCAATTGATGGTGAAAGATACATCTATGTGGGTGATGGCAAGTCGGTAGAAGTGGAAGCAGTAGGATATTTTAGGTTATTATATGGAACCGTTATTATTTAGATTTGATAGATATTTTTATTATAATGTCTTTTAGATAAATTTTAGTTTCAATTTCCCTAATGGAAAAATCTAGTTAACATTGTACATTTGAAAATAATAAGTTTAGTCTATCTTTAAATCAAAATATTATTGGTAACGGTTCCCTTAAGATTTATGATAACCCATATTTACTTGAAACTATTGCATCTTACAATGAAACCTTGCAAGTGGAGTCATGTGGTAATAAACACAAAATTAACAATAAATATTTTTAGCCTCATTATGACATAAGCGATTATGTCACATCTATAGAAATAGAGTTGAACGACTTGTGTCTGATGAGATTTGGATTTCATTGACTTTATAGACTTTAATGTCTATATTAATGTGTAAAGGAAATACAGACTAAAGTTCAATTGTAAGCAACTACTTTATTGGCTATGCTGACAAATCAAAGGGTTAATAATTATACAATCCCATACAAAAGAAATTTTTTGAGACGAGAAGTGTAATAGTTTTTGAGGATGTTGAGTTTTGGAAAGAAATAAAGTCAGGGCCATTGTCTTTGAGGAGGAATTGATTGTGATTCCTACTATCACTTTTGACGATGTGCAGGAATCTGTACTTGCCATTGATCAAGAACTGGATTCAGAACATCAATAAGACAATGTCGAATTACCTATACAAGTCATTGTTAAGATACCTTGACAAGACAATGTAGCGGCACCCCCATTCAAGATAAGGTAATTACTTCTAAGGAACAAACTCAACAACCTCAAGAACCGATAATATTAAGATGGTCCACCAGAGAAAGGAGAAATATAATTTCGGATAATCTTGTCATGTTTCTCTAGGAACGTGAGTAAAACTATAGAATATTGGAAGATGATTCAATCATCTTCCGTCAGGCCATGGAAAGTTCCAACTCTCAAAAGTGGATTGAGGAAATAAATAAGGAGTATACGTCTATACATGACAATAAAATTTTGGAAACTTGAGTCCATTGGTTGCAAATGGTTATTTAAAATCAAGAAGGATTCGAAGGATAATGTGGACAGGTATAAAGTATGTCTTGTAGCTAAAGACTTTACTCAAAAGTTAGGGATTGATTTTAAAGTGATTTTCCCTCCAGTTTCTTTGAAAGACACTTTAAAAATCAATCATAGCACTTGTTGCAATTTTGATCTTGAATTACATTAAATGGATGTCAAAACGACATTTCTCAATGGTAACATTGATGAAACAGTTTATATGGTGCAACCAAAAAATTTTGTGTCGAAAGATCCAAGGAATATGGTTTGCAAATTGACAAAATCTATTTATGAACTCAAGCAAGCTTCTCGTCAAAGGTACTTCAAGTGATTATCTCGTTTGGTTTTGAGATGAACACTGTTGAAGATTGTGTGTATCACAAGTTCAGTGGGAGTAGGAATAATTTTTTGGTTTTGTATATTGATTAAAGTATTCAATGCAAACCAGGTGACGCCTCTTGTTAAAGGAGACAAATTCGGTCTCAATCAAGTGTCCAAAGGTTAGCCTTAAAATTAAGAAAATACAATAGATCTTTCCTTCATGATCAGTTGTAGGGAGTCTAATGTATGCTCAAGTATGTACGCGTCAGGATATTACGTGCATATTAGGATATTAGGCAGATAGTTAAGCAAATATGGATGGATCATTGGGTAGCAGCCAAACTACTTAAGTAATTAATAGAGAACAAAAAATTATATGTTCTTTGTAGGAGATCGGATAATTCTGGAGATCATAAGGTATTTCGACTCCGATTTTGTTGGATGCCAACACATCAGGAGATCCACATCAGGTTATGCTGACTAATGGAGATATATTTTGGATGAGTGTCAAACATGCACACATAATTTCTTCCACCATGGCAGCAAGGTTTATAACATGCTGTGGGGCATCTATTCAGGGAATATGGTTGCAAAATTTTGTCACAAGGCTGCGCCTACAATACGATGTTGAAAGACCACATAAATTATGGTGTGACAATAAATCAGCAGTACTGTATTCTAATAACAACAAGAACTTGTATAAGTCAAAAGATGTTGACATAAAATTTCTAGTTGTGAAGGAAAAAATTCAGAATGGTAAAAGTGTACATATAGGACATTAGGACAAACTCCATGTTAGCGGATCCGCTCACAAAAGCATTATCACCTAGGGTCTTTCATGAGCATACTGCTCATATGGGTGTTATCTTAATTAAGAATATGTCAATACAGTAGGAGTTTGTATTTTATGTATTTGGGTGCTATTTGGTTTTAGGCACATTTATGTATTAAAATATTTTGGATATTTAGCTGATTAAATATATGAAAATTCAGTTCATTCTGTTTTCATTATGTTAAAGTATTGATCTCACTAAAGTTAAGGAGGACCAGTTGGAAATAGACATGTATTGATCACATTGCGTGTAATTTTCATGCTACGCATCCATGATTGATCTATGTCGTTTAGCTATATTGGTATATGTGACCATTGATGGTTTAGTTACGCTATATGTGACGAATGCCGCTTTGATCCTATGTTGATATGGTTAATGGACGAGATTGTCCGGATATATCCTAAGGATTAAGATAGCAATTTATGAGCTCACTAAGGTTGATACAATTATAAGGTTACATATGTGGCCCAGTAGGAGATTGTTTAAATTATTCAATAATAGGGGCCACACATGTAAAATTAATTGTGTTGGGCTATCTAAATAATTAAGTCAAATTAAAGTGGTCTATTTGGAAATTGGCTTAAGGGTATAATTGTCATAGAAATAATGTGTAGATACCGGAGATAAATCTAATTTGATGAGGAGCCAAATTAGAAATATCAAAGCATATAAATATATGTATTCATTAGGGTTATGGTCCTCAACTTATACAGCCACCAAAAGAGAGGTTTCTCTTTTTTCTCTTCTGCATTCCCATCAACAAAAGGAGAGGGACAAAGAATTTGGATTCATCTTTGTCATTAAGGGTCGTAGCAAGTTGGAAGATCGAACCCCACAAAAGGACGACCGCTTCAAGATCCATCAAGCCTAGCAATGGATTCAGGTACGCTTCCGCAATTTAATTTATGTTTTTTTTATCTCATGAATCAACAGGCTTTAATTTCTAACACTTGCGTCTCATGCCACATAGGAATCACACAAGACAATGTCTTTCCTATGTGGCATGAGGCACAAGACACAAGATAATGTCTTCCCTATGTGGCATGAGGAAAAACATTGTCTTATTTTGTGTTGTGATTCCTATGTGGCATGAGGCACAAGACAATGTATTTCCTATATGGCAAGATGATATTCACACAAGACAATAAGATTAAAAAGTGTTCTCCAATGCAAAAGTATTGAGAAGACAATAATAAAAAAAATATTTTTTCCAACTTCCAAGAAAACTCCTCCACTTCTTCATTTTTTATAAGTATTTCTATTCATAATTGATCATGTGGAGACAAAGTCATTGTGAAGTACATTATCTAGATCTAGACAACCAACTTCACATTGTCCTTGCCATGTCATTGTCATGTCAACTTCATCATTTATTCTACATTTGCTTTGGAGAAGGATTTTTGAAATAAAAGCTTGTTATTCCTAAGTGGCAACCATTTTTTCTAAACTCACAATAGGGTTGGAGATGCTCTTATGGTTGTAGCATTCCTCATTCCAAAATTGTGTTTGGTTTGTTACGGAAGTGAAATAATAATAATAATAATAATAATAATAATAATAATAATAATAAGTTAATTAATTTTTATACTTATAAGATAGTAAAAATAAATATTAACTATTTTTTAAAGGTCTTAATTACGACAAGCATGTCTTAATACTAAATATCAATTACTATCTGATTAAACTGATAATAATTAATATTATATGTTTAACCAGTGTTTTATTTTTATGTTAAATATTTACCATAAAAATAATTAAGTATTATTGTTTAATCATCTTAATGACTTATTCTTAATAATTACCTGTCTTGATTTCTTATACCAATTAGCATGTAATAACTATTCAATATTAGTTACATATCCTAATTGCAAATTAAATATTATTTAGTTATTCATTATTAATACTATTCAATTGTTTATCATTATTTTAATAATGTATTTATCAATATTAATTAATTCACTTATTTGAAATATTTAATAATATCTAATTATTATTAATTACTTAAGTATCATAAATTGCTAATGTAACAATAACTAATTATATAGGAATAATGCTAATTACTTAAGTAAAAGAATTTATTTATATTTTTTTTTTCAAACTCTACTTTCCAATCAAGTTCTCTTCTTTGAAGTGGATGTTAAAAGTTGAAAGTGGAGGGGACAAAGTGGTGGGGCAAGAATTTGAATTGCAATGATGGCATGGTATGTCCACTCCAAATTAATTCCAACTGAACAAAACAATAAATTTTGAAAACAAATCATCTACTTTCTGCAGAGTTTTCTGAGTGCTTCGTATACTCATGTGAAACCACTTGGATCCTTTATAGCGGCAGAGAAAGGGTTCATCAGCCGGACGGACTTTCCATCTTGGGATTCATCAAGGTTGGGTGGTGCATGATTAACCACCCCCATCAAGTAGGAGTAGGGCATCTCTACACGGGGAATGTTGTTGTCATGTTGGGCTTGTTGTGCAGAGTGTTAGCAAACACACACAGACCGTGTTGCAAATTAAAGACCCTTGCTGGCAGCAGAGCTAGAGAGTATCCCATCGCCAGGCGAACAACTAGGAAAAGTAGACCTTCGTGGAGACAATATTCCGCAGGGCCTCCAGGGATCACATATTTTTGCAACCATAGGGAGACATAGCCTGCTGTGGTAGCCTCCTTAGACATGGGATATAAGTCCCCAAGTTGAAGTCTTGCATATCTTCTTTACTTTTATGCACTCACTCGGTTGTAAATGACCATCGAGTCAACTGCCTCGCCTGATAACGGGAAGAATTGTCCCTTCGCTCAAAAAGATGCTCTGACCATTTCTTGATAGAATGGTTGTGCCCTTGGTACTCTTGATGATCTTAATTTGAGCAAATATAAAATGGCATATCAACTCCCATATACACATCATACCGGATGATTCTCTGCCAAGTTCTAATATTTTCGTGCATCCCGTGCAAGGCGAAGCCCAATTCACCAACTGGGTTATGAAAGATGGTACTGCTAGTCATGGTGTTGCATGTATAACTCCCAACACTTCAGGAAGTACGTAGGATGCTCTGCTCCATCCCATAGCAGGTTGCCCTGATGGCATGATACAAATTGAGCTTCTTCAGCTCCAATTCCCATACTCTGAGAGGACCCATTAAGTAAGATGCCCCTACCACTGGCTGCGACCAATGGAACATATCCAGCCTGCATTCCGAATTAATCCCCTAGTGGTTAGCTTCCCATGACTGACATGATGCAATTGGCAAAAGTATAGGCCTTTAGTGGTGTATCATTCACCGACACTTTCGGAGTCCCCATTCCGGGTACTGTAGCAAGCCGAATATCGAGCGAGAAGGGACACTCTTCACACTTTAAAGCTATGACGCCCTTCTTCAAAGCAGTACCTAATTTAATTTCCCAACATTGATGCTGGGGAAATCTGCAGTCAAACGCCAGTTCATGGCTCTTTCAATAGTAGCAGTATGGAATGATGACAGTAGAAAATTTTATTCCATCTTTGAGAGGTAGCAAATCACTCCATTGATCATAAACAGCCACATCTCGCTCCCGGCTCTGAGCTCATGTGGTTTGTTCTTTGTTGCATCCTCGGAAAGGAAGGACCACTTAATTCTGAATAAGCATATTGTTCAACCCAAGGAGCAGGTTTCTGGTTATCATACTACGAAATGCCAGCTTACCTGCATCATCACCATATCCTTTCTTTCCTCTAAGCTGTTCGAGTGGACTTGAAGAATAATGATCCCTTCTAAACGACACTGTCGACTGTTTTCCATTCCCTGCTATGATCCATCTACGGTGTCGTCTGGCAAAAGAGCAGTCGACAAGGACACTGCAAAACAAGAATACAAAGACTCGATAAGTTATTCGTTTAAATAAAAGGTTTTTTCATGGTCATTCATGGGTTTCTTGTCATCATTGTTCTTATATATGATCGCCAACTCGCATATGATTGACAAAAGAAATAGCTATCCAGGGCCAAAGTCCTACAGCCCATGGGTGGGTGCACAAGCACGGGGATGACGAAAGGCGACCATGAAGAGGTCACGGGAGCCTTGCCCGTATTCTTACTCGACTTTTTGTGGAGGAGGAAGACTTGGGGCACATTGTTGATCGGAAAAGAGATGAAGTTTGTCGGAGAAGAAAAGCTTGAGAAATTTTGAACGTTTTGGAAGTGTAATTTTTTTTTCTCTCCAAATGTTTCTATTTATAGAATGGCAGCGTCAGTTCAGATTTCTAGGACATTAATTTTCCTCGTTAAAATAGATTGAGGCAGGTGACATGTGACTCTTGTGAATCTCAAGGAAGATTTGGGGCATAGATTTCTTCGACGTAATTTCAATGTGCGGCATTCACGCTCCCGCGACAGTTACTCTCCAGCAACAGGTTCCCACGACACCCTCTTTATCGCAGCAATTATGTTCCCGTGGCAGTCTCTCCAATGACAACTTCCTTCCCGGGGTAGTTATGTTCCCGCGGTAGATATAGTTCAAATTACATGTCCTTATTTGAAGAATTTTCTTAAGTATTTCAAAGTAAAGAAGTCTTCAAAAAACTTTGAAAGGGGTGTTATAGAAGCTTAAAAATTACCAAGTACAAATCTCATGCGAGAAATTTCCTCTCGTGTGAAGAACTTCCACACGAGAAGCTCCCTCTAGCGTGATGAGTTTCCACACAAGAAGTACCTTCCAGTATGCGAGTTTCCATGCGAGAAGCAACCTCCAACAGGACAAGTTTCTATGCGAGAAGCAACCTCTAGTGTGCACACGAGAGACAGCCTCCAACATGAAGGGGCTTTCCGCTAGAGCAACCTTTCTATGGGATTTATTCGGCCGCATCTAATGTTCCATATGCATGTCCATCAAGGTGACACTTTCAAAATTCGAGGAAATGTCGCATTGAACATGGGATAATGGCAGAATTCGAGGTACTAAGTTGTAACACGCGACATGATTCCCTTGATTTGCATGAACATGCCTAATTCCTATGTGAACGTGATGTAACCTCTGCATCGATGTCAGCAACGTGGCAGGATTTCCCTAATCCGTGCATGAGCAAGCTTAATCCTCACTTGGGCGTACGTGCATTCACTACTAGGATTAGAGGTTTAGGCGACCAGTAGTTTTTTGTCGCCAAAATACAAAATTAGTTGCCTAATGTTTTTCGCAACCAAATTTTTTGGTCACCAACATCGTCGCCTCAGGCTCCTGACCCAAAGTCAGGGATGACTAATTAAACATTTTAGTCACAAAAGATCTTTGGCTACTACACTATTGTGAGAAAATGTCTTTGTCATTCCAAAGTTTTAGCCAAGAAGGCTTTGTCACCTTAGGTTGTAGTTTTTTTTAAAAGGAGGGACGAGCCAATACCTTTGCCGACTAAATTGGTTCTCGTAAGTGGTTTGTGGTAACTATATTTTGTTGCAAGAGGTAGTTTGTGACGACTATCATTGGTCCCCAAAGTTATTTGTTGCGACTATGATTGGTTGTAATAGGTAGTCTGTAGCGACTATCATTCGCCGCCAAAGAAACTCTATGGCAACTATGGTTGGTCACAATAGGTAGTACATAGAGACTACTATTACTGCTAAAGGCAGTCTACGACGACTATCATTGGTTGCCTGAAACACTCTATTACGACTATCATTGGTTGCAATACGTAGTGTGTGAAGACTATTATTGACCACCAAAAGTTGTTTGTAACGACTATCATTGGTCGCCTAAGACACTAAATGGTGACTATAATTAGTAGTCGTCGGTAGTGTGTGGATAATACTATTAGTCGCCTAAGACACTATATGGTAACTACTGATTTGACCTTTACAGATTTTTCGTTCCCCATGGTTTTTTACCGTTACAAATGAATTAAAAATATTAAAAAAAAAGTAGCTCTATTGAGTCTGAGTTTTCAGCTCTCAGTTATCAACAAATATTCATATCAGCTAATTTCATTATGAGAATGATTGGATCATAGCGTTCTGATACAATTTACACGACAATTTGTACATATACATTCAAAATATAAAAAAAACATACAACTAATTGATTTGATAAATAAACATATTCATACATTATAATTACAGTTACAAAACATTACAAAAAGTTTGATCCCAATAATACACCAATGAATTTCTGAAGCAGCTACTTTTTCTGCATCTCATCATCTCATCACTAATTGGAAGACCCATGGACTTTTGTCGTTGATCAAACTGGAAACAAAAGTAAAACTAAATGAGTCAATAAAGAACACTAAATGAACAAAGTCGCAAGGCAACCAACTCTAAATTCTAGCAGAAAGATTGAAGATGTCAGTCACTAAAGAATATTAAGTCATTATCTTAAAGTATAATTTATCTGCCACATCAACAAGAGTTGATATCTAATAGTTAAAAACCATGTCTCATGTGATCAAAAACTGAGACTGAGCTAAGACTTTACTTTTTTATGGAACTATGCTAGAAGAAGAAGCATCTCAGAAGCAAAGCACTAAGAAATTAACAATTCTTAATTCATCATATCATGGAGAGAGGACGTATTAGAAATTGAAGATTAAAGGAACCTTATTCAAAGGAAGTTAAATCAATACTTAAGATAAATTGGTTGCAAGAGCTTGTTTTTTCAAAAAAGGTAATGAGATTCACTTGATTTTGAGAGAAGATATACTTAACTAAAGGTGTCTCAAGTAGAAATTCCAAAAATGAGAATATTGTATACTAGCATCAGTCTTTGTGTCAGCCTAAATAACATAACATACTTTGATACTATCATATTATGTGTTGAACAACAAGTAAATGGAAGTATTGTGAGCTATCCTCTGTTTGGGTTGGTAGCTAACCTCACCCTACAACTAGAGCACCTTTGTTTGGGTACAATTTTTAAACACCACAGGGGCCCTAAAAAGACTCACCTGCATATCATATTTTTTCCATAAATTTGAAACTTCATCAAGTTGTTACATCATATGATGAAGAGAGATTAAGTTCACGGATGACCAGATGGAAGGGATCCGGTGTAGCACTGGACTTGTGTATGCACTTAAGGCAATGAACTTACAATTTATATTTGCAGGTCCAAGGAAACTTACCGAAATGCACTTGCCACGTACTGATTTACCAGAGATCAGATCACCTGGAATGCCAGATTGTATACCAAGTCCTCCTAGAATCCTCCAGAAATGCAGTGAGGGATCCTCTGCTCATTAGAAGATGATGTAAAAATTCAAGCCATCGTCCTAAGCAAATCAATCAAGTGTTGAAGTTTTGAAGAAGATAAGAACATCGCATTGAATGAGAAATACATTGATCTGTTACATTAAAGGGAAGTAAACAGAAAAATTGCTGAGACTTCCAGTAGCGTTGTTGTTAGAGATGGCAAAAATGATGATGAGCTGAAAAGCGTCGTCCTTAAAGCCAGTGCTAGGTTCAAAGGAAACCATATGTATATGCAAGCATATGTGCACCAAGACCACAAGAAATACTTTTTTCAACTCAAACATATGCAGCCCCCAAAATCCTTTTGGGTGAGCAAAAAAGTGACGTAAGTATATAATTTATGCCTTACGACAATCAATATGCATAGTTACGTAATTCACGCATATCTAGTTTTTATTTTCAACGCAAACATACCTCAGAAGCACTGAAAAGGAGGCCACAAATTTTTATTTTCAACTAATAATACTGTGAACAAGAAATCAGTGATAATATATCAGAGTATAGCTAGAACAATACAAGACCTACATCACATATTGTCCAGCATATGTTCCTGTAATAGTAGAACTCTGACTATATGCCAGTAAAGCAACTGCAAATAGCTTAGAACTCCAACCTCCTAGGACATTATGTGAAAATAAGAAAGAAAGAAATACTCAACAAAGCTATTGACAAACACCAAAATATAGTATGAAAACTACAACATAAAGAATTCCTCAACTTTTTATGAATTAAAGAAGGAAAGAAAGAAGAAAGATTAAACGATAACAATGACATCAGGAAATGTGTGCCTCTAGTAGAAAGATTGAGCCATGGATCAAAGGAAGTCATTATTTTGAGGGTTCAATATTCTGAAGGAAAGAAAAAACATTGTAATTGGCTAACACTGACATAAACTTGCAACGATCAAATGTTTTTTGTTTTAAAACTTTTTGCAAGAAGAACAAAAAACTCTCCAGGAGGAGGCATTGGTTTCCAATGAGCCTTCTTGCAAACCTTCAAATTCGAAAATATAGCAATGTTCTTTTAATGTTGGACAAACCCTTGTTAATTATTAGGAGCCATTATTTCCCATATTGATAGTCTCCTTGATCCTTTTGGATAAAAAGACACGTCTTAACTACAAATGTTAGTAGTTTAGTTTAACAGCAAAATATTCTAATTTATTAGGATTTAGAAAAATAATTACTTTAAGGAGATGATCAACCTCTCTCTTGTGTTTGAAAGATTGACAAGCAAAAAATGTGTATAATAAATGTAATTTTATAACCGTGCAAAATCAAAAAATTAAAATATGTTTGTAGAGTGCTAAAAAATATGCCACAATAGGCATCGAAAATTATAACAAACCAGTATGCATCTCATCCTAAAGAAACAACTTCACTGTTACATTGTTTTCAACATTTCAAGTTCCACTTGCAAGAATGTGACTTGCATAGCTTACTAAGAATCAACATTGCTGGTACTCCGTAAGTATCTATGCTCTAACCAATCACCTACTAAAGATATATGTGAAACTATTATCGGTGAAATAAATTGGAAGGCTCAATATAAAGATATATGTGAAACATTGTCGGAACATTTTATTTCACCATAAACCATTTTCAAACTACTAGTCTCCCAGAAGCTGAAATACCTGAAAGTTGAAAGTTGAGAGAAGGAACCTAGTATGAATGCATGCAATAAGAAAATTCCACAAACATCTTTGTCCATACTGCATAAACCCCCGCCATGCCAGAGAGCTTCACACAGTGCCAAATTGAGCTTCTTACTATCATAAAAGTCATTTAAGCCAGAAGAGCTGAGAAAATGATCAATTTTATTATGAATGTGGTACCTTCAAGTTGGTTCAAGACTCAAATAGATTAATCAACATCCCTACAAGCATCAGTACAAACACCCTTCCCATAAACAACTTCCACTGCTAATGTGTGTTCAAGTTTGGTTCACAATTCTGACTCCATGCACAAAATTCTATTGTTATCCTTGGAGACGAGACTATTCCAAAGGGGATGGAAAGACCAGTCCAGTTATTCACATATTATCCTTGAGACAATATCTTCAACATGTAATCCACTATAGGAAAAAATGGAGTACTTCCATTATGTAGCTTAGTTGTTAGCAACTTACAATATATATATTATCTTGAGGGAGGAGGACAAAGGAAGTCTCTTCTTAATATTTGGAACTTCGAAGTAGGTACTTAAGACTCCTGGTCCATAACATCCTTTCTCCCCCCTCCTCCTATCTCCTCCCAAAATGAGTTGATATTAACATGTATACACCCGTCGTGGCTTGACAATATGTAGGTTAAGAGGGGAGTGGGAGAGGGTGGATAAATGTGACTGCCACATGTATATCACATTATGCACAATGTAATGTATGTTGATTGGGTACTAATATGGCTACGCATCCTACGGATGGATCTTCCTTCTATCCCTGAGCAACAAAGTTCGCAGCGGAGAGGCTAAGGGGCAATGTTATCTACTCGGTTTTGTTACTACAAGGCTGTTTGTATGCTGAAAAATGAATGCATATGCAAGGAAAGGAAAAACAAGCATTACTTTATACTACCGACTTCTGATTTCTATACGAAATAGTTTCATTTTCCTTGCTTTCCATAAAACCCAAGCATAGTCTAGAATGCATAATGTCACAGATTTCGTATTTTAAGTCGCAAATTTAGATATTGTTTTAGTGGTTTGTGGTTTGGGGCCTTTCCATCCTTAACTACCTCCTCACTAGTTCCATGGTCTTTCAAATGGAAGAACTTGATGAGAAGATCATCAAGCGCTTGAATAAATCCCTCAAGCTACTTAAGTATTGGTCCAACACATATTCTATAATCAACAACCACAACTAAATACGACAATTTGAGGAAACCATAATACCATGCAAGCAAAATCCTTGCCGAGATCGCTGGTGTGAGTAACCAGCACAGGGACCCCTTTGTCGGCTATCGTTAGCACGCCGACGAGTCTCCGGGTTCGACTGCACAATAAAGATCACACAATCCATGAATCGACAAGAAAATAAACTACGAATACAACTTCCCCAAATCAGAAACCCTAGATTTCTCGGTCAGGACTGAACCTGGGTCTTAGCGCCGCATATTAGGTTGATGGCGTCGACCTGGGCTTGGAAACGAGAGGGGATGTAGGCACCGTTACTCATCCAATCCGAGTTGTCGATGCAGATCATCGTCGCCAACGGAAGAAGAGGATAAAAAAACAATAAGAAAAAAGAAAATTTAAAGAATTGTAATAGGGGGGAGAAAATATTAGAGGTGAGAGGAGAACCCAAATGATTATATGATTATGGTTATTAAAATATTCGAGAAGAAAAATATAAAGGAGAAGATTGTATGCGCGGGAGAAAAAAAGTGGCGCCCTACTTTTTCAATCCAGCTGACCAAGCCGGATGACCAAATCTTTATAGTTATTAACATGTTTTTTATTAAATTAATTATTTAGTATAAAAATATATTCTTTATTAGTACGGATTGATTTATGAGCTTCAAATATTTTTCACAATAAATTTGAAATATTTTCACAGTTTAGGTGAGAAACCCCTACTTTAAACGAGAATATTTTCCTTAGTCGTCATAAATTTAGTATTCTCCCTACCTTAGGCGAGAATGTTTTGTTTAGTCATCTTAAATTTAGTATTTTCATCTACTTTAAGGAGAGAATATTTTGTTTGGTCGTCTTAAGTTTTCTCTTGCAAAGATTTTTTTTGGTCGCCCAAACTAATTAATAGTCGCTAGAGAGTTCACAATTATTTTTGAAAATTTTTAGGACTTTAGACAATAACAGTAATTTTTTAGTTACTAAAGTTTAGTTTGGGCGACTATTTTTTTTGTCATCCCATATTTTGCGGCCTAAAGCCTTTATCCTTGTAGTGATTAACATGGGCCATGTGGTAGGATCTCCTTAAGCCTAGCGTGAATATGTGCATAAATTATTCAGTACGAAGCCGAGTATCATGGGACAATGTCTCCCGTGAGAAATCATCTCATGTGGGACTGAATTGAAAGTGCAAAATTCTGTTTTCTCCCGCAGGAACACATCAGTTAACCATTTTTCTAATTTTTTCTATAAATAGTCTCGATTTTCGTATGCTATGACAAAGACAATCATCATATCAACAGCCAGAGCATATTTTTTATAAGAGCACTCTGCCCATTAGTGTTTTGTGCACATTGAGAGCTCCAAAAAGTTCGTCGGATATTCGTCAACGGAGTAAATGAACCATACGTCGATTCAATCTTCACCGATACACTCTTCGAAATCTCTATTTTGTACTTAAAATTATTATGTAATTATATTCTTTGTAATGGAATTCTTTGTTGTTTTACAAATTATAAAAGTTTTTTTCTTGGAAGAAATTCACTACCAAAATATCTCGATTTAGCGACGGCCAGATCCGTCGCCCATCCGTCGCCAATTTGTATTAGCGACCGATCACTGACGGATCTTGGTCAAAATAATCTATCAGCAATCAGCTCGTCGCTAATAATGATCCGTCGCTAAGTAGTCGTCAAGCGACAGAATAGCGACGGCTTTTCGTCGTCACAATACGATGCATTAGCGACGACTTCCCGACGGTCTTTCGTCGATTTCAAGTATTAAATACTGAAATGTGTAGAAGCTAGCGACGGATAATCCGTCGGTAAACCATCGTAACAGCGTATCAGAGGGTATCGTTCCGTCGCTATTCCGTCGAATGATGTCGCTAACAAAGGACGGATTAGCGATGGAATACTGACGGATAATCTGTCGACCATGTTCTGGAAATAGCGACGGACAAGTCGTCGCTACGTCGTCGCTCATCCGTCAATGAAGCGACGGACTAGTGACGGATAATCCGTCGCCATTGTTCTGGAAATGTCATGCATTTCCAGAACCTTGGCGACGGATGTTCAGTCGCTATTCCGTCGAACTATGTATTTCCAGAACCCTGGCGACGAATTTTCTGACGCGAATCCGTCGACCACCCGTCGCTAACTAGAAACAGTTTCAAATCTCCAGATAGCAACGGATATTCCGTCGAAAGGTAGTCAAAAACTGGAAACATCCGTCGCTAAGCGGCCACTAGTCTGTCGTTAACTGAGTTTTTTTTAAAAAAAATGCAGAGCTTTTTCTGTTCAGCATAAACCAAACCAATATATAACGCACACCAATTATCCAACAATCACATAGACCAAATATATAATGCACACCAATTATCCAACCAATCACATAGACCAAATATATAGTGCACATCAATATAAAATTATCACAAATATTCTGAAATCATAAACTAATATCCGTCGCCAATAATTCAAAATTCCCAAAAATATTCCAAAATTCCCACAAATATTCCAAATTTTCTTAATTACAATACTTTAAGGAGGAGGAGGAGGAGTTCCATTGCCCGGTGGTGGTAATCCCTGTTGCGATCGACGAATATACTGCTCCACTAGGTACGGAGGCAAGTCGTCGTAGACACTGCTCGGAAGTTGGCGTAGCTGCTCTGGCGACATGAGATCAAGGAGTGTCGTCATAGTCGAAGGTGATACTAGAGGGACAGCAGGATTAAAAGAAAGATGACCAACGGAAGAAGGATCGGGAGCAGCAGTCGACGAACGGGCACCAGTAGAAGACGGACCGATACCAGCAGCAGACGGACCGACAGCAGCAGACGAAGGCAAAAAGTATGTGGCAATTTGCTCCTGTAAGGACGACACCGCCTCGTACAGCTGCGTAAGCTGCGACCTAACATCATCGTCTGTCGTGGCTGCGGAAGGAGGCGGTGTCGGTGGAAATCTTTGCGTCGCCATGTACAACGGCCCTAGGGAGCCGACTCCGTACAGGTGCCCTTTCTTAAAGCCGCCGACGGTATCTACGAACAAGTTGTTGCGAGTGGCCAAAGAAGAGGGCGTCCGGGCGGGCGTCGCTTCACCGATATCCTCGGTCTCAGTTAACTGAGTCCGACTAAGGGTCTCATGATACGCAGCCTATCAAACGAATGTATTTTTATTATAAGATTTACCTAATTGTAATCTAAATCCTATGTTTCACTAAGCTAAGTACGAATCCTAAGTTTACCTAAGTTATAGTCAGAATACTTTTAATTATAACGTGAATCTCATAAACATAAGTACTTACATCAGTCTCCTTGGCCCTCTCGTCGATGAAGCTCCTGTCCTTTCGTTTCTTGTGCGTATGCTGGAAGACGTCGTGCATGGTGACCGATTCTGGCGCCCAGCCCTCCTTCACCGCCCGTTGGGTTTGCATACAAAGTTTTCGTAGAACTTAATTAACTCCGCATATTAATAATACCAAATTCGATAGTGAAATAAATTTACGGTATCTCACCAGATCTGCAAGCGTCGCTGCATGGGACCTGGATCCCCCCGTATGAAGCCCCGCGGTCCGCCGGTTCACCTTTGCCTTCTCTGATTTCTCCTTGTACGCAGGTGTTTGCCATTGATTGTAAAAGTACAGAACAATTATATAGGAGGACTAGACTTAGACTCACAATACAAACTCGCTCGTACAAAGAAAGCCTAGGGACAAAAATCTAGGTACAGCAGTCTAAGTACGATTGTTTAGTTTTGATTCTGGGGGGTGACGGTAGAGGCTCGGGAAAGCGACGGCCGCTCTGCCTTACTCCTTGGATGATCAGACGTAGCCTTGGCTCCGGTGAAGAACTGCTCTCAAGATGGAAAGACTCTTCTGTGCGCGCCTTTGTCTCTCTGTGTGTCCAGCCGGGTGGAGAGGATCTCTCTTGCAAGGGAATAGCACCTTGCTATATTTCTTTGTTTTTCTCTGGATCCGATCTCTCCTTTTTCTTTTTTCTAAATTCTCCAGGGGTTTGCATGGGAATGGCATCTTGCTATTTATAGAAGTGGGGGAGTGATCATTAGGGTTTGCGTTGATTCTCCCCTTGAAAAGTCAGCGGCCAATCATCTGGACCATTAATCTTGATTATAATACATTTGGGCAGATAATTCTTGATTGCGCCAAATCCGTATGGACAATTAATGCTGATTGTGTAAAATTCGTATGTGCAATCAATGTTAATCGTCATAAATCTTGGGAAGCTCGGATCTCCTGCCACGTGTTTAATCCATGTGATTTCCATAAATCTGTTTTGATTTGGGTAATTATGATGATTGCACTAAATCAAGTTGTTGGAATTTATTGATAACTCTTGATTGATTTAGTGCCACGTGGGAAACTAATCTTCTGCCACCTGTCATAACCACGAGCCACAGCCGTATGAGGGTAGCTTCTTAGGTTTTGGACTGCATGAAGGTGGCAGCCGCATAGGTGAAGCCTCCGAAATCTGAGCTGCATGGGAGTGGTTTTTAATTGAGCCGCATAGGACTTGCCACGTGTCAAGGCTGCATGGGCGTGAGCCGCACGGAGATGATCCTCATGATCCGAGCCGCATGAGAACAGCGGCCGCATAGGGTGACTGTTCATAATT
The DNA here is from genome assembly GCA_029216955.1 of Iris pallida. Classification (NCBI taxonomy): domain Eukaryota; kingdom Viridiplantae; phylum Streptophyta; class Magnoliopsida; order Asparagales; family Iridaceae; genus Iris; species Iris pallida. Next base: position 8,521,719 of record JANAVB010011395.1, on the reverse strand, counting down.
TGAACCGCATGACAAGGGTCTTCACGCTCCGAGCCGTATACGAGCATTAGCCGCATGGGGTGGTAGCAGCCGCATAGGAGGCTTTGTAGTTGGTGGATCCTGCCAACTGCAGAGGAGATTTTTTCTGTTTCCCGAGAAATATGCCGTCATATCGAAGTTCATCATTTCAGCTTTAGTATCAGAGTTATTACTTTATGTCAGAGCATTTAATGAGAGCAGTCACTTTATGACCAGCTATAAAGCTGCATAGGGTCACGTGATTCTCGCCTGAGCCGTATGAGGCTATTTAAAGAGTTTCTGAGCCGCATAAGGCTCTGATATATTCCTGAGCCGCATGAGGCTCCTTCTGTTTTGAGTTCTGAGCCGCATGAGGCTCTGATATATTCCTGAGCCGTATGAGGCTCCTTCTGTTTTGAGCCGCATGGGCTCCTTCTGTTTTGAGCCGCATGGGCTTCTTCTGTTTTGAGCCGCATGGGCTTCTTCTGTTCTTTTTCATGCTTCTACAAGACCCCGTTCAAAGTTTTCAATTTGAAAAATTAGAATACTTTGAATAAGAAGCATGGCCATATGAGCTCCGCTGGCTGCATAGGATGTTCTTGGCCGCATGGCTTGTCTGGCCATATAGACTCCTTAGCCGCATGAACTGCTCTGGCCGCATCGACCGCTTCTGGCCGTATACTGTTCTCTCTGCCACGTAGGTGGAATTAATTGCTCTTGATTCGTTATGATTTGGAGCCGTCTTTAGGGGGAATCCCAAGAGTCGGTTCATTAAATATTTGGATTTTGTGCTTTGATGAATCTTCTTTACGAGAGAGGGGGTGAAATTCGAGGAGTCAGTTTTTTGCCTGCAGCAAATGACCCGAAGCGATTTATCGGACCACGTGCGCCCCCTATATCGGCCTATAAATAGGGTGTTGTTAGGATAGAGAGACCTCTTTGCCTTCTTTTGTCTTCCTCTTCTCTTGCCCTAAGCTGATGTTCTTCCTTCTCCGATCATCATCACCAATGGCCCCCAAAGCTTCCACAGCCGCTGCGAAGGGAAAGGGTGTGGCTTCTTCGTCAGCCCCGACGCCAGAAGTCCACCCCGACGTTCATCTCCCCATTGCTGGTAAGGGTTTGGGGCAGATCGTATCTTTTAAAACCAAGACGGCTCTGTTGCATGCTTTATGCACAAGCCTTTAATGCGTTCCCCGTTCTCATCAGCTCTGTTCAATTTATTTGGGCCACATGTGCATCCCATGTCCGAGCCGCATGGGGTATATCCCATGTCCGAGCCGCATGGGAGTCGTCCAGTGGCCGCCTAGACGCTTCACGAACTGGACCGCATGGTGACCCTTCGAATAAAGCCGCATGAGTCCCTCTGAATCGAGCCCGCATAAGTTCGTCTGAATTGGGATGCATGAGGCTGTGCTGCATCGAGCCGCATGAGCTCCCCTGACATGAGCCGCATAATGCTCCGCTAAGTAGAACCGCATAAGCCGACGCTAACTAGAGCCGCATAGGCTTACGCTACTCGGTGCTGCATAAGCTCGTTTTGAAATAGAGTCGCATAAGCTTGTCTCTAAATAAAGCCGCATAGACTCATGTGAGCCAAAGCACTTAGTAGTTTCGTTCTAGCCATCTTTTGATTTGTTTCTTTCTTTGTTCTTCAGTGAATCTGCCAGTGAATGCTGCTGGAGAACTTCTGGTGGGGCGCACCCAATCTGCTATGAGCTATAGGTACGATCATATAGTCGAGTATGTGACGAACCAGCTCCCAAAAGAGCCTTTGGGGAGGCTGAATGCTATCAAGAAGCAGTCCTTTCACTTCCTCTGTGCCATGATAAACTCGGGATAATTGGAGGGGGAATACCTGAAGCCTGTGTTCCTCTTTGGGGATGTTTTGTCTGTGAAGAACACCCGGGCACTGGATATATCCGAGAGCTGGGACTTTACTCTTGATCGGGTGGAGATCCACATCCCTCCTATAGAGCGTCATTTCCCTTTGTCCTGGTTCAATATGCTACCGCTAGACAGAAAGATGGTAGACTCTTTGACTCCCAGCAAGTCGGGGATATTTGTGGGAAACATCCATTACAACAGGAATTTGGGATCAGCGTATCCGGGAAGGGAACCGGTCGGTCGATACATGATGGGACTTGCTCCGAGTACCTTCATAAACGTAACGGGTCCCAATTTTACGTTCACCCAAGCTGATACCTTCTTGAACCAGCTTGTTCGGAAAGGGTCTTATCCTGTTGGCCGGTTGGCATTGGTAAACTGGATAAACCCTATTCCTTCGTGGGCCAACTTGACCACGTGGATTCTACGAAAGTATGAGGCTTTCCTGCGTGAGATCGGCCTTTACCACGCTATTTGGGGCACCTGTCATGGTCTGCCCATAAATAAACCGTTGTTCATGGCTCTTCTGGAGATGTTCAACCGGAGGATGGGTACCTTCTTCACGCCCGGAGGGGAGTTGGGACTTGCTCTCCACGAGATGTATGTTGTCTCCAAGCTGCCCTGGGGGGAGGAAGTCTTTGAAGTGTACACCTCTACGAGCGAAGAGCTCGAGGATTTGGATCGGCAGTTCCTGGGCTTTGTTGCCGTGTATCGGGAATTGTTATGTCACCACCGTACTTGTCATCAGACGGCTATCAAGAAAGACGGTAGCTCGGAAGGGAGCACTCCTCACACCACCACCTGGGTCGCATATCTTTTTATACTCGGTGCCTCAGGCCAGGTTTCTTCCCGAAATCCTCAGACTCATGAGGAGGTACAATACTTGGTGTCGACTGCCAAGAGATCGAGCTCTACGGGCAACACCTTTGGGAGTAAGACGGACTCCTTTAGTTATTTTTATTACGGTACTCAGCGACTGTCGGAGAAGGCGCTCCTTGCGGGATTTCTGATGATGTGGCTGCGGAACTGCGTAGTCTCCGGAGGGGTGGGTTCTATTGAGAGGATCAGTCGCCACTTTAACCTTTCCGCCGTAAAGCTGGTTTTTAGGGTCAAATTGGCCCTTCTTCCGGCCATGGTGTGCAGCATACACCATGGCCTTTGCGCTTTTTTGTCCAAGGTTATCGCCCGTGACACGGTAATAGATTTTGAGCGCGTAGAACTGCCATACCATTATCTAATGGGGTGGCTGCTAATGTACTGCCGGTCTCTGATGAGGCCTGGAGGAGATGACGACGTTAAGGCTGATGACGCTTTCATTTTCCGATTCCACCATCAGCCCTGGGAGTACAGCACCATGCTAGCCTATCAGAGAGCACTGGCAAGAGTGGACATATACAACTTTTTTGTGTTCGTACCTCGTTTTACTGCTGAAGAGGTGAGGAGCACACATGTTGATGGTACCGAACCCCCTCTCCTCTTACCTGTAAAATGCTCCTTTGGCTGCGTAATATTCGCCCAGCGCATCTGATATATCGTAATCGCAACAATGTCTACTTGGAGCCCTACATGCCCAGCAGGTTTTCCTGCCAGTTCGGGTATAGCCAACTATTCTTGGACAGTCCCAGCTCTTGCCTGGGCTTTGAAGGTAGCATCCTGGACGGTATCAGGGCATGGCATTATTACGACACGGTTCATACTCGAACCACCTTTTCAGTCCCTGATGGCGAGGTGCCAGGGGAGATTTTATAAATGGCGGCCTTATATCATGTCACAGAGGACAAGCCTCCCGTTAATTTTGATCCGAGTACTAGTTTTATCGCGGGTACTGGCTTGGAGGGGAAGCCCAAGGGGTCTAAGAAAAGGAAGAGGAAGGCGAACACAGTTCCCGTGCCTGACTCGGAGTCCACCACTACGGACGAAGAGAATGATGAACACGATACAGATAACTCTTCCCTTCTGGTAGAAGATGTTGGGGCGAATCAGCTGCCTATTATATCAGATGAGATGGTGGAGGATCAGCCGTCTATTGCACCTAGCCCTGTACGAAAACGTAGCAGGTAAATCTTCCATGTTGGCGGTATTCCTTACTTTCGGAAACGGGCTGCGACCAGACGTCACAAGTTAACTATAAGGAAGAGAAGTAAGGACGTCGACCCCGCTTCAGAGGTAAATTGAGCTACTATTTTCTTCATTCAGTCAGAAGAAGAGGAGTCTCACGAACCGGCCACTGTTTCTGAAGTCGATCCAGCCCTGAACACTTTGATCAATGACGTGTGTGCCGGGATTATTTCTGTCGGGGCTCTCTCGATTGCGGCTGAGGGATCTCACAGTGCTGAGGTTGCGACTCGAGATGACGGGGGCTCAGATGAACCTGTCCCCGAAACTGCTGCATTCCATCAGGGTGACGTTGATCCAGTCGTGCCTCCTTCCGAGGCGGCCGGGGCAGAAAACCCAGCCGGATTCAGCTTGGGGGTTACCGGTGAGGGGACTATGGCGGTTGTGAGCGAATCTCAGCCTTCACAACCCTCCCTTGGTAAGATAAGCTAAATTTTGACTAATGAGGAGGCCTATTCGCTCTATCATCACATCCTTCGGGTTACGTTGATTGATGGTTGCTCTGGACATACAGGTCCTGCCTTTTCAGTGTCGATGACGGACATTGTTAAGGTAGGCTCTGCTAGTGGGGATTTGGTGAAAGGGAGCGTGCCCCCTCCTCTTCCGACTTATCTTGAGGGGCCTCCTGCCGGATCGAGTTCGGGAGGTCATATGGCGGCACAACCTGGACAAGAGCAATGGTCCCTGCATCTTCCTCTGCTCGTATGACTTTGGGGGTTGACCTCTCAGCTTTATCGAGTATCCGGGTTGTTCGGGCCGCGGTGGAAGAGTTGGCCGCTGTTCAAGCGTCCTTTCGCTCAGAATTTATTTCCCTTGTGGCAGGGGCGGCAAGTTCTGCTGCGTCTTCTTCGACACTGCCAGCCACCCTCCCTTTGACACCGTCCTCTACGGAAGTTCTGGATGAGGCGTCGCAGGATGTGGTTGATAGTTTCTACCGCCACTTGAAAAGAGGAGTAGAAGCTGCTGTGGAGCGGGGAACCCCTTTTGCCTTGGCCCGACAATGCGCCCAAGGCCAAATTGACATTCTCAAAACTCTCTCCGGCGGGGCAGGAATAGCTGTGCTTCTGGAGCCCAAACTGTTGGAGGCTGATCAGCTTGTGGCCCAGTTTTAAGTGTTGCGATAAGCTGATCTGTCCGCAGCAATTGATCAGGAGCGGGGGTTCCTCACCACCGCCTTGGAGAAGATAAGGCTCGCGTGGGATACATCTAAGCCGGTTATAATAAAGGACCTCGGCGACCTATCTCTCTTGTACGACCAGCTGAGCCACCGGAGTGAGGTTTGTAGGGCTCAGGAAGCAGCTGCCTCCCCGGGAGTAATTGATACAAGGGAGCAGATTCTCGAATTTCAGAAGAAGCTGGCCTTCTTGGAGTCTGAGCTTGAAGCTTCTCGTACGGACAAAGAGCTGATTATTTAGGATACCGAAAGGATTTCCAGAGCTTCTGCAAATCTGGAACGTGCTCTGAAGAAGTTTAAGGAGGGCTGGCGGGCTCACGCGCCCTTGGAAGATGCGGCGCTGCTGACTCAGGAGGCTGAACATCGGGCCAAACAGAGGTTTGAGCGGTCGACTGCCTTGTTGAGGGATCGTCTCAGGGCACTATGTATCGCCGAACAATAGTCGGCTTTTTTCCTCCTCTTCGTTTTCGTTCTTTTCCTTCCTTAAGTGGGACGTGGTCCCCAGAACATGTAGTATTTTTGCCTTTCAAACAAAAGAGTATGCTTTATCCTACCCTTTATTTGTATTACTTATTGTGTTTGTGGTATTTGTGGTATTTGCCCCACTGGGGAGCTGTTTGTGGACTTGTTACCCTTGGCATACCTTAGTTTTAGGTACAGATAACAAGTTGATGGGAATATTTGGAATGAATCCACCGTAAGGTGGCTATGGACGTTCCTGGTATCGGGGAAAAGAATGTCGTGGGGCAGCTGGGCCCCTGGGGCATGATGGAAAGTGAGGGGCATGTACTAGGAAACTTAGTACAACATTTATGGTCAGCAGTGGACATTTGTGGTCAACAGAGGACATTTGTGGGCCTATTATCCTTGGCGTACCCTGTTTTTTTTGTACGGATAATAGGTCGAGAGAGAACCAACATACTTACTCAGAGGTAATGAGGACGTAGTAAATATGAGGGTTTCTTCGATGGAGCCTTCCCACTCAGAGGCAATGAGGACATGGCAGGAGTGGGCTCCATGAAGGAAATATAGAACAACTCAGAGGTAATGAGGACATGGAGGTTCTATGTGAGGGGCAGTTTATTTTTGATGGAAGGGAAACAACAAAGAGGTAGCATCGACATGGTTGTCTTAGAAATTTGTGGATCTGTTACCCTTTTTGTGCACTGAAAGTGCGGGTATTAGATCTTAAGAAGAGAGTTCTTTTAGGAGGAAAGTTCAGAGGTATGATCATACATGACTTACTACCTAGGAGAGGCGATATAGATTTATCTTTAGTGACCAGAGTATAAGTTCAGCGGTACCTGCGGGTACATAACTCGATAATCTGGGGGAGTTGGAGTCGGCATGTGAGTTCAATGGTACGAAAGAGTACATGACTCGTCATTCTGGAAGATTTGTAGTAGGGATGTGAGTTCAGTGGTATGAGAAAGTACATGACTCATTATTCTGGAAGATTTGTAGTAGGGATGTGAGTTCAGCGGTACGAGAGAGTACATGACTCGTCATTTTGGCAATTTGTAGGCAGGATGTGAGTTCAGCGGTACGAGAGAGTACATGACTCGTTATCTTGGCAACTTGTAGGCAGGATGTGAGTTCAGCGGTACGAAAGAGTACATGACTCGTCATCTTGGCAACTTGTAGGCAAGATGTGAGTTCAGTGGTACCAGCGGGTACGTGACTCATCACCCTAGAGGATGTCATTTCAGACGTAATACTTCTTTAGGAACTTGCCGTTGATGGGCAACATAAGCAAGTCTCCGTTTTGGTTTGCGAGGCGGTAAGCTCCATTGGAGAATACAACATCAATAATAAATGGGCCTTCCCATTTTGGCTGGAACTTGCCGGTGGTTTTGTGAGTCATGACCATCGGCCTTCGAACTGCCAGAACCAGGTCGCCTACTTGGAATATTCTGGTTTTAACCTTCTTGTTGAAGGCTCCGGAGATACGTGCATGTATAGCTCGATTCGTTGTTGAGCTAGTAGGCGCTTCTCATTTAGAGCCTCCAATTCTTGTAGTCTGCGATGGTGATTATCATCCGTCGTCAATCTGTATGTGAGAGCTACGCGGAGTGAGGGGATTTGAGTCTCCAGCAGGAGAACTGCCTCACTTCCATATACCAGAGAGAATGGCGTGTTCCCAGTGGCCGTTCGTGCTGTAGTATGGTACGCCCATAAGCATTCGCCAAGCTTCTTATTTCAGTCGTGCTTATTTGATGACACGAACTTCTTGAGAAGCTTGATGATTGTTTTGTTGAATGCTTCAGCCAGACCATTAGCCACTGGGTTGTATGGTGTTGAAGTAATATTCTGGACACGGTACTTGTTGCAAAATCGATAGAAGGCATGGCTTACGAACTGCGGACCATTATCATGGATGATTCTTCGGGGCAGTCCAAAGCGATAGATGACGTGATGCTTGAGGAAGCTGATCACGTTTGAAGTTTTTACTTCTGCAAGAGGAACAACCTCCGCCCATTTGGAGAAGTAATCTGTGATTGCGAGTATGAAGCGATGTCCTCGGGACGAAGACAGAGTGATTGGACCGATGATGTCCATTCCCCACGCTTCAAAGGGCCAGGATGCCACCGTCGGGTGTAGAAACTCGGATGGCTGGTAGATGAAATCTGCGTGGACTTGACAGGCTTTGCATTTTTGTGCATAGTCTATTGCGTCTGCAACTATTATGGGCCGGTAGTAACCCATTCGATGAAGGAGATCTTGTAGTTTCTGGCCAGGCTGATGGGCTCCACAGATGCCATCGTGAGCTTCACGCACGGTTTCTTTGGCTTCTGTATTTGACAGGCATCGAAGCAGTAATCCATCGTATGATCGCCGATATAGCATTTTTGTCTTTGTATCGTAAAAGAATCTGAGGAAACGTCTTCTAATAGAAGTAGCTTCCTTCGGATTCTTTGGCAGGATGTCGTAGACTACGAAGTCGATGAACGGTTGTCTCCAGTCTGGTGCTTTGTCGACTGTCAGGGTGGAGTAGCTCTCGGCATACTTATTCTTGGGACAGACCAACTCACAACCTATGATGTCAACCAGATGATGAGCATGATTCGGAACTGCTAAGGAAGCAGCTAGGCCTGCTAAGGCGTCGGCTTCAATGTTCTGGAGCCTAGAAACGTGTTCTATGAAGAACCCTTCCAAGAAGGAGATGATGTCAAAAGCTGTTTGGTGATAGGGGATCATGTCTTCATGACGTACTTCGTACGAGCCCCGGATTTGATTGACGATTAGCTGCGAATCGCTGTATGCTTCAAGTTGCTCAACCCCCAGCTCTTTTACGAGTCGGAGGCCAATGACCAAAGCATTGTACTCAGCCACGTTGTTTGAATAGGGCTCCGTGAGAGAATAAGCCCGATTGATCACCAACCCGGTGGAGAAAATTAGCACTATTCTGACTCCAGCGACGATGTTGCCCTTGGGCCCGGTTCTAGAAGTGCCGTCGAAGAACATTCGTCATATGGTACCACGGGAGGCCATATTTGAATTAGCAACCTCATCTGGCATCTCTTCATCTATTTTGGTTGACTCCGAACCTGGATGAGCTACTAAAAAGTCTGCCATAGCTTGACCTTTAACAGCCTTTTGTGGGACGAAGATCATGTGGTAGGGGACAGTAATATCGCCCAGGTAGCAAGGCGAGAGCTGAGTTCACCTGGCTTAGTCATGAGGACCCTGAGGGCGTTTACTCTTGATATGACATAGATAGTTTTTCCTGTGATGCAGTGTCGCATCTTCTGAATGGCGAAAACCAGAGCTAGGTACTCTTTCTCTACGGTAGTGTATCAATGCTCCGGCCCCATCATCATTCGGTTGAGGTAATATATGGCTTGTTCGTGGCCTGCCTCATTGTTTTGTGCTAGCAGAGCACCGAGAGAATGTTCCATCGCTCGTACATAGAGCAAGAATGGCCTTCCTGCAATCGGGGATACCAGGACTGGAGGGTTTGTCAGGTATTCTTTGATGATGTCAAAGGCACGTTGGCATTCTTCATCCCATACGAATGAGACGCCCTTCTTCATGAGGTGAGTAAATGGCTGACATCGTCCGGAGAGGTTGGAGATAAACCTCCTGATGTAGGCTAGTCTCCCTTGAAGGCCTCAGAGTTCACGAAGATTTCTCGGGGGACCCATCTCCATGATCGCCTTCGTCTTCTCAGGGTCTACGTGGATACCCTGGGAGGTAATGATGAAACCTAAGAACTTTCCGCTGGATACGCCCAAGAAGGATTTTATGGGGTTTATTTTCAAATTGTGCGTTCGTATCAGATCGAACACTGTCCTTAGATCATGCAGATGATCTTTCTTAGAGCGGCTTTTGACGGCGATGTCGTCAACGTAGCACTCTATTGTTTTATGCAAGTGGTCTCTAAAGATGATGCTCATAGCTCTTTGGTATGTGACGCCAGCATTCTTTAAACCAAAAGGCATGACTGTGTAGCAGAATGTGCCAATTGGTGTTCGGAATGATGTATGCTTTTCGTCGTCAGGGAACATCTTGATCTGGTTGTACCCCGAGAATCCATCCATGAATGACATACGTTCAAAGCCGCAGGTGTTATCGATCATGATGTCTGTGATAGGGAGAGGGAACTCATCCTTAGGACAAGCCTCATTCAGATTGCGAAAGTCGATGCAGATTCGAATCTTTCCACTCTTCTTGAGGACTGGAACTATGTTGGCGATCCAGTCAGGATGCTGCTCCTCACGGATGAAGCTGCTGGCTATCAGTTTGTTTACCTCGGCTTCAATAGCATTCATGACGTCAGGACGGAACCGACGTTGCTGTTGCTTGACTGGTTTTACGTCTGGACAGATATTGAGTTTGTGAAGCACAATCTCGAGGTTTAGTCCCGACATATCTTCGTAGCTCCAGGCGAACACATCGATATATTCTCTGACGAATTGTAGTAGTGATTCTCGCTCTTCGTCGGTCAGATTCTTACTGACGAAGATGGGCTTTGGAGAGGATTCATCACCTAGATCGACTTGTACGACCTCATCCTCGGTGGGAGGCTCTTTTTATTCAAACCGCTTCTCCTACTGTGCATCTAGTTGTTGTGCCCATGGCTCTAGCTCAAGAAGTTCGGGAATGTCTTCATCTTCTTCGTAGGCATCGGCAAGTGCCATATTGACGGACCAGACTTGCCTGAGCATATCCCCGATGCTTATATCTGAATCGAAAGTAGGTGATATGGTTGAGTGTGAGTGCCAGTCGCACCCTTCGTCTGAGCTTTCAGGTGTCGTCGCGGGTGTGACATAACCTAGCCCACATCTGATTTTATTGTAGTAGTCTCGTAGTTTCCCAGCCGGGACCGGCGATTATAAAGGTAATCGCCGTCCAGTATCGTAGTTCAAGCCTGGTATAGTTTCCAGATCATACCCTTGTTTTTGCATAAGGTACTTGGATTGGGGAAATATACAGATAAAGGGGCAATCTTCTGGTGTCGGGTTCGAGCTCAACTTCTTCTATCTTGAAGGGCCGTGGATCATTCTTCTGGCCGAAGATGATTGGGTGATCCCCTTCCTCGATTATGCGGTAAGCGTCTTCCACTGGAGTAAGTTGGTTTGCGATGTAGACATTTGTCACTTGTGTGTGCAGGTGAGCGCCTATACCGTATTCCATAGCATACATTGTACAAAGCTTATTAAGCTCGAGGTAATTCAAAGATAGCCCTTTATTGATGAAGTAAAGTATCTTTTCCAGTAGGATTACATCGTCTGCGGATGGAACATTAGTGTAAGCAGCCACATACTTGGCCAGCTCTGACTCTTCTTCAGCCACTTTCTGAGTAAATGCAGACTGAGAGGATGATTTGGGAAACTTGATTATCAGGGGCACCATGGGTAGAGCAGAATGTGGAGTTATTGGCATACTAGCTACCCCCAGTTTGGTGCTCGATGCTGGACAGGGAGTTGTTGGCTGGCTAGCAGTCCCTGGCTTAGTGCTCGGTTGCCGATTCATTCTGGGAAGACGAATTATCATCGGTTTGACAGAGGGATTGAGCTCCTCTGTTTGTGGTCGGCTAGCTTTAGACAGCCTGATTATCAGTGGCTCTGTCGTGGATCTTGGCGCTTGGCCAGACTTTGGCAGTCGAATTATCATCTGTTCCTCCTGTGTAGAGAGGCTAATTGCGTCCTTACGCAGAGTGGCTGTAAGGGGCGCAGTTATGCCAGGCTTGCGGGCTTGGAGGTGGATCGTCAGGGATTCTTCTGATCCAGATGCTGCTTCAATTTGAGCTTGAGTATCTCCTTCGGCGAGATGCTTCTTCGACTTCTCATACAAGCACGAGTCTGAGTAGTAGGACTCGACCCCTTTGAAGGGATCAATGTCGGCAAATTCTGTTCTCACGAAGCCTTGCTTGTCGATGTACTTGAAGCACTGGTGCAGTGTGGAGGGCATGATCATGTAATCGTGTATCCAAGGATGTCGCAGAAGAATATTATAGGAAGTGTCCGCATCTATAACATAACAGGTTACTTCTGACTGAAGGTCGCCGATTTGGCACTTTAGGCGAATCTTCCCGATCGGGTAGCTCCTGCCCGAATTGAAACCGCTGATGGCGGTGCTTGTCGACATCAGGCGATACATCGGGATACGCAGATGGTGTAGTAGGATCTTTGGGATGATGCTTATGGAAGACCCGGGGTCAATATGCATCTGATCGACCTTGATATCGTCAATATACCCAGTATAATACAGAGGGCGATCGTGCAGGTTAGTTTTGATAAGCATATCCTGCGGAGTGAAGACAATGTTTGGCATTGACCCTGTGCGAGCGCTATCCTGGAGGTCTGCCGGCGAGTCCTCCCCAGTGAGATTGGACTGAGCCAGGTACGCATTGGCATTCTGGAGTGCTTCGCTTAGTGCGACACGGACATCCTTGGAGAGTCTCAGGAGCTCATATAGCGACAATTTGGCCGGTGTCTTGGCCAATTGCGCCAGGATGTCAAAGTTGTATGGCCTCTCTAGCCCATGAGGCGTCTCTCTTCGGAGTGGTTTATCGAAGCGAGTCTCCTTCGGCCTAGGCTTGTCGGTCGTCGAAGGCTGCGGAGGTCCTGGAGCATCAGCAGCTGTCGGCTGCTGATCTTCAGCCGAGTTACCCGGTGGAGGTTGGGTTTGTGCGCCGGAGCGGGTAACAATAGCAGCAGCTTCTTCGACCTCTGTCGAGATCGTGCGGCATGATTTGACTTTCCTATTCTTCTTCTTACTGGTGGAGGGAGACGCGGACTAAGTCACCTCAGGTACCAAGTCCGGATGGACCCACATGATCTCCCCTCGTGATGTGGTAACACTACACCAAAACAGTCATTTCCTAACGACTATAAGCGTTAGGAAAATTATTACTAACGGTTTTTTGCCGTTGTAAATACGGTGTTGGAAATTTTCCTAACGGTAAAAAACCGTTGGAGAAATAAATTTGCTAACGAAAAAAAACCGTTGGGAAAATAAATTTCCTAACGACAAAAAATGTTGGAAAATTCACTTTTCTAACAGTAAAAAACTGTTAAAAAATTCACTAAAACTGTTGGTAAATTTACTTTTCTAACAGTAAAAAATGTTGGTAAATTCATTTTTTAACCGTTGGAAAAGTATATATGGAACAAAAATAGATATTTATTTCTTGAAGAATCTAGTCCAAGGGACCTTCAAAGCCTTCTAGTTTTAGTCAACTACAATTTTATTAAGACCTCAGGAACAACTCAACTCAAAAGTTAAACACACCCAACATGAGAATAACAAGAACATAAAGTCACAAACATCCAAATTATAAATAAAAAAGAAATTACAAGACCCCAATCCTTTTTCTCATATTTCAGATTCAAACAAAAAATTGAGTATAATGTCACATGGTGAAATATAAATAGAAGATCAAGAAATGACCCATGTTACAACTTCCAGGACCAGTGAAATTGCCCCCAAAACTACAATAATAGAAATATAAGTGCTTTCCATTTCTTCTCGGGATCCAAGATGCCTAGGCCCTTGAAGATGTTGATGACACTCAAGAGTGTGATCATGTATCCGACCGAGTGGTGGTACGCGTTCCAGTAGATCCGATGTTTGTTGTCCCTGTTAGGCCTTAGAAGCAACGCAAACACCTACACAAAGTGTCAAAAAACACTTCCATTAATATGGGTCTCAGCTTAACAAATAGGTTTGTACTGATAGATCCAATTGTCAAGAATTTATCACTAAACTTGATGGAACTATATCACAGATTGAATATGACTAAAGCGAAGATGAAATATAACATGATGTATCGAGAGAAGAAGAAATAATTACTTTGTATTGTATTGGTTGCAACTGTTTCCAAATTTTGTACCAACAGTCGACGTTTATGATATTTTACAAAAAAGATTATACGAACTTAGACAACAAAGTATTATAGATAACATATGACAACTGAAATACCTGAAGAGTAGCTAGGCAGAAAAGCAATCCCGATGTTGTGGTGGCCGTGGTATGTGATTCCAGATGATTCAGAGTTTTACAAGAAAGATTATACGAACTTAGACAACAAAGTAGTATAGATAACATAATTGAAAATTGAAATACCTGAAGAGTAGCAAGGCAGAAGAGAGGAATCCTGATGTTGTGATAGCCGTGGTACGTGATTCCAGATGATTCAGAACCGAGCTTAAGCCCAGTCGAGCGCTTTCTGCAGCTCGCCATCGTCCAACTACGAAATGCATGTCTCTACACCTCTAACTCAATTTTGTTGTAAGGGAAATTTGAGACTCATCGACCCATAAAAGAAACGTCAATGAAAGGTTAGAAGTATGACAAATATAGATTTACCTGTTAACATTGTTAGAGTAACATGAATTAGGAAGAAAAGGTAGTCAAGATCCACATTGGATTCTATAAGACAATAATAGAAAAAATTTCCAGTCTACTTTGTTAACTAGCAAACAAATGCATTATCTAGTACTGTGCCTCAGAGTCTCGATAGATACACACTCGACTAGAAAAAAAAATGATCATAGAATAGATAACATGATTGTATTTTCTTGTCTCATTACCAATTTGATGATAAAAAAATATAACATGATTGCAGTGCTAGAATCTCCGAGAAGGAGTAGATGTGTGATGGATTATAAGGTTTAGTTTTTCAAAAATGACCCTTTGGATTTCAAACCTGCTATAGATAATACCTGAAGAGTACCTTTAAATCATCCTTATTATGAGCCTTCAAGCACCCAACACAATTCAAGAAGAAAAATTGCATTAGATGATTCCGGTAAGTATGTTTCTTCATTATATAAAAGAAATGAAGAGCATTCTCAATACCTGCATGAGCTTTGGAAATGTGAGTAAATACATAAATTCAAAATGCATATAAAAATGAATAGTCTAAAATTTCTATTACCAAAGAGCCATTGAGGTCGTTTGAAATGACTGAATAAGAAAATGAAGACAGTGAGCGAAAGAAAGGCACATGTCCAGTTAAGTAGAAGTGCACAACAGATCTTTATGATCCTAGAAAGTAATTCATATAAGAAAACTAAAGGTTGTAAACCCACATGATGCCATGTTTCATACACAACTAATATAAGATACAACTACTCATCAAAGGATTCCGCAATGGAGATAGTGGACCTCAACAAAAGGTGTCAAAATTCTGTGATCTTCAGACATTATTCGAGAAAGTTGAATTCTAAAGCAGAGTTATATTTGGATAAAAACACCAAGATATGCAGTGTTTTACCAGGTAGCATGACCATAAAAGGCTACTAAATAGTACCTTGATTTGTTGAGATTTGACTGATGTCAGTATCTATCGGCTATAGACCACTATTCTCTGCCAATGCCATTGGAGCGACATCTAATGCTTCAGCAAAAGACCTGATAGCATACTGCAAATTTAACGGTCAATCACGTAAGAATATTAAGATTGTGATGGTATATAGCAATGGAAGGGGCTATATATCCTTAATAACAATATATCAACTTCAATTTTGTAAAAATGTATCAACTTCAATTTTGTACAAATATAATGGTAAATGCCAAGAAGTCTGCTAATATCGATAATAACAATATAACTTACACTCCCGTCGATCTGATGTCCTCCTGTCATCATCCACGTGATAACCAAAAGGGAGAAAAAAGTGAGGAGGTGAGATGATACAGAGTAAGATGGTTAGGAAAAGTAAAAGGTGGACCGAAACTTATGGGTCAAGGAAACTGAATCCCTTTTTCTTCAGTTTTGCAAACAGGTGCTCAAGGACACTCATTAGCACCTATCAAATGGTTTTCCTTTTACCTTGGAATATGTTAAATTGATGCAAATGTCATTTATTGACCTGAAAGTAAGTTCCCCTAAGGGAAGGCTATCACTCTGTACTTTTGAAAATGCTCCTATATGCTTTCATTCAAAGTAGCATCCGATTTTTTTGTGATCTATGTTTTATAAATGGAAATCATTACTTACACAAAAATATAAAATATTATGTAAGTTTAACTATAACACTCGTAAGATGCAAAGGTAAAAGGACGGTAATCAAAGTATAATGTTAAAAGTAATAAAGAGGGTAAACTGGGGTGATAAGACATTTGAAACTAGGAAATAGGTGATGAATGCCTCAAGGGAATGAGTAACTGAACCTAAACAGTGATGTCAATCTACTGATACATTCCACTGCTATCAAGAATCGTGGTGAAGAGAAATTTTTGAACTATAGCTATGAAATAAATTACCTTTCATAGAATCTGAGATACTTGATTGATGCTCCTGCACATGAAACTTAAAATTTTCAAACAAAGGTGACCAAAAGTATAGTTTACCTATAAATTTTTACTAAACAGCAAATACAACTGATATTATATATATATATTGGTATAAATAATAATAAATTTTAAAAAGAACCGGTAAAGCAGATGTCTTACCCTCCTCAAGAAGAATAGCAACATTTTCAATTGTATTAATAAGCATATTGGCAGCCTCAAATGTGATGTTTAGATCAGAGGGAAAATCATAAATATAATCTCCAGGCCTAGTATACCTCCATCTCTCTCGATCCAATAGTAAGTTCAGCAACCCATTTCTCAAGTTTTAGTAACAGAGCTGCAAAAGTTAGATAAAGTCATTTCAGATTGCTTGATAGAATAAATCAGTGTTGTTCTTTCTAGGAAAAATGTCATGTAATCGGAGTTGATGAGTCTATTTAATCCTAATTATTTATCTCAATCTAGTTCACAATCTTGAAACATCAGACATAATATAAACACACTATAACATCCTTTACATGTTACAGACAAGCATGCATGCTATAAGTGTTCAGGCCTCCTACAGCGTTGTCAATCTTGCATCTTATACTTACTTCCTCCCCAAGTAAAGTTGGATTATCATAATCTTCTTCCTTTAGATAGCTACCTCCACCCAATCAAAATTGCACAATTAATTGATTTCGCATAATTATAAAATTGAAAGCCACCGACAGTCACCAAAAACACACTTGCTCCAAGTGAAAAGAAGTATAGAAATGTCTAGCTCGTGTTTGGCTGTGAGAAATGTCTAGATCTTGTGGGTCTCCAATCTGGAATGTGATTGGTTCATTTGGTGTTGGAAATATTTGGTGGTGATCGGATTGAAACAAGATCTTGTGGGTCTCCCACGACATGTAATACGGGCATCTGCATAACATGTCCCATATATGTTTAACATATTTATATAACTAATACGAATGAAGCAATATGGTACTATATATTAGGAAATACAAAAGCTATAAAGAGATGCAGCATAAAAACCTACGGCCCCTTTGTCCTTCCAATCTTAAGCAAATCCTCAATGTCAACATGCTCATTTCCAAGTTCATGATATTTCTTTATGTAGTCTATAAAAAATTACAGAAACAAAAACTCGTTACAAAATCATGAATCACAATAATGATGAAGTAACTTTAAAAAATTATGGAGAAAAATCAATCTACTGAAAAGGATATATAGAACTTGCATAGTGAGGAAGAATCAAAATTTAAATTTCCTTTTGTATGATCATCCTAAAGCAGTAAATTGTAAAAAATAAAGAAAAAAAAAAGATCGAGATAAATACGAAGGGTGAACCTTGCTGGCGTCGATGGCTGCAAGCGATGGGTTACTCGGTATGCAAATCCACAAGGATTTATGCTCCATAAGGATTTCTTCCCTAAAAGTTATGCCCTAAAATTTCTTTCCTAAACTTATTCCCTGTTGTTTGCCCTAAAATTAGATTTTCCCTAAAACCTGTTGATGTAAGGAGAGGAGGAACATGAGGAGGAGGCGGAGAGCTCCTCGGAGGAGAGAGATTTACCTGGGGCTTCACCTGTTCGGAGGAGAGAGAGGGAGAGACAGGTCCTCGAAGGAGACTGTGGCTTCACCCGCTCGGAGGAAAGAGAGGGAGAGAGGAGAGTTCGGCTTCACCAGTTAATTTGTTGGAGAGGAGGGGGTTTTCATCGGGAAAAGTTTGATGAAAGAAGAGGGAAATGAAAAGTGTTCCCTCACAATCCCAACGCATCTTTCTCACGTGAAAGACACATGTTAAATTTTTATAGATTTACAAACGGTTTTAATATGTTATAAAATAAATAAGAAGTATTATTTATATTAAATTTTAGTTTTTTTATTTATACTAACGGTTTTTTGTGTTGCTAACGGTTTTTTACTGTTGGCAATTAGTAACGGTAAAAAAATGTTACTAATTAAAAAAATTAGGTGTTGGGAAATCCCACTTTTGGTGTAGTGTAAGGGGTACTAGACCAGTAGCTTGATCTCGTGGAGGTGGAAGGTTACCGACCTCCATCCTTGCTCGCGAGACAGGTACTACTCCGTCTTGAGTCCTTGTCGGAGGAAAGTTGTTGAATTGTAATGACACCATGTTGGCTGCTACGGTTACCTCTTCGAAATCAATGGCCAGGGCCTTAGAATCGATGAGATGTTGGATGTATCACTTCAGCTGATAGCAATCTTGTGTAGCATGGTGAACATAGCGATGGTAATGGCAGTACTTAGGGCTCTCCATATCTGCAGTACGAGGCTCACGCCTGGGAGGAGGGAGCTGAATTCATCCTCCTTGGATGAGCATGTCTAAGATGGGTTTAACATAGCCATCTTCGAAGGAGTAGGTCATCTGAGGCCACTACTTTTCCGCCGACATTGATTCGGGCTTTGGGGCTGTGTCGGTCACCATAGCCTGCTTGCCCTTGTTGTCTCGGTTGCTGGAGGAATTACCACCGTTGTTGTTGTTGACGTTAAGGCGTTTGCCCCTGTCTTCTCCTTCCGAGATGTGCAATCCCAGTTGGCAGGCTTTCTTCACCATGTCTTCTGCGCTAGTGGCACTGATGATGAACGTCTTCCAATCCTTGAATTGACTTTCGCCCATCCAGAGGCTGATTGTGGGAAGCAGTCTCTTTTGGCAAATTTCAATCAAGGAGGAATCAAGGTTGCTAGAGGGTAGCTTCATCGCGGTTTGGCAAAACCGCTCGATATAATTTCTTGTTAGCTCCTTTTCTCCCTGAAAAACGTCCATGAGAGTGGACATTGTCACGTCTTGTCCTACTTCATAGAACCTCTCTAGGAACATGCGTTTGAAGCTGGTGAAGGAGTGGATGCAATTGTCCGGCAAGTTATGGTACCAGTCGAAGGCGACCCCTTCCAAGGCTCCGATGAACAACCGCGTACGGATGGCGTCGTCATGAGGCAGATGGTCGGTTGTGACTTCGAAGTAGGTGATGTACCTGCTTACAGATGTCTTGCCATTATATGGATTAATGTGGAATGGTTTATATTTTGGTAGGAAGGGAACATCTCTCTACGCAGTGGGATATGATTGTCGTATCCTGAGGTCTTGGCAATTTTCTCGGGCATAAAACATGGCCCGGAGCTCCTGGACCTCTCTTCTTGCCTCCCTGGCCTCGTTTGCAGCGGTAGAAGCCGATATTTTAGGAGGACTATCGTCCGGGTTTGGTGCAGCTGAGTTCGAGTCCGCATTGATCGCGAAACCCAAGCTTGTTTGGCCAGGCGTTCTTTCTTGTAGAGTTGGAAGGGATGCTTTGATCTCGTCCACAGACTTGACCAAAGCATGTAGTATGGCCTCCAGAGGATCGATGCATTGGTGATCACTGGAACCTTCTTGGTTGCTGTCTGTCATGAACACCGTCCTCACATGAGGAGAGATGGAAGGAACGGTGGAGGACGTGCCCTCTAAGTCATACCCTTGTACAGAGAAGTCGTCCGGGTATGTGGGAATGCCCTCCTCTGGTTCTGACTCAGAAAGTATGGTACCCCCAGCTCCAGAGCTTGCCTCGTCTTGGGAATTGTGGATGTCCTCGAGGACGTCGGGATCTGCTCCTCATGTTGGGTGAACCATTCCCTCCGGACTATCTTCCTGGAACACCGGGTTATTATGGATATTTGGAGGAATGCTACGCCCGGCTCCAGTATCTCCTATAGAAATGGATGAATCTCCCAGTGTAGCAGATTTCGTCTTTGAGCGGGTACCTTGGTTAACTCCTCCTGCAACGGCGGTAGATAGCCGTTTAGAAGAAATTTTCTTGGTTACGCCGGTTGAAATTTTTGGACTGGAGACATTTATTTTCTTCCCTCTTCCGCTGCCAGGAATCTTCAGAGCAGAATTGCAAGAGGCGACGATAAGTGCCTCATTTTCTGAGTTTGGATGTTGCAGCCTTTGGAAGACGGACTGCCGATCTTTTTGTGCTGCTGATTTGTTGCAGCAACAGTTAACTATGACTTGGGTGCATTAATGTCCTTGACATGACTCTTTGCACGTCAAATCTTCGTCTCTTTTCTTGCACTTGTGAAGAATTATGTTGCGCAGGTCACCTGCTTTGTGGGCTGATGAGTGCGTTGGCCTCATGCCTGCTCCTTGATGTAGGGGTAGCGTGAGTACTGGCCCCCGATCCTTGTTAGGAGATTCTTGATAACTATCCCGTTCGCTGGCCGCCGGGGGCTGGACACGGGTAGTTCTGTACAACTTTCCATCAGGGGCCCGAGTAATAGCCACCGGGACGCCCTGGTAGTCAGAAGTCGGGGCAGCTGACTGAGGTCGTCGAGCCCGTGCGGCCCGAGACTTCTTTCTCCTAGCACCTGAGAGTGCGTAGTAGGAAGAGTCCAAGCTGGTCACAACAGAGTCTGGCATATGCTCCAGGGAGCCATCATGGTCAGGACCGTATGAGAGGCGGTCAAAGACTGACCGCGAGCCGCATGGGATAGATGGTATGCGACTGGGATCGGTTTCCATGCAGGCTGTCTGCATGCGGCTGGTATGTGTGGCCGCATGACTTTTCTGTATGCGGCTAGGAGTCGTGGTCGTACAGGCTGTCGACATGTGGCTAGATGTCATGGCCGTGCAGGCTGTCTGCATGCGACTGGAAATTCTAGCCGCATGAGTTTTCTGCATGTGGCTGACTTGTGTGGCCGCATGAGTTCTCTCAATATGGTTGACAGTTGCGGCCGCATGAACCTCCATGCGGCTGGCGCCCTTATGCGGCTTGGATCGCACATAGTTCCTTTTTGCCCCTGCAAGTCCGGCATCATAGTGTTTTCTTCTGCCAGACTTAGGGACAGCAGAAGCCTCTGTGGTCTGGAGTGGGGCCGCATGCGAGACTTCTCCGCTGTCTCGGGCAACAGAGAGTACTTCTTCGGGAGCTTGGGGAGAAGCAAAATTTTTGGGTCTCTACTCCCTGCGGGCCTTCTTTGTACGGGTTCGCCGCTGGACCAGCACTCCCGTCGGAGAGCATTTCTTCAAACGCCTGTTGGTCGAACCAGGCGACCAATATTTGTTGAGTGGAGCCAAGTTTGGTTGCGTCTGATTGCGTCACCAACTCCTCAGCCGTGGAGAAGTTAGTCCCCAGCAGAGTCGCCATCGTGTTTGCCATTGATTGTAAAAGTACAAAACAATTATATAGGAGGACTGGAATTAGACTCACAATACAAACTCGCTCGTACAAAGAAAGCCTAGGGACGAAAACCTAGGTACAACAGTCTAAGTACGATTGTTTAGTTTTGATTCTGGGAGGTGACGGTAGAGGCTCGGGAAAGTGACGGCTGCTGTACCTTACTCCTTGGACGATCAGACGTAGCCTTGGCTCCGGTGAAGAACTGCTCTCAAGATGGAAAGACTCTTCTGTGCGCGCCTTTGTCTCTCTGTGTGTCCAGCCGGGTGGAGAGGATCTCTCTTGCAAGGGAATGGCACCTTGCTATATTTCTTTGTTTTTCTCTGGATCCGATCTCTCCTCATTTTTTTTCTGAATTCTCCAGGGGTTTGGAAAGGAATGGGACCTTGCTATTTATAGAAGTGGGGGTGTGATCATTAGGGTTTGCATTGATTCCTCCCTTCAAAAGTCGGCGGCCAATCATCTGGACTATTAATCTTGATTGTATTACATCTGGGCAGTTAATTCTTGATTGCGCCAAATCCGTATGGACAATTAATGCTGATTGTGTAAAATCCGTATGGGCAATCAATATTGATCGTCATGAATCTTGGGAAGCTCGGATCTCCTGCCACGTGTTTAATCCATGTGATTGCCATAAATCTGTTTTGATTTGGGTAATTATGATGATTGCACTAAATCAGGTTGTTGGAATTTGTTGATAACTCTTGATTGATTTAGTGCCACATGGAAAACTGATCTTCTGCCACGTGTCATAACCGCGAGCCACAGCCGCATGAGGGTAGCTTCTTAGGTTTTGGACTGCATGAAGGTGGCAGTCGCATAGGTGAAGCCTCCGAAATCTGAGCCGCATGGGGGTGGTTTTCAATTGAGCCGCATAGGACTTGCCACGTGTCAAGGCTGCATGGGCGTGAGCTACATGGAGATGATCCTTATGATCCGAGCTGCATAAGAACAGCGGTCGCATAGGGTGACTGTTCATAATTTCAACTGCATAATGAGGGTCTTCACGCTCCGAGCCGCATGCGAGCATTAGCCGTATGGGGTGGTAGCAGCCGCATAGGGGGCTTTGTAGTTGGTGGATCCTGCCAGCTGTAGAGGAGATTTTCTCCGTTTCCCGAGAAATACGCCGTCGTATCGAAATTCATCATTTCAGCTTTAGTGTCAGAGTTATTACTTTATGTCAGAGCATTTAATAAGAGCAGTCACTTTATGGCCTGCTGTAAAGCTGCATAGGGTCACGTGATTCTCGTCTGAGCCGCATGAGGCTATTTGAAGAGTTTCTGAGCCGCATGAGGCTCTGATAGATTCCTGAGCCGCATGAGGCTCCTTCTGTTTTGAGCCGCATAGGCTTCTTCTGTTTTGAGCCGCATGGGTGTAGAAGCATGGAAAATAATAAAGAAAGATCCATGCGGCCAGAGAACCCCATACGGTTCAGATAGCCCATGCGGCTCAAAGATTCATGCGGCACGAGGGACTATGCGGCTCAAGACGTTTCATGCGGCTCATAAGAGAAGACACGTGGCTTGCAAACAGTTCTCCCCTCCGCCCTATACTGCATTAATTACTTTGACGGCTGACCGCTCTGACGAAATGACAGGCCTGACACAAAGAGGCAATTATGACTATCATAATGACGGAATCCTAGGAAATCAAAGAAAATCTCTGGCACAACCCCCCGAGACCCAGAAAACGCCACGCAGCCTAGACATGTGGACAGTCATATGCGGCTTGTGCGGAGACTCCCCATGCAGCTCAGGCCGAAGTTACCCTATGCGGTCCAGATCGAAACAGCCTATGCGGCTCACAAGGATCATCTCCATGCGGCTCGCTACCCATTATATGGTCCAGATTATCATATGGTTCGAAAATTCGGAGGCCACTCCCCAGGCAGCCCTGACACGTGGCCAGGCTCATGCGGCTCAACCCTTATGCTGCTCAATCCTTATGCGGCTCAGTGACTCCTAGATACGTGTCATAAAGCCAATCAATTTCCCAGATTTACTGCAATCAGAGATTGGGTTAAATCCCAATAATCTGGGACACGTGGCAGGAGAATGAATTAAACTTATTCATTCAGATTCGCAGACGTCAGCAAATCATCATCATGGAGATTTATTCCAATCAGCATTAATTACTGATAGGATTTGGTGCAATCTACACTAAATGGCCCAGATTCATCACACTCAAGATTAATGGCCCAGATTGATCAATCAACAGGCCGTCGCCACTCTAAGGGACAATCATTGCAAACCCTAATGATTGCATTCCCTTTTTATAAATAGCAAGGTGCCATTCCCTTGCGAGAGGACCACTTTTCGAGATCAGAGAGAGTACCAGAATACTTGGAGAGAAAAAGCAAAGAGAGAGCAAAGAGAGCATTTCTTCAACGCCAAGCAATCTTCTGGAGCCAAGGCTGTATACCGATCGTCCAAGGAGTAAGGCAGAGTTGTCGTAGCTTTCCCGAGCCTCTATCGTCACCGTCCAGAATCTAAAATAAACAATTGTACTTAGACTGCTGTACCTAGGCTTTCGTCCCTAGGCTTTTTTTGTACAAGCGAGTTTATAACGTGAAGTAAAAGTCCAGTCCTCCGATAATTGTTCTGCTCTTTTATATTTCATGGCAAACACGATGGCGACTCTGCTAGGGACAAACTTCTCCACGGCTGAGGTGTTGGTGATGCAGTCGGATGCAGCCAAGCTTGGCTCCACGTAACAGAAGATGGTCGTCCGTTTCGACCAACAGGCGTTTGAAGAGATGCTTTCTGAAGGAAGTGCCAGCCTGATCCAGAAGCGAATCCGCACAAAAAAGCTCGCTGCGAGTGGAGGCCAAAATCATTTGCTCCTATACAAGCTCTGGACGGGGTCCTCTCTGCTACCCAAGACGGCGAAGGCGACTCTCATACGGCTCCACTTCGAGCCGTAGAGATCTCTGCTGTTCCGAAGTCCGACAGAGGAAAGCACTACGATGCTGGACTTGCAGGGACAAAGAGCGACTCTATGGGCCCCAAGAAGAAGCCGAGCACTCCTGTGGCCAAATCCGTAAACCACATGCAGGAGGCTCATGCGGGTGGATCCACCAGCCGCATGAAGAAAGTCTATACGGCCAGATCATCCAGCCGTATGAAGAAAACTCATGCGGCTGAGACTCCCAGCCGCATAAAGAAAGCCTGTGCGGGTACGTCTGCCAGCCGCATAAAGATTGTTGAGGACGGCAGCATGACGCCTACCCCGTGCGGCTTTGTCTTCGACCGTCTGTCTTATTGTCCTGATCTCTTGTGCTCCTAAGAAGATATGTCTGACTCTCTCCAGCATCACCTCGACTCTTCCTACTATGTGCCTTTACGCACTAGAGCGAAGAAGTCTAGGACAGCGCGAGCTTGGCACGCCCGGTCCGCTGATCCTGTCTCTGATCATCTAAGTGTCCCGCATACCGTTATGCGGGCCTCAGATGGAAAGTTGTATAGAACCACTCGAGTCAAGCCCCCGGCGGCAAACGGACAGAGAGGTTCGTAAAAGTCTCCCAAAATTCAGGGAGCAAACATGGTCGATCCAGACCCATCTGACTTGCGTGAGGCCATCCTCCACAAATGCAAGGAAAGAGAAGATGCATCGGGGTACAAAAAGTCCTCCCACGGACGTCACTGCACCCAAGTCATCGTCAACTGCTGCTGCAATAATACGATGTTAGGAGAAGACCGACAGTCCATCTTTCAAAGACTGCAACAGCCATCTTCAGAAGACGAGGTACTTCCCGTCGTCTCCTGCAACTCTGCTCGGAAAGTCCCCGCTGATGGAAGAGGGAAGAAGACAAATATTCCCAGCCCAAAGATTTCATCCACTGCGACTAAAAGACTGTCGTCTAAGCGGGTGCCCACCACCGGAGTTTTCCAAGGTACTCGTTCTAAGACGAAATCTGCTACAAAGGGAGATTCGTCGTCCACAACGCAGGGGGTTGCTGGGACTGGGGGTAGCACCCCTCCGAGCCTCCACAACAATCCGATGTTCTAAGAAGACGAGTCAGGGGAGGCAACTCTTCCGTCATATTCAGCAAATCCTGACGTCCCCGAGAACGTCCATAATTCCCAAGACGAGGCGAACTCGGAGACTGGGGGTACTGTTCCTTCCTAGTCTGAACCAGAAGAGAACATACCCACATACCCTGATGACTTCTCACTACAGGGTTACGATTCGGAGGGCGCTTCCTCCACCGCTCCGTCCATCTCTCCTCACGTAAAGACGGTATTCATGACAGACAGCAGTCAAGGAGGTTCCAGTGATCGCCAACGCATCGACAGTCTCGAAGCCATATTGCTTGCTTTGGTCAAGTCTGTAGACGAGATTAAAGCGTCCTTTCCAAATCTGCAAGGAGGGACGCCTGGCCAAACAAGCACGGGTCCCGCGGTCAACGCGGATTCGAATTCGGCGGCACCAAACCCGGGCAACGATCCTCCCGAAACAACGGCCCCCACCGTCGTGGACAAGGCCCGTGAAGCGAAAAGAGAGGTCCAGGAGCTCCGAACCATGTTTCACGCTCGAGAAAACTCTCAAGACCTCAGAATACGGCAACCGTACCCTACTGCTTGGAGGGACGTTCCATTTCCACCAAGATATAAGCCATTCAATATCAATCCTTATGATGGCAAGACCTCAGCAATTCGGTACATCACCTACTTCGAGGTCACCAGTGACCATCTGCCCCATGACGATGCCATTCTCACACGATTATTGATCGGGGCATTGGAAGGGGTCGCCTTCGACTGGTATCGTAATCTGCCGGACAACTGCATCCACTCCTTTGCTGGCTTCAAGCGCATGTTCTTGGAGAGATTTTACGAAGTAGGGCAGGACATCACAATATCGACCCTCATGGACATCGTCCAAGGGGAGAAAGAGCTAACAAGAAACTATATCGAGCAGTTTTGCCAAACCGCAATGAAGCTGCCATCTGGAAATCCGGATTCCTCCTTGATCAAAATTTGCCAAAAGAGATTGCTCCCAACAATCAGTCTCTGGATGGGCGAATGTTAATTCAAGGATTGGAAGACATTCATCATCAGTGCCACAAGCACCGAAGAACGATTGAAGAAGGCTCGCCAATTGGGACTGCACATCTCGGACGAAGAGAACAAGGGCAAGCGTCCTAACAACGATAATGAGGGTAGCCCCTCCAATAATCGGGACAGTAGGGGTAAGCAGGCTAGGGTGGCCGACACTGCACAGAAACCTGAGCCAAAGCCGGCAGACAAACAATGGCCGCAAATCACTTACTCCTTCGAAGACGGTCACGTCAAGCCCATCTTGGACATGCTCATACAAGAAGATAGAATTCAGCTTCCTCCACCAAGACGGAAACCGCGGCAGGCAGACATGGAGAACCCAAAGTACTGTCATTACCATCGCTACGTCCACCATGCCACACACGACTGCTACCAACTAAAATGTACAATTCGGCAGCTTTCCTCCGACGGAAACTCAAGACGGAGGGGTCCCCATCCCTCTGGCGACAATGGAAATTGCTAATCTTCCACCTCCCCGAGATCAGGCTGTCGGTCTAGTGCCCCTCACCATATCATGAGGGGAGGTCATGTAGATCCATCCAGACTTGGTATCGGAAGTCACTCGGCCCACATCATCTTCCATCTATAAGAAAAAGGGTAAAAAATTCAGGTCCTGCCGTACAATCTCGGCAGACATCGAAGAAGCTACAGCCGTCGTCACGCGATCTGGGGCACAATCCCAACCTGTGGCTGACAACCATGCTGAAGATCATCAGCCCGCTACCACTGATGCTCCGGGACCGGCTTAGCCTCCGACGACCGACAAGCCTAGACCGAAGGAGACTCGCTTTGATAAATCTCTCTGAAAAGAGGCATCACAAGGGCTGGAGAAGCCCTACAACTTCGACATCTTAGCACAATTGGCCAACACACCGGCCAAGTTGTCATTATACGAGCTTCTGAGACTCTCCAAGGATGTTGGTACGGCTTTGAACGATGCCTTCCAAAATGCCGATGCATACCTCGCTCAGGTCAACCTCACAGGAGAGAACCCGCCTGCAGATCTCCAAGACAGTGCCTGCATGGGAGCAATGCCCAACATCGTCTTTACTCCGCAGGACATGCTCATCAAAACCAATCTGTACGATCGCCCACTATACTACACTGGATACATTGGCGACGTAAAGGTGGATCGGATGCACATTGATCCTGGCTCTTCTATAAACATTATCCCGAAGGGTCTGCTACATCATCTCCGTATCCCAATGCATCGTCTGACGCCTACAAGCACCGCCATCAGCGGTTTCAATTCGGGCAGGAGCTACCCAATTGGGAAGATTCGTCTAAAGTGTCAGATTGGCGATCTCCAATCAGAAGTCACCTGCTACGTCATAGATGTAGACACCTCTTACAATATCCTCTTGGGGCAACTTTGGATACACGATTATATGATCGTGCCTTCCATGCTGCACCAGTGCTTCAAATATGTCGACAAACACGGCTTCGTGAGGACGGAGTTTGCTGATATCGATCCCTTCAAAGGGGTCGAATCTTACTACTCAGACTCCTGTCTGTACGAAAAGTCGAAGAAGCATCTTGGTGAAGGAGATGCGCAAGCTCGTACCGAGACAGCCACAGGATCAGAAGAGCCGCTGACGATCCACCTCCAAGCTCGCAAACCTGGCAAGTCTGCACCCCTTACCGCCACTCTGCGTAAGGACGCAATCAGCCTCTCGGCACAAGAAGAGCAGATGATAATTCGGCTGCCAAGGTCTGGCCAAGTGCTAAGACCCACAATGGAGCCATTGACAATCAGGCTGCCGAGAGCCGGCCAGCCGCAAACGGAGAAGCTCAATCCCTCCGACAAGCCAATGACGATATGCCTTCCTAAGAAGGGTCGTCACCCCGATGCAAGGCCTGCAACTTCTAGCGAACCAACCACTCCCCGCCCAGCATCGAGTACCAAGCTGGGGGTCGCTAGTTTGCCAACAACTCCACGCTCTGCTCCACCAACTGAACCGCTGACGATCAAGCTGCCCAGGTCGTCCTCTCAGTCTTCGTTTATACAGGGGGTAACCGAAGAGGAACCGGAGTTAGCCAAGTATGTGGCTGTCCACACTGATGTTCCCTCCGCAGATGATGTAATCCCCTAGAAAAGATACCTTACTTCATCAATAAAGGGCTATCTTTGAACTACCTCGAGCTTAATAAGCTCTGTACAATGTATGCTATGGAACACGGTATAGGCACTCACCTCCACATACAGGTGACAAATGTGCACACCGCAATCCAGCTTACTCCAGCGGAAGACGCTTACCGCATAATCGAGGGAGAGGACCATCCAATCATCTTCGGCCGAAAGGACGACCCGCATTCCTTCACCGTAGAAGAAGTCGACCTTGGATCAGATGCCGGGAGACTACCTC
Source organism: Iris pallida (assembly GCA_029216955.1). Lineage (NCBI taxonomy): Eukaryota > Viridiplantae > Streptophyta > Magnoliopsida > Asparagales > Iridaceae > Iris > Iris pallida. The sequence goes on along the minus strand of JANAVB010011395.1, from coordinate 8,493,218 downwards.
TGTATCTTTATAGCCCCCAATCTAAATATCTCATGTAGAAACAGGGGTATGATCTGGAGACGACGCCAGACTTGAACTACGGTACTGGACGACGATAACCTTTGAAGCCGCCGGTCCCGGCAGGCAAACCACGGGACTACTATAGCAAGACTCGATGTGGATTAGGGTATGTAACACCTACGACGACCCCTGAGGGTTCAGATGAAGAATGTGACTGGCATTCACATTCAACAGGGTCACCAACTTCTGACTCGGATACCACCATCGGAGATATATTCAGACAAGTCCTGTCAGTCAACATGGCATTCGCTGACGCTTATGAAGAAGATGAAGACATCCCTGAAATCCTCGAGCTAGAGCCGTGGGCCCAACAGCTGGATGCACAATGGGAAAAGCGGTTCGAACAGAGAGAACCTTCCACTGAAGATGAGGTCATACAAGTAGATCTCGGCAGTGAATCTTCTCTAAAACCGATCTTCGTCAGTAAAAGCCTAACAGACGAAGAGCGAGAATCGCTGCTGGAACTTTTCAAAGAATATATTGTTGTGTTCGCCTGGAGCTATAAAGACATGCCGGGGTTAAATCCCGATATTGCTCTTCATAAACTCAACATCTGGCCGGATGCAAAGCCAATCAAGCAACAACAGCGACGCTTCCGTCCAGGCATCATGGATGCGATCGAAGCCGAAGTCAACAAACTAATAGCCAGCGGCTTCATTCATGAGGAACAACATCCGGATTGGGTCGCCAACATAGTACCAGTCCTCAAGAAGAATGGGAAGATTCGAATCTGCATCGACTTTCGCAATCTGAACGAGGCATGCCCCAAAGATGAATTCCCCCTCCCTATCACAGACATCATGATTGATAACACCTGCGGCTTCGAACGTATGTCATTCATGGATGGCTTCTCGGGGTACAACCAAATCAGGATGTCTCCTGACGACGAAAAGCACACATCATTTCAAACACCGATTGGCACGTATTGCTACACAGTCATACCTTTCGGTTTAAAGAATACTGGCGCCACATATCAAATAGCCATGAGCATCATCTTCAGAGACCACTTACGCAAGACGGTAGAGTGCTATGTTTATGACATTGTCGTCAAGTGTCGCCGCAAGGGAGACCATCTGCAGGACCTGAGAACGGTATTCGACCTGATGCGAGCGCACAATTTGAAAATGAACCCTACGAAGTCCTTTCTGGGCGTATCCAGCAGGAAGTTCTTGGGTTTCATCATCATCGCCCAGGGTATCCATGTAGACCCTGAGAAGACAAAGGCAATTATGGAGATGGGTCTCCCGAGAAATCTTCGTGAACTTAGAGGCCTTCAATGGAGGCTAGCTTACATCAGGAGGTTCATTTCTAACCTCTCCGGGCGATGTCGGCCATTCACCCATCTCATGAAGAAAGGCGTCTCGTTCGTATGGGATAAAGAGTGCCAACGTGCCTTCGACAGCATCAAAGAATATTTGTCAAACCCTCCAGTCCTGGTGGCTCCGGTTGCTGGAAAACCATTCCTGCTCTAAGTACGAGCAATGGAACATTCCCTCGGGGCTCTGCTGGCACAAAACAATGACGCAGGCCATGAGCAAGCCATATATTATCTCAGTCGAATGATGATTGGGCCAGAGCACCGGTACACCGCTGTGGAGAAGGAATGCCTTGCCCTGGTGTTCGCTATTCAGAAGACACGGCACAATGTTACCGGACAAACAATACATGTGATCTCGTGAGTCTACCCTCTCAGGGTCCTCATGACTAAACCAGGGGCACTCAGCTCTCGCCTCGCTACATGGGCAATATTGCTGTCCCCTTATCATATGATCTTCGTCCCGTAAAAGGCTGTCAAAGGTCAAGCCCTGGCAGACTTTTTGGCAGTCCACACGGGCTCAGAGTCATCCAGGATATATGAAGAAATCCCAGATGAGGTCGCCGACTCGCATACAACCTCTCACGATGATATATGGCGAATGTTCTTCGACGGCACTTCAAGAACGGGACCCAAGGGCAACATCGTCGTCGGAGTTGGGGTGGTGCTAGTCTTCCCTTCCGGATTGGTGATCAACCGCGCTTACTCCCTCACGAAACCCTGCTCTAACAATGTGGCCGAGTACAACGCTCTGGTCATTGGCCTCCAACTTGCAAGAGAGCTGGGGGTAGAATATCTTGAAGCATACGACGATTCCCAGTTAATCATCAATCAGATCCGGGGCTCATACAAAGTTCGCCACGAAGACATGATCCCCTACCACCAAATAGCAATCGACATCATCTCATCGTTCAAGGGGTTCTTTATCGAGTCACGTTCCCGCTGGTACCGCTGAACTTACCCTCACAATTTTCCAGAGTTTCGAGTCACGTACCCGCTGGTACCGCTGAACTCACCCTCACAATTTTTCAGATTTTTGTGTCACGTACCCGCTAGTACCGCTGAACTCACACTCACCATTCTCCAGATTCCCGAGGCATGTACCCTCTCGTGCCGCTGAACTTACCTTTCAACATCCCAAATTATTGAGTCACAAAGCCGCTGGTACCGCTGAACTCACACCACAACCTTCCAGATTATCGAGTCATGTACCTGCTGGTGCCACTGAACTCATATTTCAACATTCCAGATTATCGAGTCATGTACCCGCTGGTGCCTCTGAACTCACATCCCGGTCACTCTTTCAGATTGTAAGTCATGTATGATCATACCTCTGAACTTTCCTCCTGGAAGAGATCCTCCCTCATGATCCACTACCCGCACTTCCAGTGCACAAAAAGGGTAACCGATCCACAAATTTCCAAAACGGCCATGTCCCTATTACCTCTGAGTCGTTTCACTTCCGCCAAAAACAAATCACCTCTTGCATAGAACTTCCATGTCCTCATTACCTCTGAGTCGTTCTATGTACCCCCTCTTCATTGAGCCCACTCCTGCCATGTCCTTATTACCTCTGAGTGGGAAGGCTCCGTCGAAGAAACCTTCATACTTGCCATGTCCTCATTACCTCTGAGTAAGTATGTCGATTACCTTTCAACCTATTATCTGTACCCACAACCGGAGTACGACAAGGATAATAGGTCCACAAATGTCCTCTATTGACCACAAATATCTCCCGTGAATTCACTCCTGCCATGTCCTCATTACCTCTGAGTAGGAAGATTCAACGATAAAACCCTCATGCTTGCCATGTCCTCATTACTTCTGAGCAAATATGTTGGTTCCCTTTCATCCTATTATCCGTATCCTAAACTAGGGTACGCCAAAGATAATAGGCCCACAAATATCCTCTGCTAAGTTTCTTAGCACAAGCCCACCATCTCTCATCATGCCCCGGGAGCCCAGCTGCTCTATGGCATTCTTTTTTCCCGATACCGAAAGCACCCATGGCCAATTTGCCATGGCTGTTCCAGATATCCTAACTGAACTTGTTATCCGTACCTAAAACCAAGGTATGCCATGGATGACGAGTCCACAAACAAGTCCCCCGCACGGGGCAAACACCACCATCATATCACAGGCACAACAAGCAATACGAATGAAGGGTAGAATGGAAAAGTACTCTTTATTTGAAGGAAGAAAAAAATATTACATGTTTCGGGACCACGTCCCTCTCAAAAAAGAAAAAGAAAAGAAAGAAGACAAAAGAGGAAAAGGCCGACTATAGCTCGGCATTACACAATTCCAAAAGACGATTCTTCACTAAGATGGCCTCCTGTTCGAGTCGCTATTTAACTCGACACTCAGCCTCCCGGGATAACCGCTCTTCATCATCCAAGTCCATGAGCTCCTGCCAGTCATCTTCCAACTTCTTCAGGACAACTTCCAGGTCAGTCGAAGCTCGATTGACTCTGTCAGCCTCCTGAATAATCAGCTCCTTATCAATACGGGCAGCCTCAAGTTCAGACTCCAAGAAAGTTAGCTTCCTCTGAAGCTCAAGGATCTGCTCTTGTGTCTCAGTGATCCCACGGAAGGCAGCCGCTTCCCGAGCCATGACATCTTCGCCCTCATGGCTCAATTGATCATATCGATTAGACAGATCGCGAAGGTCCTTCAGTACGGTCGGCCTGGTTTTATCTCGAGCAGCCCTTGTCTTCTCTATAGTAGAGGTGAGAGAACCACGCTCCCGATCTATAACAACAGACAAATCAGCCTGCCGCAGCACCTGCAGCTGGGCCACCAGCTGCTTAGTCTCTAATAACTTCGCCTCCAAGAGCGCAGCCAACCCCACACCACCAAGAAGAGTCTTAAGGATATCAATTTGACCCTGGGCGCATTGCCGGGACAAGACGAAAGAGGTCCCTCTTTCCACAGCAGCCGTTATTCCCCTCCTCAAGTGACGGTGAAAACTGTCAACTACGTCCTATAACGCGTTATCCAAGACCTCTGTAGAGGACGGCGTCAGAGAAAGCGTGGCCGACAACATCGGAGGAGTAATGCTAGAACTTGCCACCAGAGGGATGGAATCCGAGCAGAACGACGCACGGATAACGGATAACTCTTCCTCCACCACCCGAAGAGCCTGGATACTCGGTAGGGCAGAGAGGTCGACTCTCGGAGCCACCCCAGCAGAAGAGGATGAAAGGACCATCGTCCCCTGCCCTGGCCGTCCCATCACCCGACTTTCCGAACTCGAGCCCACGGGAGGCCCCTCAAGACGAGCCGGAAGAGGAGGAAGTACGCTCCTCTCTACCGGTGCCCCTTCGATATAGTTCGTCTCAATAGTATCCATCCTCAGCACTGGAGAGGTCGGACCTGTATGCCCAGAACAATGATCAGTCGACGTGACCTGAAGGATGTGATGATAGAGCAGATAGGCCTCCTCGCATGATAAGATTCGGCTTATCTTACCAGGAGAGGAACATGGAGGCTGCAGCTCGTGCGTAGTTGACATGACCTCCTTACTCGCAACCTCCAAGTTAGATTCAGCGGGTTCCTCTATCCCAGCCACCCCGAGGGAAGTACGACGCGATCAACGTCATCTTGATGAAATTCAACAATTTTAGGGACAGGTTCATTAAAATCCCCGTCATCCCGGGTCACCACCTCAGCATCTTGAGACTCTTCTTTTTCTCTTAACACCTACAAGAAGGAAAGAGGATGATTAAAATCGAAGCTAGAAGGAAAGAAGAAAGGAAGAGTCGGGAGTGGCTTGGTTACCTCTGACGCAGGGTTAATTTCTTCTCCGCTTTCTCTTATAGTTAGCTGACGGTGTCTGGTCGCAACCAACTTTCGAGAACGAAAAATACCGCCAATAGGAGAAACTTGCCTGCTACGCTTTGGAGTAGGGCCAGGCACAACGGGTGGCTGATCCCCCAACATCTCATCTGACAAAATAGGCGGCTGATCCACCTCTACGTCTGCCACCGGAAGGATAGAGTCATCTCCATCATGCTCGTTGCCTTCATCATCCTCAGCAGCGGAATCCAAATCTGGCACTTCGACTCTAGTCTTTCTCTTCTTGGCTCCTTGAGATCCTTCCTCCAGGCCGGTACCAACAATAAAACTGGCACCTGTGCTAAAACCGACCGGGGGTTTGTTCGCCATGACATGATACAAAGCCGCCATGTACAAGATCTCCACTGACGCCTTAATGGCAGGGACCGAGAAAATGGTATGGGTATGGAATGTATCGTAGTATTGCCAAGCCCTGATACCATCAAGAAGGCTACCTTCAAAACCCAGACAGGAGCTGGGACTGTCTAGACAAAGTTGGCTGTATCCAAACTGCCGAACAAACCTGCTAGGCAGATAAGGCTCCAGAAAAATAGTATTGCGGTTACGATACACCAGATGTGCGGGGCGGATGTTACGCAGCCACAGGAGCATCTGGCCGTCCAGAAGTTGAGGGGGTGCAATACCGTCAAGATGTACAGCCTCTATATCCTTAGCAGTAAAGCGAGGGACGGATACAAAAATATGGTACATATCTGCCCTCGCCAATGCCATCCGGCAAGCCCGTATGGTCTCATACTCCCAAGGCTCATCACGATAATGAAAGATAAATGCGTCATCATTAGTTACACCTTCTTCAGAGCCCGGTCTTATCAAAGATGGATAATGCATCAACAGCCACCCCATCAAATAGTGATAGGTCAACTCAGTCCATTAAAAATCCTTGGTCACGTCGTGAGCGATAACCTTAGATGTGAAGGTGCGAAGGCCACGATGTATGCTGCACACCATGGCCGGGAGGAGAGCTAGCCTGATTCGCAAATATAACTTCACAGCCGGAAGGATGAAGTTACGACTGATTCTCTCGATAGAACCAGCCCCTCCAGAGACTACACAATTTTGCAGCCATATCATCAAAAAACCCCGCCAGGAGCGCCTTCTCTGACAGCTCTTGGGTATCCTGATAAAAATAACCAAAAGAGTCGGTCTTACTCCCGAATCTGTCACTGGTGATGGCCACCCTCTTAGCCGACGACACCAAGTCTTTAACCGCCTCCCGGGATCGAGGGCGAAGGGAGGTAACTCGACCTGAGGCATCCGTCGGAAAGAGATAGTGCACCCAGTCCTTAGTGTGGGGAGCATTCCCTTCCAAGTTGCTATCCTTTCGGGCTATCTAATGACATGTGCTATAGTAGCACAATATCTCTTGGTAAAGAGCCATGAAGCCGAGATACCGTCTTTCCAAATCTTCGAACTCCTCATTAGTGGGAGTATACGCCTCAAAAGCTTCGTCCCCCCAAGAAAGCTTGGAGACCGCGTGCATTTCATGGAGCGTGAGCCCCATTTCCCCTACGGGTGTATAGAAGGTTCCCGTACGGCAGTTATACATCTCCAGCAGAGACATGAACAACTTCTTGTTTATGGACAAGCCATGGCTGGTGCGTCGAATAGCATGGTAAAGGCCAATCTCACACAAAAAGGCCTCATACTTCTGCAAGATCCACATAGACAGATTGGTCTACGAGGGAATAGGATGTATCCAACTAGGGAGCATCAACCGACCAACGGGGTAGGAGCCCTTCCGAGCAAGTTGATTTATAAAAGTGTCGGCGGTAGAAAATGTGAAATTGGGGCCCAACACTTTTAAGAAAGTACCTGGGACCAATCCCGTTACAGAACAGCTGGTGTGCACCTTGCCGGCAGTCACTGACTTCAGACTGTTGTTATAATGGATGTTTCCCACAAACATCCTACCTCGGGTAGGGGTTAAAGTCTCTTCCATCTTCCGGTCCAATGGGAGCATATTGAACCAAGATAATGGGAAGTGTCGCTCCATTTGGAGGATGCGGATCGCCATTCCGTTAGAGACAAAATTCTAATTCTCCGACACCTCCAGAACATGACTGTTCTCCACAGTCAAGGCATCTCCAAAAAAGAACGCAGGCTTCAAATATTTCCCTTCGAATTTCTCAGAGTTCATCATAGCGTTAAGGAAATGGAAAGGCTGGTTCTTAATGGCATTCAGTCTAGCCGGAGGTTCGTCATTCGAAAACTGATCCGTCATATGCTGAACAATATGATCGTACCTATAACCCAGAGCGGCTTGGGTACTACCTACCAGGAGTTCTCCAGCAGCATTTACCGGCAGATTTACTGAAAAAAAGACAGAGAAAGATAAGTTAAAAAGATGGATAAAAAGAAATGATTAAGGAGCTTCCAAGCCTCTTGCGGCTCAAGAAAACACCCATGCGGTTCCAACTTAATGAAGCCTTAGGCGGCTCCAACTTAACGAAGCCTCATGCGGCTCAAGACTCAGAAGAACACTTATGCGGCTCCGTTCAGAGAAATTACATGCGGCTCAACGTTGCTTATGCGGCTTCGTCGGCAAAGCATGTATGCGGACATAATGGCTATTCTTATGTGGCTCGCAACCCAGCCACATGACGAACGTGAAGCTCACAAAATCTTGTTCAAAAAATATGGGACGTAGCCATAGCAGTTAGGGTTCTTTAACTCATACAATGTCCATACCAATAATGGGGGGATGAACGTCAGGATGAACATCGGGTACGACGACCGATGGAGGAACGACCGCAGTTGAGGCAGAAGTAGTCTTCTTGTCTTTTGCCGTTGCAATCGATGAAGAGGCCGCCTTCTTGCCCTTTGATGCCACGGTCTTCTTGGGAGCCATTAGTTATCGGAGAAGAAAAGGACGATCGGGATAGGAAAAATTTGAAGAAAAAGAGAAAGTAAAGAAGCCCTTTCTCTCTCCAAACTCATCTTATTTATAGGAGGATGAGAGAAGGAAGACACGTGGACTAGTAACCGCCTCGTAAAAGGTGAAACCGATTCCTCGGATTTCGTTCCCGAGATTCACCCAGGGCATAAAATCCAAAAGAATTAATGAACCGACCCTTGGGATTTCCTTCTAAAGATGGCACTGAAACGAATTAGGAGGCAATTAAAGGCCTTCACACGTGGCAAGAAGCTATGCGGCTCGAAAGTCGCCGCTGCTAAGCCATCCATGCGGCTGAAACAACTCTGCGGCTCGAAAGTTCATGCGGCTGAAACTTCCATGCGGCCAAGACATCTATGCGGCTAGGACCTCATATGCGGCTAGAAGAGCTTGCATACAGCCATGCTTCTTATTCAAAGTATTTCAATTTTGTAAATTAAAAACTTTGAAGGGGGTCTTGTAGAAGCATAGAAAATAATAAAAAAAATCCATGCGGCCAGGGAACCCCATGCGGCTCAGATAGCCCATGCGGCTCAAAGATTCATACGGCACGAGGGACTACACGGCTCAAGACGTTCCATGCGGCTCAGAAGAGAAGACATGTGGCTTGCAAACAGTTCTTTCCTCCGCCCTATACTGTATTAATTATTTTGACGGCTGACCGCTCTGACGAAACGACAGGCCTGACACAAAGAGGCAATTATGACTCTGTCATAATGACAGAATCCTAGGAAATCAAAAAAAATCTCTGGCACAACCCCCCGAGACCCAGAAAACGCCATGCAGCCTAGACACGTGGACAGTCATATGCGGCTTGTACGGAGACTCCCCATGCGGCTCAGGCCGAAGTTGCCCTATGCGGCCCAGATCGAAACAGCCCTATGCGGCTCACAAGGATCATCTTCATGCGGCTCGTTACCCATTATATGGTCCAGATTATCATATGGTTCGAAAATTCGGAGGCCACTCCCCAGACAGCCCTGACACGTGGCCATGCTTATGCGGCTCAACCCTTATGCGGCTCAATCCTTATGCGGCTCAGTGACTCCCAAACACGTATCATAAAGCCAATAAATTTCCCAAATTTACTGCAATCAGAGATTAGGTCAAATCCTAATAATCTGGGACACGTGGCAGGAGAATGAATTAAACTTATTCATTCAGATTTGCAGACATCAGCAAATCATCATCATGGAGATTTATTCCAATCAGCATTAATTACTGATAGGATTTGGTACAATCTACACTAAATGGCCCAGATTCATCACACTCAAGATTAATGGCCCAGATTGATCAATCAACAGGCCGTCGCCACTCTAAGCGGCAATCATTGCAAACCTTAATGATTGTATTCCCTTCTTATAAATAGCAAGGTGCCATTCCCTTGCGAGAGGACCACTTTTCGAGATCAGAGAGAGCACCAGAATACTTGGAGAGAAAAAGTAGAGAGAGAGCAAAGAGAGCATTTTTTCAACGCCAAGCAATCTTCTGGAGCCAAGGCTGCATACCGATCGTCCAAGGAGTAAGGCAGAGCTGTCGTAGCTTTCCCGAGCCTCTATCATCACCCTCCAGAATCTAAAATAAATAATTGTACTTAGACTGCTGTACCTAGGCTTTCGTCCCTAGGCTTTTTTTGTACAAGCGAGTTTGTAACGTGAAGTAAAATTCCAGCCCTCCGATAATTGTTCTGCTCTTTTATATTTCATGGCAAACAATGGGCTTCTTCTGTTTTGAGCCATATGGGCTTCTTCTGTTCTTTTCCATGCTTCTACAGCAGGAGTATTTATCATATCTAGAAGGTCCTCATAATAGTCCTGCCGGATCCAATTCGGCCTCGTCTGTCCCATTTTCAGGTCATGAATCATATCCCGTATCTTCTTTGAGGTAGCGCTTTTGTAGGTCCTGCGGATTGCGTCCTCGCGATGGGGGGCCACCAGTACGTCGTCTAACATACAAATTCAATTATTACGTAATTTAAAAAATGGTTGATTAAAGAGTAACTAATAACTAACTAGAAGATATAGATATATACCCTCAACTCGTCGAGCCAGATGTACTTCAAGTTTGGGGGCACCGACAAAAAGTTGAGGTAGGGACTATGGAAGTTAGCCCTGATAATTTCTCCAAGAGCCCTGGCAACATTAAACAGAAAAAACCTATAAAGAAGAAACGACTGGATTATTAACTTGAATAAATGACATAAATTTAATAAATTATCTTAAATTTACTTACGAGGTCCCCGTGGACCATATCTCTCGTCGGAACTCGCCTCTCGGCCTCTCTAGTACCGTCGGAGGATCTGTAGGTCCGCGTATGTCCTCTCCAGTAACCGGATGGAACCGAGTATGGAGGGTACTCTGGGGCCCACTGTGCAGTAACTGGAGGATCTACTGATGGATTCGCTGGTGGGTCCGCTGGTGGGTCCGATAGCGGAACGGATCCGCTAGCAGATCCAGACTCATGCCTCGATGAAGTAGTCGATCGACGGCGGGATGCGTCTGTGCCCGGGGTACTCTACGGGTCGGGCTCGCTGGATAGGGTCACATCCTGGGAAGATTGAATGCGACCACGACCACCAGCACCACTACGACCACGACTACGACCACCACCACCAGCACCAGCACCACGACCACCACCAGCACCACGACCACGGCCAGCCATCATAACCTGTAAATAGAACACATAAACATAATTAACAATATAAAAGTGTAAATGAATATAAAATTCTAAACTAAAATATACATACCGCCAGTAGGGAGACGAGTGCCGCCGCGACGAAAAAGACTAGGAGTGCCATCTGCAATAAGTAAATAATCGAACGAAAAAAACATTAATTCACGTAATTTCTTTTATGAGGTCAAACTTAATTTACGTAATTAGAAGTATTTTCAATATACAACAATATTTAACCTAATCATCATCTTCGTTCTCATCCTCGGCCTCGTCTTCATCATCATCCTCCTCATCATCCTCATCCTTATCCTCATCCTTATCTTCATCGTCGATTTCATCTGTATCCTCATCTCCATCAAATTCGTCTTCTTCTTCCTCTTCTTCTTCTTCTGCCTCAATATTTGGGACAAAACGCCTCTTTCTCTCCTGTAATGCATGTGTTCGTATTACGTATTTGGAATATGTATACGTATTTTATCTTGTATTTGCATATCTTCTTGGTTTGGTTTGGCTTGGTCTCCTTGGGGTTGGTTTGGTTCGGCTAGGCTTGGTTGCCTTGGTTCATCAAGAACCAAGGGGTGAACCCCCTACCTACCACCACTATCCCCATTTATTAGCCCCTATTTATTCTCTCTCTTCATTAACCTCTTCTTCTTCTTCTTCTTCCATTTACTTCTTCACCTACCAGAGAGAGAGAGAGGTCTAGGCAAGTGCAACTTGCTTCATGGAGGAACTCCAATTTTATTGCTTCATTCTCTTCCTTACAGCATTCTAACTTACTTTAGAACTTGGCATTTTCACTTTCCATGGCTAGATTCTTTTAAATCTATATTTATATTATTTTTGAATTTCTTGGATTTTGATCTACTTAATCTTGTTATTTCCGAGTTTTGATGGTTCCATGTTGTAGAGAATTTTGTTCTACCCCATTTTGACCTATGGAAGTTCGGATTTGGGCTCCGGATGATAGAGTTATGCAGCTTGGAAGCCATGGCTTATGGTGTACTTTTTCTCGAAAATTTAGAGAAGAAGCACAGTCCCGAGCCGTATGGTAGCACTTGACCACATGAACATTCATGCGGCAAGTCAGTTCCAACCGCATGCGCTATTGCCTTTACTTGACCGCATGACAAGTTCATGCGGCAAGTATTCCTTCTCAGCCGCATGACTGAGGCCCAGTCCTTCCTGGCCGCATGGATTTCCAGCAATCCTGAGCCGCATGAACTCAACACACGCAGCCGCATAGACCGCAGTCTCCCAGCCGCATGGGTTTGCTTCCCTTGACCGCATAGTCATTGCTTCCCGCAGCCGCATGGGTTGCTCCTCTCCGGCCGCATGTACTTGATTGGTCAGCCAGCCGCATGGATCCATCCCCCGCCAGCCGTATGAGTTCCCTATCCTCCTGACCGCATATGTCTTGTCTTTCTCAGCCGCATGATTGAGTGGATCTCCGAGCCGCATATGACTGATACCCCTTTGACCGCATAAGCCCTTCTCTTTTTAGCCGCATGCGCCTGACCCTATTCAGCCGCATGTGCTGTTCTCTTCCAGCCGCGTGAGATCATTCCTGGCCGCATATGCCTCAGCCGCATGTGCTGTTCTCTTCCAGCCGCGTGATAATCACGAATTTACTTGATATATTTGGGCCTGATAATTGAGCCTGACATGTCAGTGACCCGTAGTGGTGCACTCTTGGCATGACTAACCTGACATGACCTGATAGTGGCCCGTCACGGTGCACTCTTGACCAGTAAACTGGAAATGTTAAACTTGACATGATATATCTTGATAAGCTGTTGCGACGGCTACCTGACATGACATGACCTGTATAATTAATCTGAACACCGTGGGCGATTGTGCTTGTATAAATAATCCAGTCCTGTCTTGCATCATGTCTAGGACAGGAACTCCTGAGTACCACAGTCAGGAGTACATACTGAAATAGACTAAGGACTAAATAACTAGATTAATACATTAGTCATAAAGAGATCTCCCAGCTACAGGCAATCCCGTTACCTGGGCACGCCTTGGGATCTGTAGCCTGCCGTCGAGTAGGACACATTTCCAGCACACTGTCATATGCTGTACCCTTCAATCTACCTAAGGGTAAATTTGTTTCCTGGACGATGTACCCACCTAAATTCAACTCTAATCTTTCAACCCGGGTAACCTGGATGGTCTGCAGGGCTTGTGGCTGTAGAATAATCTCACTGTATCTTGTTAGTAATTAGGCTTGTGACAACCCTAGTTAGTTAAAGTATCAAGCCGTAATTCTTGCTTGGCCGTGAAATGATTGGATGGAGTCTAACTAGTCTAGTCTTGACCTGATCCTGATTACTGCATGACCAGAATGCTTGTATTTATTTTACCGATATATGGTAAAAATTCTAAGTTCTGTTCAGACGAAGGGTTACAACCCCGGTCCTTGTTTGGTTTACGGGTTGTAACCTGGTTATCTGAATAGCTCCATGGTTAGCTCGTCGTATATCATCATGATGTATTTTCTTTATTTTCAGTTCTTACTTATTTATACTCTTGTGCTGATTGCTGGTTTTAGTTCCTAAGTGAAGCTTCCTTTGTGGCACTTGCTCTTTCTAAGGTCTGACCCAGCTGGTTTTGTGTGGCAAGATTTTGGAGCAGCTCCAGAGGATCTACCGACCTTCCAGCCAGATGGTGGCCACTAGACGGAGCCCTGGCAACGAGTGGGTTTATTTTTGATCTCCCACTTTATTGTAAAAATATTCTTTTGAGGCGTTTAGCCGGCGAGCACCTGTTTAGTTCGATTGTACTTTACTTACTGTCTGCCTACGGGCTGTAACATGATTAACAGATCCTAGGGTTGATCATGTATGACTAAACTCTTGCTAGTCCTGACATTTTGTAACGACTAGCTTCATGATCAACTGAATATGTAATGTTTGGGATGCCTTACTATTGTATATTTAATGATCATATATCTTGTGGCTTTTACTTACTTGCTTGTGATTGAGACAATAGGCTTGTTCATGACCTTAAGAGACTGCTGGCTTGTAGATAAACCCTCATGTATGTAGACAGCCATGACCGTATAGCGAGATGGATCCCATTTCATATACGTAGCTGGCTATGTCTGCCCTCGCTCTCCAGTATTCTGGTTCTGGGACGTGACATTTCCTGGTTGACTGCTAAGTCTTGTGTATCAACCTCTTCCTCCCCTCTATTTTTCTCAACAATATCTTCAACATCCATTGTATCCAGTGTTGTCCCAAGTATTGGGACTTTTCGATCTGGTCCTCTTGGTATGTTGGGTCTCCAACGCTGAATGTATTTCTAGATTTAATCTTACATACTGCCCACCAGTCAAATCGATCTCTACGATGCCTTGGGTAGCTTGTATAGTAGACTTGAGCAGCCTGATTTGCTATTGTAAATGTATCAGACACTCTATACCTCCTGCGATAATTTATATCGACAAATCCAAATTGTTTATCGATTCTCCAACCGATATTTGGTGTCGTATCGAACCACTCACATTTGAACATCACAATATGCATATCATATGGGCCAGTATATTGTAAATCTACAATATTCCTAAGCACTCCATAATAGTCAAAGTTCGATTTGTCGTCATAGATGGTGCCTCTTATGCAAACACCGAAATCCTTGGTACTGATGCCGTCATTGATAAATTTGACATTTATAGCATTCTGAGTTGCCTTAAACCTGAAGCCATTAACGACATATCCTGGCCAAGTCTTTGTTTGCCTCTTCGGTCCCAATGCCAGATAACGAACACTCTCATTAGTGAGTGTTGTTTCAGGCAAAAAAAACTGTAAATAAATATTTATAATTTAAATGTTTTAGATTATATATTTCTAATCTCAATTACTTACATATTTTATAAGAATATATAAAATCAACCTCAATTATAATCTCAGTTACTTACGTATTTGCGAAACCATGATGGAAATGTACAATCAACCTATCTTTGAAGTCCCTCATCGGTAATATCGGGTGTCCTCATTTTGACTTCATCTCTAAATACACTATTAGAGAAAATAAGAATATATAAGTGTAGTCACTTACTTCATCAAATTCGAGATTATAATTAACGAGTGCAAGTGTACTGACTTACTTCTCCAAATCTCTCACTTCTTGTATGTCACAGTTTAACAAGACATATCGGTGAGCGGCATCATACTCGTCGTCAGTCAACCACCATTTTTTACTAGCCCCAACAGGCTTGCCCCTTACATTGAATATACCTCCATCCTCAACGTCCTCGTCATTCCTTTGAGGTCTATTTCGATTTGTCTTAACATGAGTAATAAAATAAATGGAGCAGAAGTTTGACACCTCTTCGATAAGATATGCTTCGCATATCGAAGCCTCTATATGAGCCTTGTTGCCAACTTTCTTCTTTAGATGGTGTAGGTATCTAGAGAGATAAATTATCTTAAGAATTAAAAATGAATTTTAAAATCCACTAAAATTCAACTTAAATTATATCAATTTTTATGTACCTTTCAAATGGGTACATCCATCGGTAATGAACAGATGCACCGACACGGGCTTCGTATGCTAGATGAATCAGTAGATGCTCCATGCTGTCGAATAAGCCAGGAGGAAATATTTTCTCCAACTTGCAAATTATTAAGATAATCTTCTCCTCACGTTCAACCATGTGTTGCACAGTCAACTTAGTTGAACAAATATCCCTAAAGAATATAGATAGTTCGGCCAACGAAACCCATACAGCAGAAGGCAACAACTCTTTCAAAGCAATGGGCAGTATCTTTCCATAAACACGTGGCAGTCATGACTCTTCATTTCTGTTAGCTGGCGTTCATTGAGATCAACACATCTAGACAAATTTGACACATAGCCGTCGGGAAATCTTAAAGTAGATATCCACTTGCAGATTATTAATCTATCTTTCTTGCTCAATATGTATTGTGCTATCGGCTTAGTTATTTGTCCACCAACTCCCCTTTGTATCAATTTCAGATAAGGACGCTTGCATATCTCGACAATGTCTTGTCTTGCTTTTGGATTTTCCTTCGTCTTTCCTTTAATATCCATGATGGTATTGAAGACATTATCGAACACATTCTTTTCAATATACATAACATCAAGATTATGCCTTATCAGATTATCTTTCCAATAAGACAAGTCCTAGAAGATACTCCGTTTGGTCTAGTTATGGGTTTGTCCGAACCCATCGACACGATTGTTCGATGGATCTTCCATTACAGTGGGCAAGTCCTTTACATCTTCCCAAATATCGTATTCCGACAATCAGGTAGGTGGATGAAAAAATTCTTGTTTTCCAGCTCTGAACGCGTCCTTGTTCTTTCTCCAAGGATGACTCGCGGACAGAAATTGACGATGACAATCAAAGAAAGAAGTTTTTCCTCCATGCTTAAGGCGGAACGCCTTACTATTTTGCATGCATATCGGACAAGACATGGTGTCGTGAGTACTCCATCCCGACAGCATACCATATGCGGGAAAATCATTGATTGTCCACATCAGTGAAACTCTTATCTGAAAGTTCTGTTTACTGGAAATATCATAGGTCGTGACGTCGATCTCCCACAGCTATTTCAGCTCATCCACCAACGGCTGTAAATATATATCGATATTCTTCGTCGAATTTTTGGGACCCGATGTGATAGCTGTCAAGAACATATAAGGAGTCTTCATACACATCCATGGTGGCAGATTGTAAGGGGTCAGAATGACCGGCCAGCAGAAGTATTGAGATTCCAACTGCCCGAAAGGGGCGAAGCCATCAGAACATAGCCCAATGCGTACATTTCTAGGCTCTGCAGCAAAATCTGGATGGCAAAAATCAAAATATTTCTACGCCTCTCCATCCGAAGGATGTGACAATTCTCCATCGTCCTTTGTGCATTCTTCGTTGTGCCACGTCATGTGTTCTGCTGTATTCTGAGACATATACATCCTCTGCAAGTGCTTCATGATCGACAAGTAATGCATATACTTGTAAGGACGTCGTTTTTTAGTTGACTTTCCTTTTCCACTGGCTGGCTTGTAACGATCCGCATTACAGAAGCTGCAACTTTCTATATCATCGTTCTCCTTGTAGTACAACATGCATTCGTTGCGACAACAATCTATCTTCTCGTACCCCAGTCCTAGTTGTCGGACCATCATCTTCGACTTGTAGAAGTTTTTTGGAAGCTCTTTTGATTCCTTCGGTAACACCTCCTTAATTAGTTGTATAATCCGATCATAGCAAGTTTGTGGCAAGTTAAAATCGGACTTTATGTTCAACAACCGCATCGTCACTGACAGTACGAAATGTGGCTCATAACCAGGATATAAAGAAGTTTCAGCATCCTGAAACATATCATAGAACTCCTTCGTCTCGAGATTAGGATCCTCCGGATCAAAATTAGGCCCTGCTGCGTCGTACACCATATCTCGTGCAAGTTTCTGCACGTCTCTATAACCAACAGAGCATTCGTCGTCTTCGACGACAAAATCTGTTGCAGCATTATCATCAAAAGCATAAGTAGCAGCATTCGCAACCTGTCTTTCCGCATATAGTTCACCTTGCGATGACCATAGGCCGTAATCACATACGAAACCCTCATGGTTCAAATGATCTCTTACACTCACCACTTCTTCTTAACGTCTATTGCGACAATTACGACATGGACACTTGATTTTGTTACCGTCCATAAACTGAGCTTTGCTCATGGCATACTTAAGAAACACTTCTACGTCTGCCTGAAAATCGTCACTCACATCTATTCTGCTCTCGTGTTGTCGTTTGTACATCTATGTACGATCAACGAAATAACGATCCATCACAGATTGGATGTGAAAATATGTATAGTAAGACAAACTAAACAGAATTAGTATATAATCATGTAACTGGTGGATCCGCTGGTATATAGGCCGGATGTACTTAGTATCGACCGCATTAGATTAGTTTCGGTCTATAGATTTGGTATAGGTCGTATCAAATTGGTATTGGCCTTAGCGAATTGGTATCGTCCTATCCGATATGTATCGGCCGTATAGCTAGGATTCGTACCGGTACCGTTACCGATATCGATACCGATAGTTCATACGGATACCGATACCGATAGTTCGATACCGATACCGATAGTGCGATACCGATACCGATAGTCTGATACCGATAGTACGATACAGATATCGATAGTGCGATACCGATAGTTCGATACCGATACCGATAGTTCGATACCGATACCAATAGTCCGATAGTCCGCTAGCGATACCGATAGTTCGATACCGATACCGATAGTTCGATATCGATACCGATAGTTCGATACCGATACCGATAGTTCGATACCGATACCACTAAGTCCGAATGATTCCTCTTAAGCGTCGAGCATGTTATACACGGTTCAACTTGACGAGTCAGTAAATATATATATATAATATTTTTTTTTTGTATATATATATATATATATATTGTTTGCAAAAACAAAAGTCTTTATTTCACAAACTTTGTAAGAAGATTACAATTGAATTCTGGGAAAGTACAACTATAGGAATCCGATCTGAAGACGATCGCTTTATCCCTTGAACGATATGAACTTTAAAGACGATAGCCTCTGAAGAATGCAGCAGCACTTGGACAAGAACTCCTGATCTCTGATGATAATATGATCTACTCTCCTTAATGAAGGACTTGAAACTCTATTTATAGAGTTCTAGAAATAACTAATTTGTAGTTATTCTGGATTGCGCATGATGAACTGCGCTGGCGACAGACTGCGCAGACTGCAAACTGTGCTGGCCTATTTGGTAGTTGCTCGATCGTGGGCTAACTGTATTCAGACGTGTGGCATTGTTTGATTGAAATGCGCTTGGTCGTGTACAGGCAGTTGCCACGTGGCGAGCAATTGATAGCATGTAAGCCACGTAATAAATGTCAGTTATTCGATGAATTGTGCTATCCGAATAGCGCTAGCTTCAGACTGCGCTTCCTTCTAGTCAATGGATAGCGCTAGGATTCGGACCTGGTCAAACTATGCTGAGGTTGGACTGGCATACTGCGCTGAGGTTGTACAGCTGTTCTCGAGCGCTGTGCTGCACAAGAAACGAATGGACTCCTCATTTTTCGGGCTGTCAGGCTGTCAGAAGATCTGATCTTTATCAGGTAATGATGGCGTTGCCTCGTCAGCGTAGTGCGCTCGGGTGGTAGTGCAGTTCAGCTCGCGCATTTGATTTGCAGCACAATCTGTTTCCTGCATAGTCCATTTGAGGGGTGCGCAGTTGAGAATTCTATGCCTATTTGATAGATACAACTTGATTTTTAGGACATACAAGACCCCCTTCAAAGTTTTCAAAATTTGAAAATATTCAAAGTTTCGAAATACTTTAAATTTTAAATTTAAAATCAAGTTGCGTTATGGTTGCACATTTGGAGGAATTAGCTCCGACTTTCTCGGCGCAATCGGAGGTGGCTGTTATACTTCTGAAAAACTATAAATAGATTCATTTCTCATTCTTTCAACTTTTACTTGCTTTCGAATTCTCAAGAGACAGAAGCTCCACCCCTACTTCGACTTCTTCTTCTTCATCTCGTCGACGACAGCAATGGCGCCCAAGCGATCGGCCTCGGAGAAGGGAAAGGCCCCCGCCGAACCTTCGACTCGTGTTTCGCCACGAGTATCTCGTCATGAGACGGTTCATCCTGTGCTTCAAGGTGAATGACGAACCATGATCAAAACCCTTTTTAGGGTTTTTGATATTTTCAGACCTTCATACCTCTCTCTTTTTAGAGATTGATGGTATTTGTGCCACCCTGTTTAGGGTTTCGGCTGCATATACAATAGTTTTTATTTTTATGAAAACTATACTCTTGCACAATCGGTTGGAAAGCACTGACAAAATGTTCGGCACAATCCATCGATTTGCGCAAGTCGGTTGTGCCAGCGCAAACTGATGTCTTGCGCAAGTAAGTTAGCGCAACCTGACGTCTTGCGCACGTTGGCTGTGCTGGCGTATTCTGATAACTTGCACATGTTGACTATGCTGGCGCAATCTGATAACTTGTGCAAGCTGACTGTGCTGGCACAATCTGATATCTTATTTCACACAGCACAAATTGATGATCTTTTGAAGAAACTTTTTTGATTTTGCATAAACTGATCTTTGCCTTCTTTATTGATGCAGTTAATCTCAGGGAATATCCCAACTATGAGTTTTTTGTAGGATCCCTGTCTGAACCTGAATACAAGGAAGATCTCTCGCATGTGTCATTTCCTCAATACGCCTTACAGTCATCTCGGCAAGCCGTCTTGATTGCGCAAGACAATGAAACTTTGCTGTGTCTGATGAACGGGCAACCTCTTCAAACTGCGGACACAGTCACCCATAAGAAACCTCTGTTCTTGTTCGGTGAGGCTTTTGACAAGAATTCTCAGCCGAGACCTCGCATGGAACAGAGAATTTTTCCGAGGGGTGAGAAGACGATACTTCTGCCGGAGATCTTCAGATGCCTTCCTCTGTCCCGATATGCTTTTGCGAGCTATCCCAGAAGAATGAAATAGGACATAACTCCGCTTCAGCAAGCCCGAGCAGGAAATATCTGTGTTAAGAAGGGACCAGACCACAAAGATATGTTCTACAGTTCCTCTGAGCGTCATAGCTCCTTACTCAGAGGATTAAAACCCGGTTGCATCCCGTCGAAAGATTCTTCCCTACTACTTCTAGTGAGAACTCCAATATTCGTAAATGAGTTTGCGAAGGAGGAAGGGAGGTATCCGGACCAAGATCTGCGGCTGACAGGTCTCGTAAACCTGGATAATAAGAGGTAGATCTGTGTGGCCAATTGAATATTGGTCCAATTTGAAGCTCGGCTCAAGGAGATTGAGCTGTACCAAGCAGTGTATGCCACTGTTTTCAGCTTCCCTTCCAATCCTCATCTATTCCTCGTGTTGGCGGAGAGATACAATTATAGGACTGGGACTTTCATGATGCCACGCGGAGAGATTGGATTAGCCTTGCACGAGATGAAGTACATCTCCAATCTGCCAATGGAGGATATCCCCAATGAAGAGTTTGTCCTGACAAATGATGAGTTGGACAGACTATGCCAAGAGAATGCTGACATGGTGGCTATTTTTGAAGAGTTACTATGTCACTACAAGATCTGTTCTTTATACTACAAGAGTGGCACAGCCTGCACCTGCTACTCCACCAAATGGTTGCCGTATCTTTTCCTCAACTATATTATTGAGAAGAAGATCAAAAAGCATGAAAACTGCAATCCCAACTTCTTCAGACCACTTAGCAATAGCAAAGTGATAGAGCTGATGGAGACGCATGGTGATATGGATATCAAGATTGATGATGATCTTCAATATCCTCCTTTTAAGAAAGACGACATCATTGAAAGCTACATGAGGATGGGCAATAGGCCCATGTCGAAGGAAGCCCAGCTGGCAGGTTTCCTCACTTACTGGCTTCGACGATATGTCGTTCCTGTGGCCAGTGCAGTTGACCGCTTCTATCGCGGTGTACTATTTGCTGTTGTCCGTCTGGTTTTCGGCTACCGGATGGATCTGCTATCAGAAAAGACATACAGGGTGAACGCCGGCCTCCGCCTATTCATTGATTCGAGGAAAAGGCGAGAAAGGAAGTTTTCCTCGGCTGGAATTGCCGTACACATATCTGTTTGGATGGCTGCTTTTACACCATCCTTCTTTGATGAATCCTAACATGGGGGCAGTGGGCGGCAGCTTTTTAAGAAGATTCTCTGGATGTAAGTGGATCTATAACACTTTGAGAGACTGCCAGCGAACTCTGAATCTCGGCAAGGGATGGAACTTTTACTGCATTCCTCCTCCAGTTGGTTATGAGCATATGTCAACAAACCTCGTCGACTCTATAAGGATGCAGCCGTTGGGCCATACAGCTTTCGACTAGCTGAGGATAATTCGGCCATCACACTTGGTGTACCGGTTCGAAGATGAATGTTATCTCGAACCTTATCTCCCCAGCCGTTTTGTACGCCAATTCGGTTATGACCAATTTCATGTAGGTAATGCTATAACATGCCTAAAAGGAAAAGGTTTTTTAATTGATGGATCCCGGGCTTGGGCATATTACAATGCCCGTGACACAAGGACGATATTCTCGATGCCGACAAGAAACGATCGTGGGCCTAGCATGCTGTATACTTATTCGATCTTTTATACATCAGCAAATACTTTTGCTGAGAACTTCAATCTAGCAGACAGCTTTGCGACGGTAACTCAATTTAAAAAAGGAGCACATATTATGGTGCTTCTTGGTAATGATGAAGAGCACGAGCTAGCTGATGCGCCTCTAGAAGCTTCGAAGGAAGCCAACTTCGCCGAAGAGGTCTACTAACCACTGCATGTCTCTCTGAAAGTTGTAAGATCTCCAATCAAGGAGAAGAAGAGGAAGGCAGAAGAAACATCTTCTCCTGTCTTAAAGAAGAATACCGTCGTGGACTCTTCAGAAAGAGTCACTACTCGCTCGCAGTCTCGGTAACAGGCCAAGTCGGTTCATAGAGAAGAGGCAACAACCCCTACTTCCATCCAAAGAAAAACACATGCAGCAGACGTAGAGATTCCGGAAGAACCTCTATGCAGGACAAAATTAGCTTTCAGAAAGAAAGTAACCACTCTCCCAAGATCTGTCCATACATCGGCGCTGATAAGTGCTGTTGTCGGGATTATAATGCCTTATCCTACACCTGCTCCTGAGCCCAGGCAGGAAGCTTCCAATACAGAGAAAGGAGACCAGGTTACAGAGACATGAGAGGAGATCACAGAGATAAAGGATGGGGCTGCAGAAACAAGAGAAGCAACTGCAACTCCAACCCCAATCAATGAGTCGGGATCATCTTTCAAAGTAGTACAATCTCTTACGCTTGCAACGAAAACTGCCCCTCTTCCAGCTACACCAAGATCGCGTTGGGCCGAAGAAGATCGACTGATGATCGAGGCCCTGGAAGACTGTGACTTCGGCTTCAACGATGATATAGATCCCGTCGACGCAAGTTATAGCGAGAAAGCACGAGAAGAGGGTGCAGATGATGAAGAAACATCTACAGAGGATGACAATCTGAATCTGGAAGAGGATGCCGATGCCCATGCATCCCAAGAGAAGAACGCTGTTAATGACGTAGCACCGGAGGAAGCTAATGTCACCAATCAAAGAGGTATTGACTGATATTGATAATCTTCTTTTGTAGATCATTAAATGACTGACATCTTAACTTTCATTCATACAGAAATTTAACCTTCTCCAATTTCTCCGGTATGCACTGATATAGTACAGGCAAAGGCGATAGCCAGCAGCAGCCGTCATTTATCAGGCGGCTCTGAAGCGGAAAGCAGTCAGGCAGTGATGTCTGAAGCTACTTCTGCGAGGCTGTAGCCTATTTCAACAGATGACAATCTTGTCCTTAAACCCAGCATTGGTAAGCTTGCCTTCATTTTGGTCCCTTTTAACAGTTCTCAGTGACAGCAAACTAATGACATTTATTTGATCCCGCAGAAGAACATCTGGGAGGAGCAACTAGCTCCACTATGGCCCCCCTATCCAAAGAGACTGCAGCCCATGTTCAAGATGCCGAACTTCCGCCCTCACAGGCATCTGCCGCTGCAACTTCTATAGGAATAGCTGCTACACCCAGTGCAGCGGCGGCTGCCAACAGATTTATAGTTAGTTCTTTCACCAACCTCTTCTTCACTTCATTAGGACCTTTAGTAGAAAGGGTAATGGAGAAAGAGAATGTTGTTTTCATCACAGTCCGAAGTCCAACTACTTATCTGATCGACGCTATCCGAAGTCAGGGTGATGAAGCTCAAGCTGCCTATCTTGAACATATACTGGATGAGCTGGAGGAATCAATTAATATTTACAAAGATCTTAATCGGGGAGAGGTAGAGCCCCTGGTGAATACTGAGTTTGAAAGGATGACTCGAAAAACTGAAGTCACGAAAGCTGATTTCAAGATTTTTTTTGGATACTTTCGCTACAAAGCCTTCAGAGTATGATTCCCAGATGGAGATATTAGCGTCTGCTGCTAGGGAGAAAGAAAAGAAGGTTGCTGAACTGAATGCAGAGTTTGCCCGACTTCAAGAAGAGTTGAGAATCATTTAACTTGCTCTTGAGGAAGAGACTACACAACATCAAGCTGCAGTTCAGCAACTAGACATTCTGACCCATGAGAAGAATGAGTTTGTCAAGTCTCATCAAGATGAAATCGCTCTCCGACTAGTGACCTTGCCGACATTTGACGATAAATCTGGAATGGAGGAAGCTAGAAAGCGGGTGCTGGATTCTCGTGAAGAACGACTTCAAACTTTGAAGCAGCTGATAGCTAGTCTGATGACCCCACCGATTGAGTGAAAGAAAATCTTTTGTACTTTCTCCTTTGTGATATGTATTTTTGTAATGCCTTTTATTTTAATCAATGAAAATACATTATTTTGTGGCTCTATTATTTATTGCATATCCCATTACGGATATAAATAATAGCGATAGAAAATATATTTAGAGGTTCAGGACATGATATATTTCTTGATTTTAGAAAATAATTATATTTATTATATCTGCTCAGGTGGACATGGCAGAATATAATTTGTTGAATATCATTATTTTGGTAGACAACTTAATCAGAGGTAATAAATACGTGACAAGTTTACTAATATGGATGAACGGATGAACTATTAAAATGTATGAATAAAAATGAATCATCAGGATGAACGGATGAACTATCAAAATGTATGAACAAAAATGAATCGTCAGGATGAACGAATGAACCGTCAGATGAATGGAATGAACGGGTAAACTGTCGAATAGATGGAATGAACGGATGAACCATCGGATGAATGAAATGAACGGATGAAGCGTCAAATGAATCGGATGAACGGATGAACCGTCGGATGAATGAAATGAATGGATGAACCGTCAAATGAATCGGATGAACGGATGAACCGTCGGATGAATGAAATGAATGGATGAACCATCAGAATGAATAGAATGAACGAATGAACCGTCGGATGAATGAAAAAATGTTGTGAAGAACGCGTTGCTTCGATTCGTGTAATTGACTGTTTCAAGAATCTCTGTCTATAAATAGAACAGAAATTTATATTGAATGATCAATTTTACTTTTACCACAAAATATCGTCTGAAAATGCATCCAAGAAGGCTGAAATTGTCCCCAAGGTCGAATAAGTTGTTGCGGAACGTCCAGCCGAACCAATCCAGCCAAAGCAGACAGAGGCGGACGAAGGGTCATCTGCACCCAGGCCACCATGGGATATCTTGGACTTCCTAGTCGAGCCAGGGAAGACTGAAGAAGAAGAGGCCATGAGGATGGCCGCTTGCGCATTCTTAATGAAATTGAGCAAGGATATCCTCGGCTCTTTTGTCGACTATATTTTTGAAAAGGACAGTAGTGGTCCTCGTCATGTCTTTAAGAAGGATGATAGTGATTCTTGTCCTTGATATCATGTAACATGGTTTTGATAAAATAAAATCAAACTTTATTTATGAACTGTCTGATCATATTTACAAGAAATCCTTTTTACATTCATACATAATATTTTTTAAAGAACTTGCCATTGATGGGCATCATTGTAACTCGACCATCTAGCTCTGTGAGTTGATAAGCTCCATTTGAGAAGACTTTACTCACGATATAAGGCCCTTCCCATTTCACATCAAACTTGCCTTTGCTCATGTGAGTCATAGTCATGGAACGTCTGACTGTAAGAACGAGTTCTCCTTTCCGAAAGGCTCTGACTTTAACTTTGCGGTTGAAAGTCTTCGAGATACGGGCTTGATAAAACTCTATGTGTTATTGAGCCAATAGTCGTTTTTCGTCGAGCGCCTCCAGTTCTTGAAGTCGAAGAAGATCATTGTTCTCTGTCGTCAACTCATTGGCGATAGCAATCCTTAGAGATGGAATTTGAAGTTCCAGGGGTAGAACTGCTTCACAACCATATACCAGAGAGAAAGGTGTACAGCCTGTGGGGTCGCGGACCATAGTGCGGTAGGCCCATAGACATTCTCCAAGCTTTTCACTCCAATTTTGTTTGTTAGTAGACACAAACTTCTTAAGGAGCTTGATAATAGTCTTGTTGAAGGCTTCAGCCAAGCCATTAGCAGCAGGATTGTAAGCCGTAGAGGCGACATTGTCAATCTAATGATCATCACATAACCTAGTGAACTTTTGACTGATGAACTGAGGTCCGTTGTCATGAATAATTCGTCGAGGTACCCCAAACCTGTAGATAACATGATGTTTGACGAAGTTGATGACGCTGCAGGTTTTGACTTCAGCCAAAGGTATAGCTTCAGCCCACTTGGAGAAATAATCTATTATGGCTAGTATAAACCGATGTCCTTTAGAAGAAGGAGGATTGATAGGACCTATAATATCCATGCCCCAAGCTTCAAAAGGCCAAGAAGCCGCAGTCGGATGAAGAAATTTCGACGGTTGATGGATGAAATCTGTATGGATTTGACAGGCTCAACATTTCCTTGCATATTCGATAGCATCAGATACCATAGAGGGCCAATAATAACCCATTCGTCGGATACGATCTTGTAGCTTAGGGCCTGGCTGATGTGCTCTACGTACACACACCATCATGAGCTTCGTGCAATACCTGCTTTGCTTCATCGCCAACAAGACAACGCAAAAATAAACCATCGTATGTCCGTCGATAAAGAGTCTTAGTGGTCTGGTGGTTATAGTAGAATCGAAGAGATCGTCGACGAATACTCGTAGCCTCTTTAGGATCTTCAGGGAGTATATCATGAACCACAAAGTCGATGAAAGGAGCTCTCCAATCTTTATTGATAACAATGGTTTCAGCGAAGTTACTGAACTCGATGTTACGATTGTTTACCACGCAGAATAACTCTCTGTTGGAAACAATAACCACTTGTTGTCTTTTGACGAAAATTGCTAAGACTGCCGCGAGATTAGCTAAAGCATCTGCCTCAGTATTACAAGCTCGTCGAACATATTCAATGAAGAAAGCCTTGAATGATGTAGCCATGTAAATCGCAGCTTCATGATAGGATACTAGATCTTGATGGCGAACTTCGTATGTTCCTCTAACCTAATTGACAACCAGTTTAGAATCGCCATAGACTTCAAGATATTCGACCTCCAACTATTTAGCTATCTGGAGTCCGATAAGCAAGGTATTGTATTCAGCCACATTGTTAGAGCATGGCTGATCTAAGGAATAGGCTCTTTGGATAGCTAATCCTTCTGGAGAGACCAGTACAATCCCAACTCCTACGAAATGGTCTCTTTTGGCCCAATCCGGGATGCTCCGTCGAAGAACAGATACTAGGTAGGAAATTCTTCAAAGATCATGTCTGATTCCAATGTCTTGTCTGGAATTTCATCATAAAGCTTAGATGTTTTCGGAACATGATGAGCTGCTAAAAAGTCAGCCAGTGCTTGACCTTTAACGGACTTTTACGGAACATAAACCATATCATATTGGGCTAGCAAAATGGCCCACGTAGCCAGTCGAGAATTAAGTATGCTAGGCTTCTTCATCAGTATCCGAAGAGGATTAACTCGGGAAATGACGTGAATGGTTTGGCCGATGATATAATGTCGACTCTTTTGAACAGCGAACATAAGGGCTAAGCATTCTTTCTCAACCGGACTATAACGGTGTTCAGCACCAATCATAGTACGACTAAGATAGTAGATGGCTTGTTCATGGCCTTCTTTGTTCTTCTGAGCAAGTAAAGCATCCAATGAATGATCCATAGCACAGACATACATTAAGAATGGTATGCCTGAAATTGGTGGCACCAAGACTGGTGGGTTCATGAGATATTGCTTTATATCATCAAATGCTCGTTGACATTCTTCAGTCCAAATAAAAGATACACCCTTCTTCATTAACTGGGTAAATGGTCTGCAACGTCCAGACAGATTTGAAATGAATCTCCTGATGTACGCAAGTCGACCTTGGAATCCTCGTAGCACTTTTAAGTTGCGTGGAGGACGCATCTCTTGAATGGCTTTGATCTTCTCGGGATCCACGTGTATACCCTTAGAGGTAATGATGAAGCCGAGAAATTTACCACTAGAGACACCCAAGAATGACTTGGTGGGATTCATTTTAAGTTGATGTTGGCACATTAGATTGAAGATTGTTTTTAAATCTTGGATGTGATCTTCTTTTAAACGACTCTTGACAGCAATATCGTCAACATAGCATTCGACAGTCTTGCGCAGATGATCTCGAAAGATGCTACTCATAGCTCGTTGGTAAGTGGCACCAGCATTCTTGAGACCAAATGGCATTACTGTGTAGCAGTAGACTCCGCAAAGAGTACGGAAAGAAGTGTGTTTTTCATCTTCAAGATTCATCCGAATCTGATTGTATCTGAAGAATCCATCCATGAAGGATATCCTTTCGAACCCACAAGTGTTGTCGATCATGACGTCTGTAATAGGGAGAGGTAACTCATCTTTTGGACAGGCTTCATTAAGATCTCGAAAGTCGATGCAAACTCAAACTTTGCCAGTTTTCTTCAAGACTGGAACAACGTTGGCTACCCAATCAGGATGTTGTTCTTCTCGAATAAAGCCACAAACTATGAGCTTTTTGACTTCAACATCAATTGTGTCCATCATTTCTGGCTTGAACCGCCTCTACTGCTGTTTAACTGGCTTTGTATTAGGCAAAATATTCATTTTATGAGTGGCAATTTTGGGATCTAAACCTAGCATGTCTTCATAACTCCAAGCGAAGACATCAATATATTCTCGAATAAGAAGAATTAATTCTTGTATATCCGCCTCTGGGAGGTTTTTGCTGATGAATATCGGACGAGATGACCCATCTTCTCCCACGTCAATTTGAACCAATTGATCTTTGGTAGGAGGTTCCCATTGTTCGAATTGGAGTTCCTATTGGGTATCCATTCGTCGAGCCCAAGGATCCGTTTCGAGATTTTCTTCTATATCTTCGTCATAACCTTCTAGAAGTTCAACGGAGACCATGTTAGAAGATACAATCAATCAATGAACTTGGCCGATACTGGTGTCAGAATCCCAAGATCTGGAATCAGAAGAGTTAGAGCGCTCCTCACTATCAGACTCGGAGGCTGCTGGAGATAAAACCAGAGGTGAAGTATATTCAAGACCTCTTTTTGTCCTGCTGTAATACATCTCTGACTTTCCTTTTGGAACAACCGTACGGATAGGAGTTCGTCTACCCTTGCCGTAATTGAGGCCGTTCTTGAAGTCATAACCCATCTTTCGGATGATTCTTTTGATTGTTGACTATAACGACGAAGTTGGAGACGTCCCATGTCATTAATTTTACTGTCATCCATATAGCTAAATTTTTGTTCTGGCCCTTTACTAAAAAGTATTGGATTCTCACCTCTCTTTCGAGAAGGGACAACAAAATATGAGTCATCTGGATGTTCAGATAATACTTCCGTCTGAAGGGATTGTACGACTCCTATTGTAAATGACTGAAAGCTGTCTAGCATATCCAAATAGAATTTAGTATAATAAATGACATCAGTATACTAGAAAGTAGATGCTTTTTCATTGATTTACACATCCATATTTACAACAG
The DNA here is from genome assembly GCA_029216955.1 of Iris pallida. Classification (NCBI taxonomy): domain Eukaryota; kingdom Viridiplantae; phylum Streptophyta; class Magnoliopsida; order Asparagales; family Iridaceae; genus Iris; species Iris pallida. Next base: position 8,463,814 of record JANAVB010011395.1, on the reverse strand, counting down.
GACCTTTAGCCTTAGCCGGCTTGGTCAGATCGGTTACAAGAGGAGGATCAGAAGATGAAGAATTTTTAGGCTTGTTGCGACGAAGGTCGATAAAAAGCGGCTCAGGTGAGCTCCCTTTGATCTTTGTTACGACGAAGGTCGATAACCAATGGCTCAGAAGAGATGAGCTCTTTTTGATCTTTGTTACGATGTAAGTCGATAACTAATGGCTCAAAAGAGGTGAGCTCCCTTTGTTCTTGATTATCATCAGTCGATTGCTTCTGGGTTGGCAGATGAATAGCTAATGGTTTGGAGGATTGAGGATGAGAGACACGTCCTTTGACAGGTATGATGAGAGTGTCACTGGGCACTGCTTCTTGTTCTTCTTCACCATCCATGGCCAAAACCACTTTCATAAACTCTTCTTTGTACATGCGAGCGTCGTTGCAATATGCTTCGACGCCCTTGAAAGGTTAGAGATCCGCAACTTCTTTTTGGACTTCCCTTTTGTCATCAACGTATTTGAAGCATTGATGGAGAGTAGAAGAAACGATATTGTGTTCATGAAGGAATGGTCTCCCCAGAAGAGCATTATAAGAACAACCATGGTTGTCTATAATGTAGAAGGTCACCTTCATGCAAAGATTGCCAATTTGGAGTTTTAGGCGTATCTTGCCTAAAGGTTCACTTCTTCCCTGGTTGAATCCCAGAATGGTGGTGATAGTGCCTGAGAGGCTATGCACCAAATCTTCAGAGCATCCAACATAGTCTTAGGCATGATGCTGAGTGCTGACCCTAGATCTATCAGAATACGATCGACCTTCATGGAGTCGACGTATCCTGTAAAGTAGAGAGGACATTCATGTCGATTGTCTTCCATCAACATGTCATCTTGTGTGAAGGTAATATTTGGAATTAATTCCAACACACTGTGACAGTGGAGACAAGAGACAGGTTCTGATTTAGGTTTCTTGAGAAGAGTTAAGCAAGTGTCTGCCTGCATCAAAGCCTCACTTAGTATTTCTCGAGTCTCTTTAGAGAGGCGTAAGAGCTCAAAGATAGACAGCCTAGCCGGTGTGTTGGCCAGTTGAGCCAATATATCAAAGTTATATGGCTTTTCAAGTCTAGAGGAGGATGACTTCTTCAAAACTTTGTCGAAGCGGACTTATTGTTTGCATTTGTCAGCTGCTGATGATTTAGGAAGAGTTGGTTCCGCAACCGAAAATGATGTAGAAGGGATGACTTCTGTAGAGACAGACTGTATTGGAACAGCCTCGGAGGATGAAGCAGGATCCTCCTGAGTTTCGGGATGCTCTCGTTGATAGGTTTTTCCTGACCTGGTACCTAACATGATTTCTTCTTCAACTATGGGGTCAAAAGACACCATATTGCAGTTCTTTGTTTTACCTTTGGAGCGTTCTTTTTGCTTGGAGGAAGAAGGAACTTCAAAATCTTTAACAAGATTAGGATGGATCCACATAATTTTGCCATTATCAAGGGATAAGGGGACAAGTCCTTCACTTTGTGGAGGAGGAAGATTCTCAATCTCAAGAATGGTTCTGGGAATGGGGATGACACCACTCTGTACCACTTATGGCGGGAAGTCACTAAATTATACAGAAATCATGTTGGCTGTAACAGTCTTTTCATCCTACTGGAGAGTGATGACACCGGCGTTGACTAGCTTTTGAATCTTGCCTTTGAGCACATAGCATGCCCAAGTAGGATGCCCTATGAACCTGTGATAAACACAGTACTTAGGATGGTCAGTCTTACCGACTTCATCAGGCTTCTTCGGGTCAGGAAGTTGCAATTTATTGCTCTTCAGCAGACAGTCGAAGATGCTTGTTGTATCATTTTCATCAAAGAAATACTCTACTTTTGGGCGAGGTTCTTTTGGTGGAGGTGCAGAAGGAGTAGAGGTAGACGTGGGTTGAGCCACGTTAACAGCCAAGGATTCTTTGTTCTTGAGATTGATATTCAAGGTTTCTTTGTTTTTGCAGTTGTTCTTGCGATTACCACCACCGGATGCAGAAGATTCATCTCGATCAGGGTTAGACATATGTACCCCCAACTGCTTCAACTTCTCGGCACTCACTTCAGCTGCTTTAGCGTTGACAATGAATGGCGGTCAGTCCTGAAACTGTGTTGACCCTGTCCACATGCTAATGATAGGCAACAAGTTTGATTTATAAGTGTCTATCGTTACAACAGATGGGTTTCCGGGAGGCATTTTAAGTGCTTCTCGGCGGAATCGTTCAATAAAACTCTCAGTAGTTTCATTATGTCTTTGTTTGATCTTATTGAGGGCGGATATAGTCATATCGTTGATACCCTCGTAGAATCGTTCTAGGAATATTTGCTTGAGTCCGATAAATGAAGTGATAGAGCCATCAGGCAGGCTGCGGTACCAATCATATGCCGTGCCGGCTAAGCAACCGACGAAGACTCTAGTAAGAAGCGCATCACTTGGCTGGAGCTGGACAGTCATTATCTCAAAGTGGTTAATGAACTGACTCGAAGAAATGCTGCCATCAAAAAGCATGATCGTAGGAATCTTGTACTTTGGAGGGAATGGGACTTCCTTCTATTCAATCGGATAAGGTTGTTTGATTCCCAGCCTCTGCAGGCCATCTTTCTCTTTGAAGGCCTCGAACTGAGTTCGTAGAATTTTTATAGCCTCATTAGCATCTCCCGAGGATGAAAGAGTAATGGGCTGGCTTACCGTATTAGGAGGAGGAACAGCATGGTATGCACTACCCCCAGCCCCTGAATGACTAGGTGTAACTTGAATAGGTATTGAGGCTACAGGAGGAGATGGTACTCCCAGACTTGCATTAACAGGTACCGAAAATGCTATAATCTTAGGATTGACAGCAGGTATAGTTGGTGGTACTGTATGTTGAGCTATGATAACAGTATGCATACTTGCGATCATGTCATCCATGGTCTTCAATTTATCTTCTAGTACAGCGATTCGTTGTTCTTGACTGGCCGAACTAGAAGCATCTGGATCTTTAGTGACAACATAGGCTGACACTTCTCTGGGCACAGTAGAAGACACTGTATGTTCATAGCTTTCACTGTATGCATCATAATCAGAGAAAGAGTCGTCCCATGAATGAGAAACAGAGAGGTGACCAGAAGAATCTTGGAGAAGATCCCTGCTACCAGCTGTGCCTCGACTTCGAGATCGGGTGTGTCGGAATACTCCTTTAGAGGATTCATGGAGTAAATCCAAATATCGTTGACTGGGCTTCCGGGGTTTGCCATGCTTTGAACACTTCCTACCCCCGGTGTCTCGAGAAGCCATGTTTACAGAGGCATAGAGCACCTCGTCTTCATCTTCGGACATTGGTTCAGAAGTTAAATGATCAAAGATAGATCGTTTTGTCGTCTGGCAACAACACTTAATAACCACCTTGTGATTACAACGGTGTTCCAATGGTTGGATTTGACGTGTTGAGGTGTTATTCCGCTTCTGTTTGAGGTATTCCCGAAGGTCGGGGATATGTTCCTTGACGACATTCGGAACATGATTCCGATTCTTCAGATGCCTTGTCCCATGAGTATACAGAGAAGTACTCAACTCATTGGCATAAGTATCAGGATTTTTTTCTCTTGGGGGTTTTTTTATGCAAATTTGCCTTCGGCATTGGTTGCTTGCGTTTCATAAAAACTGGTCTGTTAAGATAAGTCCGTAAATCGGCAAATTCACCTCCAAGGGCTTCTATCTGGGACACCAGCAATTTCTCCTGCTTTGAGCGGGACATCCGAAGAGTTGGGAAATCTTAGAAATGTGCAACTGGAGTAGGAAAGATGCCTCTTTGATCAATGTTCTTCTCTTTAGCAGGGAAAGTTTTTGTACTGTTTAGTGCCGAGGCATATTTCGATGGATCTTCTGCGGTAAAAACCGGAGAAGACTGAGAAAAGACCAAATGGCCTTTTCTTTTATTTTGTGAAGAAGGGTTGGCTAAAGAGCATTTTCCTCTGTTGTTTTTCGAGTTCTGAACTGCGGAAGATCGAGAAAAGACCAAAGGGCCTTTCTGTTTATGCTGAGACGGAGGAGGAACAGTCAAAAGACTACCCCCTGTGGGTTGCGCAGGAACAGAAGAAGTAGCAACTTGCCCGCTGGAGATGATGACAGAGGGTTCCTTGGCCATAGAATAAGCAGGAGGTGCAACTTGTGTTTTAGAAGAAGCAACAAGTAAAGCTTTGGCAACAGAGGGCTTGAGTTGCGTTCTGTTTGAAGGAGCAGTGGATTGCGCAGGAGGGAAAGACTTCGCCAATTGTGCCAGAGGAAGAGGGGGTTTGGATTTTGCCAAAGCAGCATAGGTTGTGGATTACGCTGCAGCAAGAGGAGCAGTACACTGCGCATGGATAGTAGGAGCTCTGGCTTGCGCTTTGGCAGCGCAGGTGGTGTTTTGCGCAAGGACATGAAAGGCTACTGGTTCCTTGGCAGCAGAGACAGCAGGTTGCGTAGATGACTGCGCAGAGGACTTCGGAGTTCACACTGAACGGACCCTGTTCTTGGCAGAGGCCACAGTACGACGAGTAGCCCCAGAGTTGATCATTGCTTCGTAGGCAGTCTGGTTGACCTTCACAACCAGTGTCTTCTGCGTCTTTCTAATAGACGCAACGTCATATTGAGTTGTCACTTCCTCGTCGGAGGAGAAAGTCGTCCCTAGCAGAGTCGCCATTTTGTTTGCAAAAATAAGTCTTTATTTCACAAACTTTGTAAGAAGATTACAATTGAATTCTGGAAAAGTACAACTATAGGAATCCGATCTGAAGACGATCGCTTTATCCCTTGGACGATGTGAACTTTAAAGATGATAGCCTCTGAAGAATGCAGCAGCACTTGGACAATAACTCCTGATCTCTGATGATAATATGATCTACTCTCCTTAATGAAGGACTTGAAACTCTATTTATAGAGTTCTAGAAATAACTAATTTAAAGTTATTCTGGATTGCGCATGATGAACTGCGCTGGCGACAGACTGCGCAGACTGTAAACTGCGTTGTTCTATTGGACAGTTGCTCGATTATGGGCTAACTGTATTCAGATGTGTGGCATTGTTTGATTGAAATGCGCTTGGTCGTGTACAGGAAGTTGCCACGTGGCGAGCAATTGATAGCATGTAAGCTACGAAATAAATGTCAGTTATTCGATGAATTGCGCTATCCGAATAGCGCTAGCTTCAGACTGCGCTTCCTTCTAGTCAATAGATAGCGCTAGGATTCGGACCTGGTCAAACTGCGCTGAGGTTGGACTGCCATACTGCGCTGAGGTTGGACTGCTGTTCTCGAGCGCTGTGCTGTACAAGAAACGAACGGACTCCTCATTTTTTGGGCTGTCAGACTATCAGTGTCACGACCCGCACCCACTGTGAGGGTACGAGAACGTAACAACTTCCAGCCTACGCCGCAGTGTCGACGGTAGAACGCTGTCCTAGGTCACAACATCTAACAATATATCTATAACAGTTTATACTCCCCGAATGGGGGTAACATAGAAATAATAAACTCAATCACAACTAAGGAAGAGATAGCACGATATGACATCGAACTCAAGGAAATAAATAGATGAAAGTAATCTAAGATAATCCCAGCAATATCCAACAGTATAAGGTCTCAGATGAAAGAATATATACGACTCTGAACTCCAAATAAAGTCTAGCTAAAACATGTCTCAAGACTGCATAAAGTAATATAAGCCTAACTAATCTAGTCTAGGCAATCGGGATGATATCCTCAGCTAGAGCTGGGTCCTCCTGAGGGTCCAGCTCGCAGGTGTCATCTAGGGCTGTCCTGTAGTAAGTGTCCAGGCAAGCCTCCTCCTCGTCCTCTGTAATATTTTCAACAGGTCCAGTCAGGACAGGAGCAAGTACAGTACATCTCAACAGTTCATAGCAGGTGAGAAAATATAAACATGCAGTAAAGTAAGATACAAGTACTGAAAGAAGTGCAGTATGTAAACAGAGAGAGAGCTGTAATAGAAATATCTACTATAAATAGAGACTAGCAGTGACTAGTGATTCAGAGTACAATATAGACATGTAAATGGCCTGGGATGATTCTGATAAGTAGGGCTGGGCATACGGGTCCAGGATCCGCGGTTCCGACCCTGCCCGAACCGTATTTTGGTCAAACGGGGCGGTTCCTAATTTTTTTATAAGTAAACGGGTCGGGGCGGGCCGGGGCGTGTTAAATTAACGGGGCGGGGCGGGTTTTATTTTTAAAATAAACGGGGCCCGGCCCGGCCCGTTTAGTTTAAAAAACTTTTTTTTTCAATGTTAGTACTTAAGGGCAGAGAGCTGATGCTCTCCCCCATAAACAAAATGAGCGGCCAACAAAAGTTATTCCAAAATTAAATTGATTATTAAAAAAATAAAAATAAATTGTTGTTACCAAATAATTTTGAATCTTTCTCAAAAAAAAAAAGCAAAAGCAAAAGCAACCTCCAATAAACAATTCGTCTAAGATCGAGTTTGGGCTTGTTTATCATTGTTGCTTTTGTTTTTTCTAAAACAATCCCAAAAATTGTTTGGTAAAACTGTCTATATAACCATTTCTTTTTTTTAAATATCAGTTCAATTTTGGAACAAAGGTGGGAAGATAATGTTAAAAAACTATAATTGTTAGTTCTTGAACTAAGTTAACAACAACAAACCAGAGCTAAGTGTTAATTTAAGACAACATCATTTGAGGTAGTGGACGACCACGCATGTTAATGATGGACAACGCTGGCTTAAAAGGAATATGATCATCCGGGAATGGGACTGAGTGATGACAAACTTGTTCTAATCTAAACTAATTAATTCACAGTTATTCTATACTTTCAAAAAATTTAATGGAGATACATATAGTCAAATCTTTTTCAATGTTAGTACTTAAGGCCCGTTTTGACCCGCGGGTCGTCACGGTTTGGACCCGTTTCGAACGGGTTGGACCCGTTCCGGTTCCAAAAAATTTTGGGCCCGCCCCATCCCGCCCCGCCAATTGACGGATCCGGTTCGGGTCCATCAAATTTGGGCCCGGCCCGACCCGTGCCCAACCCTACTGATAAGACACTAAGGAATGATTCTGATAAGATACCACTGGTGTATTATTCACATGTCCAATTCTACTCTCCCGTACCCCCAATCAATGCACAAGGATCCAGCCTGGTTATGTTATATGATTCCATGTAAGGCCCCCGAAGGGTGATACATGGATGTCCCATAAATGGGGATTCTGGGGGTTACCCAACAGTGTAAGATTCAAGAAACTCTGTGATCATGAGGGTACATGTCACAAGTGATCAAATGAACCAAGAAGCATAGTGATACGCCATGTAAGTGAAACGCACAGAACATATAGTACCCGATGCTCCCTAAGGATAATATCTCAAGAAAGGATCCATATTGTACCAATCCGTGTGACCATCGTGACATTACAAGTAAAGTAATCTACTGCAGGAAATAATTCTAAGCAGGATATAAAATGATCACAGAATGTACTCGCCTGTATCTGAGTGTCCAATATGGAACGTACTGTCCAAGGAGTGGTGTCTGGCTCCTAATCAGAACAGCACAAGTCACAACAAGTCTAAAATGATAAAATGAAGCTCTGCTATGCATTCTACATGATTCTAGGTCAATCTAGGCCAAAGTCAACTCTTGGTCAACTCTGGTCAACCCTAGAAGTCAAACCTAGGTCTAACAAGTCTAACTAGGCTATACTAAGTCTAATAATGTTGTACAAGCCCTATCTAGGCTTACCAAGCTATACCAAACTACCTAGGCCTATTCTCCACACAAGTATACACATTACCTATATATAGTAAATACCCAAGTTATGGCATATACATATACCTGTATAATCCATACCCCCATATGTGTACTATCATATGGCACCCCCAATCATACACCATATATATGTCTATATATAAAACCACACTCATATATATAGGAACATATATGTCACAAAGCATATATTAACTTACATATATAAAATACATTTGCATTACATATATATAGTCACATATAGACTGTGCATGAGGCAGGAATATAGGGAAGATAGGAATAAATGTGTGTGTGTGATAGGGCAATACAAGAGAGTGTGCAATAGTGTATGACAGGAAGATAGAGGGAAGGGTGTGTGTGTCTGGACTTGTGTGTGCAGTGAGTGAGCAATTAAGTGTGCCCAAAAACTGGACTGTAAGGAGGAATTACACAGGGAAAAGGACAGTGTAAATCAATTCCAGGTTTGAACTTATTCTCAGATTTGCTTCAATACAGGAAAACATTCATAGATCCTAAGGACTTCAAAAACAGTCTAATAGTTCCTGTTCTAACTGAAAAGGAAGTAGGAACCAAATCAAAACAGTCTAAAACATTATAAACCAAATCTAAAACTCAGTTCAGTCAAAAGGAAGACAATGTATACCTCACTTCTCAGGTTTATGTGCAAACTGGAAACTAAATCTCAGATTTTAGTTAACAGTTAACTTCTATTCCCAACCATACTTCGAATTCCTACTTCTCATTGAAAACCGAATTGGAATCATAAACATGAAGTAACATGAATTAAACAGTGAATAACACATTCTCAGTTTTATCTTCAAAACAAAGATCAGTTGAAACATACACAAACAGTGACTATATGACAGTTAGATATAGCTCTAAATCAAACCTAATTGTCAACCCAACAACACCTAATTTGATACATACATAGGTCACATATAGGGAAACATATTTAGGATTTAAAACTCAGTATTTAACATCATTACCAAGGTTAAATCATCAAGCAAATTCAATTTTTGCAAACTGAAAACAGGAAGGAAATGGGCTGATATAATATGTTTCAGAAAAATAGGAAAATGACAATTTAATAATGAAATTTGAATTAAAATGTGATTACAGAGGTTGGTAACAATTAAGCATAAAGAGTGCATGCTACACAAGTGGTTTGTGTCCATGAAGGTGGACACAACGTGTCCAACTGAAACAAAACCCAAATGGGTAACTGAGACACACAAAACTGGGCAGTCTCGTACGGGTGTGCACGCGTGTCGTGCACCCGACACAGGTCGACCCAGGCCTCGTGCTCGTGTCCCCACCTAGTATAGGTCTAGGTGTTCATGTCTATGTGTCTGCACAGTGTCCTCGTGTCGCCGTGTCTGTGAACCAGAGCCGTATCAGTGGCCAAATAACTCGTGTGCACAGACAGTGCAAAATACGTGCACAGTCGATTCCAACCTAGACACGACACGGTGACACATGGGGCTTGGCACACGGGGTGTCAGTCATGGCCCCATGCCACGTGTCAAGTCTCGTGTCCAAACAAAGCGTGTCGTGTCCGCTACAGACCCCGATAGGCAGGGGAGCACTGTAGCGGTGCGCGCGGTCGTGCACGTGCGTGTCCAAGCCATGAATCCGACACAAATTGACACGATAATCAACACTGGAGATTAAAAATTAATAAGCAATGATTAAGACAAATACTGAAACATGGGTTCTGATACGTGTCCAGAACGGACACGAAACCCATGACACCCGACACGAGACCTATCCAGACTCTTAGGGGACCCTTAGGGCTTCCTATTGATGAAGACAAAATGAAAATCCATGGAAAAATGGGAAAGTTACCTATGGTTGCACAATCCTCAAAAAGACCCAATAGAGAATGGTTCTCCAAGCTTCAAAACTCCCTCAAATTGTTCCAAACCTGTGATGTGACTCCATAATCAATAGAGGAACAGTATTTAGAGTGCTATGGAGTAAATCCCAATGAAAATGGACCTATATTGAATGATCTATGGAGAAATGAAGTATAGGCTTATCTTGTCTTGAGGAAAGAATCATAAACTATTGGATGGAGGCTTAAATCCCCAAAATAATATTATATAGGAAGGGGGGCAAGCTTGGCCGGCCACTAGGTTTAGGTTAGGTGGTATCCTGTGGCTGGGAATGAATCAAGGGTATTGAGTGGTCTAGAACAAAGGGTTGTTTCCTAGTCTTAAACAAACTCACTTAAACTTAACTAACTTGACTTAAACCATAGTCCAAGCCATCTAATTCTCCAAATGGCTAACTAAAATTAGCTATGACCAAACTAGGTTAGGCTAACCAAACCACTCTGGCAACAATTTAAACAGGATTTAATCACACCATTAAAATAATCATTAAAAAATTCCTAAATAAAATATATAAAATTCAAATAAATTCTAATAAATTCAAATAATCCCAAAAATGACAAAAATACCCTCACACTAGAAATATGGTAGTGACAAATCTACCCTCCTTAAAAGAATTTTGTGCTCGAAATTGAAAGGCGAAATACAACTGATGAGAAGGAAAGAAATCATACCTCACGGTCCAAAAAGATAAGGGTAGCGCTCGCGCATCTCATCCTCCCGCTTCCAGGTAGACTCTCTTGGAGAATGATGCCTCCATGCGACGCGCACCAAAGGTATCACCTGGTTCCTCAGAACCTTCTTCCGTCGATCCAGTACCTCCACTGGCTGCTCTGGATAGCTGAGAGAAGGCCCAACCTCTATCTCCGAATGGTCGAGCACATGGCTAGGGTCAGCCACGTACCGTCTCAACTGTAATACATGGAATATGTTGTGGACCCCCACAAGTGCAGGCGGCAAGTCTAGCCTGTAAGCCACGTCACCGACTCTTTCGCTGATAACGAAAGGGCCGATGAAGCGCGGGCTAAGCTTTCCGCCTCCACCAAAACGTATCATACCACGAGTCGGAGATATCCTCAAGAAAACCTGGTCTCCGACCTAAACACAAGCAAGGTCTCAATTAATTATAATAAACAAACATGATTAAAAATCACAAACAAACAACTTAAATCTAATCCTACTCTAATCTGTACCTCAAACTCCAAGGGCCTCCGGTGGCTATCGGCCCAGTGCCGATGTCTGTCCTATGCCACACGAAGCCTGTCCCTGATGAGCTTCACCTTCTCGGCCGCATCAACAACTATCCCTGGCCCCAGTAAAGCTCGTTCACCAACATCATCCCAGGATAAGGGTGTACGGCACCTACGTCCGTACAGAGCCTCGAAAGGTGACATCTCAATGCTGGCCTGGAAACTATTATTGTAGGCAAACTCCACCAAATGAAGATGATCCTCCCAGGAACCTCCAAAGTCCACAACGCACGTCCGCAACACATCCTCAAGGGTCTGAATAGTCCGCTCTGACTGTCCGTCCGTCTGGGGGTGGTATGCAGTACTAAACTTGAGCTGAGTGCCCAAGCTGGTCTGCAGACTCCTCCAGAAATGGGAAGTAAAACGGCTATCCCGATCTGAGACGATGCTGACCGAAACTCCGTGGATCCTGACTATCTGCCGCATATACATCTCCGCCAGCCTCTCTGTAGACGTACCCACCTTGAATGGTAAGAAGTGGGCCAATTTGGTCAACCTATCAACGATGACCCAAATCGCGTCTTTCCCTCCTAGAGTACGCAGCAATCCTGATACGAAGTTCATAGTGATATGCTCCCATTTCCACTCAGGAATGGGCAGCGACTGCAACAATCCACCGGGCCTCCGTCTCTCTGCCTTGACCTGTTGACAGACCAAGCACCTAGTTACGAAGTGGGACACCTCCCGCTTCATTCCTGACCACCAAATATGCTCCCACAGATCTCGGTACATCTTGTTGGCACCCGGGTGTATAGAGTACTGAGATCTGTGGGCCTCCTGCATAACCTGCTTCCTGAGCTCTCCGCTGGACATACATAATCTGGAACCGTGCCTCAAGGCACCATCCTTTGCAAGAGAAAACTCGCCCTCCAGCAAACCTGCTCGAACCTGCTCCTGGAGACACCGTAGAGCAACGTCCTCAAGCTGTGCTAACTTGATCCTCTCCACCAAGTCTGACTGAATCTGCATCCCCCATAGCTGCATCTGCACTCCGGGCACGATCACCTCAATCCCTAGGCTCTCTAAGTCGACAAGCAAATGCCGATCCATGGTCAAACACATTGCTGTCGGATACCTACTCAAGACATCGGCAACCACGTTGGCCTTCCCTGGATGATACTGCAGTACAATATCGAAGTCCTTCATCAACTCCAACCATCTGCGCTGCCTCATGTTCAACTCCTTCTGAGTGAACACATACTTTAAGCTCTTGTGATCTGTGAAGATCTCCACCCTCTCACCATACAGATAATGCTTCCACAGCTTCAGAGCAAATATCACTGCTGCCAGCTCCAGGTCGTGGGTAGGGTAGTTCTTCTCATGGGGACGCAATTGCCTGGAAGTATAGGTAATCACCTTCCCGTGCTGCTGTAACACACAACCCAGCCCCTTCCCTGAAGCATCACTATAAATAGTGAAACCACCTGATCCTGAAGGCAACGTCAGAATCGGAGCTGTCGTAAGCAGCTTCTTCAACTCATCAAAAGCTGCCTGACACTCCTCTGACCATACATACTCAGCATTCTTCCGGGTCAACCGTGTCAACTGCTCTGCAACCCGGGAGAAATCTTGCACGAATCTCCGATAATACCCTGCTAGCCCCAGGAAACTCCTGATCTCTGCAACTGAAGTCGGTGCTGTCCATGCCTCAACTGTTACAATCTTCTTAGGGTCAACTGAGATACCATCTCCAGTCACCACATGCCCCAAGAAGTCCACCCGATCCAAGAAGAACTCACACTTGGAGAGCTTCCCGTAAAGCTGCTCCTTCCTGAGAGTCTCCAGCACGATCCTCAAATGCTCCTCGTGCTCCTCCTCAGTCTTGGAATATATCAAGATATCGTCAATGAACACCACCACAAACTGATCCAGATACTGATGGAACACCTTGTTCATAAGGTTCATAAACACTGCTGGTGCATTGGTTAGCCCAAACGACATAACCAAAAACTCAAACTGCCCGTACTGCGTCCTGAAAGCGGTCTTGGGAATATCCTCCCTCTTCATCTTCACCTGGTGATATCCCGACCTCAGATCAATCTTGGAAAATACTCGAGCTCCGCTCAATTGGTCAAATAGATCGTCGATCCGCGGCAGTGGGTATTTGTTCTTGATCGTAAGGTTGTTGAGTGCCATATAGTCAATACACATGCGTACTGACCCATCCTTCTTTGGCACAAACAACACTGGTGTACCCCATGGCGACAAACTCGAGCAGATGAAGCCCTTGTCCTGTAGCTCATCCACCTGCTTCTTCAGCTCCACCAGCTCGCTGTTGTTCACCCGATAGACATGCTGAGAGATGGGTTCCGCTCCTGGAACCAAGTCTATCGAGAACTCTATATCTCTATCTGGTAGCAGTCCCGACAACTCCTCTGGGAAAACATACATATAATCTGCTATCAAGGGGTGTGGAAGCGTCTGCTCCTCGACCGAGACTCCACAGAAGACTCTGCTGCTCTGCTCTGCCTGACGTCTGGATTACTCGAACTCTGGCTCCCCCGGCGCTCTGAACAGAACTCTACCCCCTCTGCAATCAATGCTGGCATGGTGCCTGCTCAACCAATCCATGCCTAGTACTATATCGTAGTTCGGCAGTAGCATTACGAGCAGGCTCACCTCCAACTCACGGCCTTCCAAAACTACTCTCTGACCCTTACAAACATCACTTACGAGGATAATGCCACCCCCGATCGTGATCTTGTAAGTCCTAGACAACGATTCAGCTATGATACCGTGTCTAATCACAAAAGATACTGATATGAAGCTATGCGAAGAACCAGAATCGAATAATGCAAATGCTGGACTGGAGTCGAGAAGAATCGAACCTGCAATCAGCTCTCCCGTCACCTTCGCATCTCCAGCCGCCATGGCGAAAGCTCGCCTCTGCTGGCCTCCCCTGGCCTGCTGCTGGTGCTAGACGAACCTCTGCTGCTGCGTCGGCAGGGCTGGTCCCCGCTGCTGGCCCACTGGAGCTCTGGCTCCTCCTCCTCCTCCTCCTCCCGGAGCTGTTCGTGCTATACGGCACGCCCTCATCTGGTGGTCTGCTGAACCACACAATAAGCACTGTCCCAGTCTCTTCCAGCACTCACTGGCGATATGCCCGGGCTTCCTACAGTATACACAAATGGTAACCTACCACTGGCCCTGCTGGTGCTGCCTCGGCTGCTGCTGATGATGAACTGGCCTCTGCTGGATCGGCTGAGGCTGGAACTGCCTCGGCTGCTGAAACTGAAAGTAAGGCCTCTTGGCCTGGCCTCCGCTGCTGCTACTGCCCCTAACTGGGTCTCGTCCCCTCTTGAGCCTAAGCTCAAGATCATCCTCAGCCAACAGGGCCCCCATCAAGATCTCCTCAAATATAGCATCTCTGCTGCCCTTGGTCAGGGACTTGACCTCCTTGACCAGACCCTTCCGGAACCTCTGGGCCTTCGCCGTCTCGCTCAAGCCCTCCACGAACCTGCCGAGATGACCAAACTCTCCAGCATACTCCTCTACTGAGAGGCTTCCCTGGACCAAGCTCTCAAACTGCGACTCTAAGGCTCTGACTGCTGAATCTGGAAATAAATTCTTCTTGAAGAAGCCCCTGAACTGCTCCCAAGTCTGCCCTGGTACCCCCACCCTGGGGTCTGACTGATACCAGGTGCGAGCAAGATCTCGCATCCGGCTAGCTGCGGCCTCGATTTGAAGGTCTGCTGGAATCCTGGCCAAGCAAAAGATCTCCTCTATATGCTCGATCCACTCATCGGCAAATAGGATCCCCTCTGTCCCCAGAAAGTCTCTGGGGCTCATCTTCTGAAACTGCTCGATTCCCGGTGTCCTCGGCTGCTGCACCACTGGCCGAGCTGCGGTTGTCGTGACGGCCAACTCCATGCCTCTGTTCTGCCGAACCTGCTGTCGGTCCATGAACTGCTGGAAATACGCGAACATCTGAGCTGCGTCCACATGTCCTGGAGGCGGTGGCGGCTGGAAGGGATCCTCTGGAATGACCGGGTCCTGCCTCCCAGTCGGTGGATGCATACCCCTGCTGCGGCTGCCGAGGTCTCAACACGAGCTGTGGTGGCAGGCGCTGCAGTCCCCTGGCTTCGTCGTACTGGTTGAGAGGTAGCAGTCCCCTCTATAGCATCCTCATGAATGGCACGCTGCGATCTAGTCTCTACCATCCTGAAGATAAACAAACAAGAGTATCAATTTCTGAGAAAGAAGCGAAATAACAAAGGCGGACAATTATAATTCAAAGGATCAGCTGACAAAAGGATTTAGATGGCAATAAAAGAAATTTTTCCTAAAGAGATTGAGTACCTTAAAATTAATGTCCTATATCCTACTGCAGGCTGTAGTGATACTCTAATTCGAATACCACTACACTTCTAGTCTAGACCTGCATGGGCCACCACTAAAAACGTGTCACGACCCGCACCCACTGTGAGGGTACGAGAACGTAACAACGCCTAGCGTACGCCGTAGTGTCGACGGTAGAACGCTGTCCTAGGTCACAACATCTAACAATATATCTATAACAGTTTATACTCCCCGAATGGGGGTGACATAGCAATAATAAACTCAATCACAACTAAGGAAGAGATAGCACGATATGACACAGAACTCAAAGAAATAAATAGATGAAAGTAATCTAAGATAATTCCAGCAATATCCAACAGTACAAGGTCTCAGATGAAAGAATATATACAACTCTGAACTCCAAATAAAGTCTAGCTAAAATATGTCTCAAGATTGCATAAAGTAAGATAAGCCTAACTAATCTAGTCTAGGCAATCGGGGTGATATCCTCAGCTAGAGCTGGGTCCTCCTGAGGGTCCAGCTCGCAGGTGTCATCTAGGGCTGCCCCGTAGTAAGTGTCCAGGAAAGCCTCCTCCTCATCCTCTGTAATATTTTCAACAGGTCCAGTCAGGACAGGAGTAAGTACAGTACATCTCAATAGTTCATAGCAGGTTAGAAAATATAAACATGCAGTAAAGTAAGATACAAGTACTGAAAGAAGTACAGTATGTAAACAGAGAGAGAGCTGTAATAGAAATATCTACTATAAATAGAGACTAGCAGTGACTAGTGATTCAGAGTACAATATAGACATGTAAATGGCCTGGGATGATTCTGATAAGACACTAAGGAATGATTCTGATAAGATACTACTGGTGTATTATTCACATGTCCAATTCTACTTCTCCGTACCCCCAATCAATACACAAAGATCCAGCCAGGTTATGTTATATGATTCCATGCACGGCCCCCGAAGGGTGATACATGGATGTCCCATAAATGGGGATTCTGGGGGTTACCCAACAGTGTAAGATTCAAGAGACTCTGTGATCATGAGGGTACATGTCACAAGTGATCAAATGAACCAAGAAGCATAGTGATACGCCATGTAAGTGAAACGCACAGAACACGTAGTACCCGATGCTCCCTAAGGATAACATCTCAAGAAAGGATCCATATAGTACCAATCCGTGTGACCATCGTGACAGTACAAGTAAAGTAATCTACTGCAGGAAATAATTCTAAACAGGATATGAAATGATCAGAGAATGTACTCGCCTGTATCTGAGTGTCCAATATGAAACGTACTGTCCAAGGAGTGGTGTCTGGCTCCTAATCAGAACAGCACAAGTCACAACAAGTCTAAAATGATAAAATGAAGCTCTGCTATGCATTCTACATGATTATAGGTCAATCTAGGCCAAAGTCAACTCTTGGTCAACTCTGGTCAACCCTAGAAGTCAAACCTAGGTCTAACAAGTCTAATTAGGCTATACTAAGTCTAATAATGTTGTACAAGCCCTATCTAGGCTTACCAAGCTATACCAAATTACCTAGGCCTATTCTCCACACAAGTATACACATTACCAATATATAGTAAATACCCAAGTTATGGCATATACATATACCTGTATAATCCATACCCCCATATATGTACTATCATATGGCACCCCCAATCATACACCATATATATGTCTATATATAAAACCACACTCATATATATAGGAACATATATGTCACAAAGCATATATTAACTTACATATATAAAATACATTTGCATTACATATATATAGTCACATATAGACTGTGCATGAGGCAGGAATATAGGGAAGATAGGAATAAATGTGTGTGTGTGTGATAGGGCAATACAAGAGAGTGTGCAATAGTGTGTGACAGGAAGATAGAGGGAAGGGTGTGTATGTCTGGACTTTTGTGTGTGAAGTGAGTGAGCAATTAAGTGTGCCCAAAAATTGGACTGTAAGGAGGAATTACACAGAGAAAAGGACAGTGTAAATCAATTCCAGGTTTGAACTTATTCTCAGATTTGCTTCAATACAGGAAAACATTCATAGATCCTAAGGACTTCAAAAACAGTCTAATAGTTCCTGTTCTAACTGAAAAGGAAGTAGGAACCAAATCAAAACAGTCTAAAACATTATAAACCAAATCTAAAACTCAGTTCAGTCAAAAGGAAGACAATGTATACCTCACTTCTCAGGTTTATGTGCAAACTGGAAACTAAATCTCAGATTTTAGTTAACAGTTAACTTCTATTCCCAACCATACTTCGAATTCCTACTTCTCATTGAAAATCGAATTGGAATCATAAACATGAAGTAACATGAATTAAACAGTGAATAACACATTCTCAGTTTTATCTTCAAAACAAAGATCAGTTGAAACATACACAAACAGTGACTATATGACAGTTAGATATAGCTCTAAATCAAACCTAATTGTCAACCCAACAACACCTAATTTGATACACACATAGGTCATATATAGGGAAACATATTTAGGATTTAAAACTCAGTATTTAACATCATTACCAAAGTTAAATCATCAGGGAAATTCAATTTTTGCAAACTGAAAACAGGAAGAAAATGGGCTGATACAATGTGTTTCAGAAAAATAGAAAAATAACAATTTAATAATGAAATTTGAATTAAAATGTGATTACAGAGGTTGGTAACAATTAAGCATAAAGAGTGCATGCTACACAAGTGGTTTGTGTCCATGAAGGTGGACACAACGTGTCCAACTGAAACAAAACCCAAATGGGTAACTGAGACACACAAAACTGGGCAGTCTCGTGCGGGTGTGCATGCGTGTCGTGCACCCGACACAGGCCGACCCAGGCCTCGTGCTCGTGTCCCCACCTAGTATAGGTCTAGGTGTTCATGTCTATGTGTCTGCACAGTGTCCTCGTGTCGCCGTGTCTGTGAACCAGAGCCGTATCAGTGGCAAAATAACTCGTGTGCACAGACAGTGCAAAATACGTGCACAGTCGATTCCAACCTAGACACGACACGAGGACACATGGGGCTTGACACACGGGGTGTCAGTCATGGCCCCATGCCACGTGTCAAGTCTCGTGTCCAAATAAAGCATGTCGTGTCCGCTACAGACCCCGATAGGTAGGAGAGCACTATAGCGGTACGCACGGTCGTGCACGTGCGTGTCCAAGCCGTGAATCCGACACAAATCGACACGATAATCAACACTGGAGATTAAAAATCAATAAGCAATGATTAAGCTAATATTCCTATTCAAAAACATTTCACAAACGAGATCGAAATGCCCTTTGAGGCATTTCGACAAACACTGAAACATGGGTTCTGATACGTGTCCAGAACGGACACGAAACCCATAACACCCAACACGAAACCTATCCAGACTCTTAGGGGACCCTTAGGGCTTCCTATTGATGAAGACAAAATAAAAATCCATGGAGAAATGGGAAAGTTACCTATGGTTGCACAATCCTCAAAAAGACCCAATAGAGAATGGTTCTCCAAGCTTCAAAACTCCCTCAAATTGTCCCAAACCTGTGATGTGACTCCACAATCAATAGAGGAACAGTATTTAGAGTGCTATGGAGGAAATCCCAATGAAAATGGACCTATATTGAATGATCTATGGAGAAATGAAGTGTAGGCTTACCTTGTCTTGAGGAAAGAATCATAAACTATTAGAAGGAGGCTCAAATCCCCAAAATGATATTATATAGGAAGGGAGGGCAAGCTTGGCTGGCCACTAGGTTTAGGTTAGGGTTTCTAGGTGGTATCCTATGGCTAGGAATGAATCAAGGGTATTGAGTGGTCTAGAACAAAGGGTTGTTTCCTAGTCTTAAACAAACTCACTTAAACTTAACTAACTTGACTTAAACCATAATCCAACCCATCTAATTCTCCAAATGGCTAACTAAAATTAGCTATGACCAAACTAGGTTAGGCTAACCAAACCACTCTGGCAACAATTTAAATAGGATTTAATCACACCATTAAAATAATCATTAAAAAATTCCTAAATAAAATATATAAAATTCAAATAAATTCTAATAAATTCAAATAACCCCAAAAATGACAAAAATACCCTCACACTAGAAATGTGGTAGTGACAATCAGAAGATCTGATCTTTGTCAGGTAATGATGGCGTTGCCTCGTCAGCGTAGCGCGCTCGGGTGGTAGCGCAGTTCAGCTCGCGCGTTTGATTTGCAGCGCAATCTATTTCCTGTACTGTCCATTTGAGGGGTGGCAGTTGAGAATTCTCTGCCTATTTGATAAATGCAACTTGATTTTTAGGACATACATATATATATATATATATATATATATATATATATATATATATATATATATATATATATATATATATATATATATATATATAATTCATGGTTTTAAGTATCGGCCGATACCGATCCGATACGGCCGATACCGATACGGTTTGGCATGTTCCGATCCGATACCGACCGAGACCAAATATTGACCGATGCCGACATTGGGGGTCTTTGTTCCGGTCAATTTGGCAAAAAAAAAATTAAACAACATAGGAATAGTCCGATACCGATTCCGATACCGATATTGTGAACCTAGGTTGAAAGCATAATAAGGTTGTAAAAGCATGTAAAAGAATTCGATACTACCGATAATTATTTGTTTTTCAATACCAAAAAATCTGATACTCCGATCCGAAACTGTCGATACTACCGATATCACCGATACCAATACTCATAGGAAAAGTCTGATACCGATTCCGATACCGATACTTTGAACCTTGATATATATATATATATATATAGCTAAAATTAACTAACTAACATTTACTAGTTAAATAGCATAATGCTAACTTGATAGTAATGAGAACAAAACATTCTATTAAAGGCAAGCCCGATACCGATTCCGATACCGATACCGATCCGAAACTGCCGATACTACCGATATCGCCGATACCAATACTCATAGGAAAAGTTCGATACCGATTCCGATACCGATACTTTGAACCTTGATATATATATATATATATATATATATATATATATATATATATATATATATAAATTAACTAACTAACATTTACTAGTTAAATAGCATAATGCTAACTTAATAGTAATGAGAACAAAACATTCTATTAAAGACAAGCCCGATACCGATTCCGATACCACCATTCACTTGTTAGTCATCTACTTCTCAATTTGGGACTTGTTTCGTTAATGTTTTATCTCGGAAATCTTTTTTGCCTAATACTCAGAGACCGGAACCATGTAGAGTTCGGGGTGAGCATTTTTTTTTCTTTTTGATATATATATATATATATATATATATATATATATATATATATATATATATATATATATATATATATATATATATATATATATATATGTTTTTCATATGAGTGAAATTTTGATTTTATCCTCGAAAATCTTGCATAATGGAATGTGAGATTTCTACTATTTAAGACCTTGATACAATTCAAGCAAAATTTATCCTTTTTCTATGACCCAAACTCCCACAACATTCCGAGCAATAGGCCATAAGGCCTCGTTTGGTTCCGGAAAGGAAAGGAAATCAATTCCTTGAATGGATGTAACCATTTTTTTCCTAATTTTTTCATTGGAAATCACTTTCCTTTCTTCTCAATTTATTCTTTGGATTGTAAAAGAACCAAACGAGACATAAAAGAAAGTGATATCTCCTCCAAGTGGTCAAATCTTGCCTCTTCATCGATGAGCGCCACCCCCCGCTGCCCTCCGCTGCCCCGGAGCGCGCTGTCCCTCCGCCGCCGGCCACAGCCCCGCGGTGCCCCGTGCGCGCCACCCCCGCCGCCTCCCGCTACCCCGGAGCGTGCTGCCCCCCGCCGCCCGTTGCAGCCCCGGGCGCGGCCGCCGTAACGCCGCGCTGCCCCGTGCGCGCCACCGCCCGCCGCAGCCCCCCGCTGCCCCACACGCCCCCGGCAGCCCACGACACCCACGACCACCGAGAGAGAGAGAGATTACCTTTGGGAGAGAGAGAGGAGAGGTCGCCGATCACCGTCGCGGTAGAGAGAGAGAGGAGAGTGAGGTCGCCGACCGCCGCGGGAGAGAGAGAGAGGAGAGAGAACGAAATTTGGGGGAATAAAAAGTTTCCCCCGTCGTTTCAATTTAAGTCTGGAACGTATATTTAGCGACGGACTAGCGTCGGATTTTATCCGTCGCTCTATTTGATACTTGCCGACGGACTATCCGTCGCTACGTAGTCGAAGAATTGTCCCGCCACTTCTCCCAACAATTTTCGCCAAATAATCGACTGGATAGCGATGGCTGTGCAACCGTCGCTATATCTCCGACGACCTAGCGATGGATGAGCGACCTTTTCTCCCCCTTAAAATGAAATAAAAAAATGTAATGACATGTCGTCACCCATCCGTCGGCTATTTGCCGCAAATTCGTCGCTAACGCCGACGAAAGTTTTCCATCGCTAATGTCTTGTCGCTAATTTACTGTATTTTGGTAGTGATTGTACTTTTCTTTATGCGAAAACATGTTCATGAGTCGTCAATAGCCTTTGTCGTCGATAGCTTCTGACTGGAGATGAAGGTGGAGAAGACGTTTAAGGATGACACTTGACTCTGATACGTTTGATATGATAAATATAGAGAATACGACATCAACCCTAATGAAGGTTTATATATATATATATATATATATATATATATATATATATATATATATATATATAGCAAATGACCTCTAGCCTAGTGGTTAAGTGAGATGCATGCAGCCCAAGTGGTCAGGGGTTGGAGTCCCAATGGAGACGAGTTCGCCACAATTACCCATTGCTTCATATATATATATATATATATATATATATATATATATATATATATATATATATATATATATATATATATATATATATATTCAAAATTGTGGGAAGATTGTAAGTACAAGCTCGCTCAACTCTCTTCTCAGCAAAACCGGAACCCAACTCTAATCCCAATTGGAATTGAGCGTATACTACCAGCAACCACATCTATACATTCTCATCCTACTCTAATCAATCTCTTCCTATCTCACATATCCCTACTCACTAACAGCAATCCATCTCATCTCCCTAACAGTACAAAGAGCAATTATTATGCAGCTCTATTGACTGAGAGGCAGATGACGTCCATTTCGATGCTATGAAGGATAATCGAATTCGTGTTGGCCAAGCCCTCAAAGATTCTCCGGTTCCGCTCACGCCATATGTGCCATACAGTGGAATGAAGCCGACGAATAGCCTAGGTTTTCCATTCGATCCCTCTGCTGCGGTATCCCCTGATTTCAACAAAGTTTGCAACAATACCTCCCTTGGGTACTCCCCTCATTTGCAGAAGGGTCATTTGGTTGGTCCAGATGGCGGAAGCAAAGGCGCAGTCGAAGAATAGATGGTCAGCAGACTCATCCGCTTGACCACAAAGTGTACATCTGACGGACGGGAGGTTCAATCCCAATCTGCGGAGTCGCACAAGCGTAAGGAGCCTACCCCGAACTAGCTTGAACATGCAATGTTGGGAGTTGCTAGCCGTTCCTTTGCTACAGATGTATTGGAACCGTTCGTCCATCTGGCCCTGGTTGTGGAGTCGATTATAAACATTAGTCATCTTGAATTTGCCTCCATCCATCAAATGCCAGTAATCAGAATATATATATATATATATATATATATATATATATATATATATATATATATATATATATATATATATATATGTATATATATAAACCACTGGGATTCGAACTCCTAACCATATATATATATATATATATATATATATATATATATATATATATATATATATATATATATATATATATATATATATATATATATATGCAGATGACTTCTAGCCTAGTGGTTAAGAGAGATACATGTGGCCCGAGTGGTTAGGAGTTCGAATCCCAGTGGTTTATATATATACATATATATATATATATATATATATATATATATATATATATATATATATTTTGTTTATATATATATATATATATATATATATATATATATATATATATATATATATATTTATTTTTTCTTTTTATATATATATATATATATATATATATATATATATATATATATATATATATATATATATATATATATATATACTCTCCCCACTGAGAGCTACCCCCACCCCCCCCCCCCCCCCCCCCCCCCCCCCCCCCACTCATGCCACTTGCGCTTTTTTTTTTGGGAGACTATATATATTATATATATATATATATATATATATATATATATATATATATATATATATATATATATATATATTATTTATTTTTATTTATTTTTATTTTTTTATATATATTATATATATATATATATATATATATATATATATATATATATATATATATATAAGGCCAAGGCCATATATGTATATATATAACCTCTGTTGTCCATAACAAAATATGGATTCCTCTTCTTTACGAAGGAAGATGACATGAACAATGATATCATCTCCCTTGTTGCTGTTCTGATACCATGGAGTAAGCTCTCGCTTTCTCAAGTAGTGTACGATGCACACTATCCATGGAACGACGTAAAAATGTGAAGAATAAAATTTGGTGGGAAGTATATTGAAGTGGAATAATTTTATTTTACTCAAACTTCTAATGACATGACAAGGTACATAGATTTATAGTAGATTACTGCTACATGATACTCGACTTGTAACTCATGACCATTTGCATTACATAATTCATGCATTACTATCCCATTTATTCATAATATAAATGTTAACTTATTCTTCATAAAATTTACTTTAACTTCAACATGAATTTAGCGATGGATACCACAACTTAGATTCTAGTGAGATACACATAGCACTGGTTATTATATGAAAACAACATATCAGCCATTCACAACCACAATTCTAAGAAGTAAATATATATGCTTCTGGCTAACATCTCAAATTTATTCAATTAGATATTTTTACAATCAATCCAGCATTACATCATCTACCAAAGACCTCATACATGATACATGGCATAAAACTTGATCAAATCTCTACTTCCAAAAACTTAGATTCCACCATCTTTGCTGCCTCCAAAAACTGAAATGGGAAGGATGATTGCCTGCCTTGTTGATCCATTCCACAGAAATCACCACCAGGCACATTAGTAGCACTATCCCAAGTAATAGATTCCTGGACAGAAGGGGTTGCATTGAGAAATATTGGCTCTGAGTATGCATTTGGTATACTCCCTTGAAGGTCTAGTTCTGGTATACTTCCTTGACAAGTACTGGTGATCAGCTGCTGTAAAGGACTGATCAATTGGAGATCACGTTGGTTCAATTCTTCTGATGACATCTCTCTAATTGGGATGATATTGCTGCTTCCAAGTATCTGCATCAACATGATGTAGCACAACTAAGCAACCATGTGTGAAGTAAAAGGGCTATTTTACATTCCCTTCCCTGTAACTTTCTGAAAAGTGGTCAAGGTCCCTCAGAATTTTCAACTTGATAGAAGTTTCTAGATTCTTTTCATAATTGTCTACAAGTCCTAGAATATTTTTTTATAAATTTTCTAAAAGAAAACAATACGCCATGCATAAAAATACGTTATGCCATTTTTTTTTGCCTACTGTTTTCTTTAGTACTATACAACCATATATATGGTACGATTTAGGGACACAGACTATATCTTACCTAGAATACGAAAACTTTAACTAGATTTGAAAAGTCAGATGGACCTCGACTAATTTTTGAAAAATTTCATGAAAGCTAACAAAAGAGCCCGAAGTAAGATGGTAAGGAAACTGACCATGCAGATAGCATGATGCAGTAATGAAGTATTGAGGTATAAGGTTATCCGATGAAGTGTAAGTGGTGTTATGCCTTTGTCTTGCATATAACAAGGGCGGAATAGAAAATTAAACTAGGGTGGGTTGTGATGGGCTAGGGTGGACTGGGGTGTGGATTGACTCATAGGAAAAATAAAAATACACATGGAGGAAAAAAAAAAAATTGGGTGGACCACCCAAGCTAAAGGGTAGCTCCGCCCTTGCATATAGTTGTAATGTCCATGCATATCAGACATGAGACATGGCATTGACATTCCATAATATACTAGGATACGTCAATATCAATGTCAATGTCAATGTAACGATTTTATTTTTATTTTTAAAATGTTGACGAGTAGAGAGAAATACCGCTTTCTCGTAAAAGATGTCTGAGATGAAATCAGGTAATGGATTCAGTGTTGCAAGCTTCATGGACAAAAACTGAGAAAGCCAACAAATATTGTTATGTTAAAGAAAGTGATACATGCATGAAATAGCGAGTGCAAGTATCAATTTATATTTACCTCTACTTGTCTTTGAAGGGATTGGACATAGTTGATGATCTCGTCGAGCATTCCGGCCTTGCCAGTGATCTTGTTACAGCCTGGCACCAGATCCTGCAGATACTTCATTCTCTCGCTGATCTTTTCTCTCCTTACCTGCGCCAAATTATCCAAGTTTAATTTGAATCACTAACTGTACACACATCAGCATTTCTGATACTTCTTCTATTGCGTTATGAAGAAAATTTTCACACATGCAATTAACATGAAAGAGGATGGATCGATCATACTCTCTCGGCCAAGCTGTGGCTGTCTGTAGCTTCCCCGCGACGAGCTCTGACGAGGATGTAATCGGTCCTCGGTGTTGAGACCTTCGAGCTTGACTTATGATCGACAGAACCTTTTCTACTCTCATTGTTGCTGTTGATGCTGCTATTGGTGCTAGTATTCTTGTTATTGTTAGCTTGGTGAATCTCCAGCTTAGGCTCCATTTCTGATAATTGTATATGATCTGGATCTCCCTTCTTCCTCTTCCCTCTGGAGCTGTTCTCAGTGATATCACTACATACCTGCTAAGTTGTAATTAATAGCTCAAGATCAATAACTATAGCCAAAATATTCTTAAAATCCTATCTTGCACTTACATGAATACAGTGTTCAGTACTAATTTTGACTTTTATTAGTGTGTTTGTGTTGTGTAGTACCATTTCACAGGGCCGGCCCTGATCGCCCAGGACCCCATAAAATATAGGAGCCCAAAAAATTATATATATATATATATATATATATATATATATATATATATATATATATATATATATATATATATAACATGACCCTCTATTATCACAAAATATTTTTGATGTAGTGGTTAGTATGTTAAACTTGCACACTAGAGGTTCTAGGTTCAATTCTTGGTCATTGTTTTTAAAATTTTACTTCTATTTTAATTTATTTTTTTATATTATATATGGGTCATATTTTAAAAGTTTGTCCAGGATCATGCGATTTCACTGATACTACTGAATTTTAAGTGGGAGCGCAGCCACTGGCGGAGGGAGAGGAGGGCCAGCGGGGTCACATGACCCCGCTGAGAAAAAAAAATTGTGACAAACAAATTTTGTGAGGGCCAGCGGAAGCGGGATCACATGCAAAAAGGAACCGGAGAGCCGTTTCTTGTTCTAAAACAATTCTGGACTTCGTTTGGAACAACATTTTGTGAGTTGTGAGTATGCATACCTCACTCACCTGAGCCAAAACAAAAGGCAACAAGCCAACACCATTTGTGACTTGTGAGCAAAAAATCAAAAGAAACAACAGCTTGCCCCTCTCTCTCTCTCTCTCTCTCTCTCTCTCTCTCCTCTCTCTCTCTCTCTCTCTCTCTCTCTCTCTCTGTGTGTGTGTACTTTGCTTTAAAAAAAAAAGAAATTTCAGCAGACACTTTCACCGGTGGGTTTCTCTCCTATCTCCTGTGGTGGCTCTCTCCTCTCTACGTCTCATGTAACACTTCTAATTAATTTATGTCCTAATTTTTTAAAATAATTTTTAATTGATTCATGTCCTAAACTATGAATGATTGTTTGGTGACATACATTGAAGAAGACATTTTTGTAAAAGTTGAAAATGAGGACATCTTGCATCATTTTCAAAATATGAAACATCTTAGAGGATTATTGTAAACAATTATTGTCAGTTATGCTATAATACAACTATTTTAATGTCTTTGTGATCGAAATATTTTGTGACTAATTTTTGCTATTAGTTTTCTTTTGTATTTTTATAATTTTTTGAGATTAAAAATTTACTAGTTGATTTTGACCCCGTTGTACCTAAATCATTGCTACGCCACTGAGCGCAGCAGTCATTCGACCTGGTTGGGGTATGGTTCGAGTCTCGGAACCGTTTGGAGTCTAGGTAATTAGTAATCAAAAAATAATTATAATAACCGCCCTAACTTAAGTTACCTGTACTCCACTTTGATCATTCAAAGTCTTCCTCTTCTTGGCCTCAACCGCACCTGTTGTCCTATCCATAACTAGACGATCACCTCCTTCCCCAAAGCCACTGAATTCTTCAGGTACACCACCACAATACTCCACAGGTTCCAGGAACGGTAAATTACCGGCGTCGGCTCTAAACATTTGATTGTCATGGCTGATCATATTCCTCTCCCCATCCTCAGCGTACGTAGAGTTGAAGTGCGAGTAGTGCTGCTGCTGCTGCTGCTGCTGCTGAAGCATTTCTGGCAGCTCTAGAATATAGAGGAGGAGTTGGTGTTGTAAAGGAAGAGATCGATTTCATAACAAAAGCATGAATGCCTTCATTCTCTGATACCAACTACTCCTGTACTGGTTCTCCAGAAGAGGTTCTCCAGGAGGGGTGTAATATATAGAAAGGGGGAGGAATGTGTGATCACGTAGTGAAGCATGTGTGATCCCTGAAGCCCATGACTCATTCCATTCTTTCCGAGCACAGGAGAGCTAGGAAGGATGGGCGGAGCAATATGGCATGCATGATGATTGATCGCACGTGCATGCCCTTCCATTAACCCTATCCTGAAGTGAATGCATGGGGGCTGGGTCCTGACCAACTAGACATCCTTTGGTGGTCAGAATTTAGTGTCCATGCGCTCGATCGGATTCGGATATTGTACCATGCATAACATGATAAGCGGAAGCTTGAGGCAGCATTGATGAGACGGATTATTATATTATAAGTGTGGTACTATACATAATTATTAAAGATCAATTAAGTATCGGGATAAGAACCGTGCTCGACTAGTTCATAGGAACAGTATTGTCAGAACCAGATGAGACTGAATTTTGTCAAAAAAATCGGATCACCAAAACTTGAATGGGGGTGTTTTTTTAAGAACTGACAGTTTTTTTTTTTCAAAACCGGAGTTTAACCGGTGAGCTGGCCAAACCAGTACACAATTGAAGTGGACGATTTTGTTTTTTTATAAACTCAAAAAAAAATTATCACATGAGATTTGGACTAATTGTTTCTAGGTTTGGTTTTGAGAAACCTTATATTTGTAAAACCAAGCCAAACAAAATATATTAAGAACCAAATTAAATCAAACCAAGTGTTGAGAACTAATAAGGGATTTAGTCCCACATTGAAAAATGTAGTATGAAGAGGAGCTAGACTCCTTATAAGTAGTGCAGTAGCCAATCAATAAAATATACAACAATTATTCTCTACATGCTATAAGAGCCATAACCACAAAAAAAATAAAATTTTCACCCCTTTCCCAACCCAGCAACCCCCCCCCCCCCCACCCCCCCGCCGCCGACGCCCCCCCTGCTGCCGCTCCCCCCTGCTGCCCCGATGCCCCCTACCGCCGACGCCCCCCCCCCCCCTCCCCGACGCCCCACTGCCCCCCCCCCCCCCGGTGACCCCCCATGCTGCCCCGACGCCCCTTGTTGCCGCCGCCGAACCACCCTGCTGCTGCCCCCCCCCCCCCCTGACGCCCCCTCCCCTCTTCCGACCCAACTACTGCCGACCCCCCCTTTTTTTCAAAACAAAAAAATAAAAAAAAAACCATAATTTGCGTGAGAGATTATATGGACGGTTATTCGAAGACGGGTGGACACCAAATGCTTTATTTGTACCATCTATTCCTAGATTACGCCCTCTGGAATTACAAAAATACTTTTTTGTTTTTCCGTTCTCGATCTTCAAATTAGGATCTACATGCGTGCGCCGGTGTTGGCTACGTTGACCGCGCATTCGTAAGGTCTCTGTTGAAGACTTTACATAAAGACGACGACGACGAAGCCGACGAAGACGACGACGACGATGAAGCCGACGAAGACGACGACAACAAAGCCGAAGAAGACGACGACGACAACGAATCACAGTTGAAGACGCCATGGATTCGATCAGTGGTAAACTAACAGCAGAAGAGATGAAGGCCTTAGTTGATGATATTTTATCAAAGAGATTAACCGAGGCAACCCTGTAACGCCCCAGAACCAGAATACTGGAGAGCGGGGGCATACACAGCCAGCTACGTATATCGAAATGGAAAACACCTCGGTATACGGTCACGGCTGTCTAGAAATATGAGAGTTAACTACAAGCCATCAGTCTCCTATGGTCATTAGCAAGCCTATTGTCTCAATCTCAAGCAAGTGTTAAGATTACAAGATGTCTGAGCATCAAATATATAAATACAAGGCGTCCCAAATATTACATATTGGATGATCAAGCAGCTAGTCTTACAAAATGTCAGGACTAGCAAAGAGTACATCATACATGATCAACCCTAGGATCTGTTCATCATGTTTACAGCATCAAGAAAATGTACATACGAGCTAACAGGTGCTCGCCGGCAAACGCCTCAAAAGAATATTTAATTTACATATGAGTGAGCGGTACAAAAATAGAAACCCACTCTTGGCCCCGGTTTCTTCTAGTTGACACCATCGGGCTGGAACTGCGGTAGATCCTCGGTAGCTGCTCCGAAATCTGGCCATACAAAACCAGCTGGGTCAGACCCCAGAAAGAGCAAGTGCCACAAAGGAGGCCATGCACAAGAACTAAAACCAGCATATCAAGTCGGAATGAAAATAAAGGTACAAGAAAGAAATACATGCAATAGGGCGATAACTGGTCATAACATGAGAATATTCCGGTCTCCCAGGTTACAACCCTTAAACCAAACAAGGACCGGGATTGTAACCCTTCGCCTGAATAACGCATGCGCTAGACCATTTATCTAAAAATAAAATTAAGACAAGCATGCTCGGGATGAGAGCCAGGTACAGGGACTAGATCAGGCCTAGGCAAGACTAGGCAAGCAAGACAAGGCTAGACAAGACCAGACGCCAACCATTTCACAACGGCCAAGCAAGTCCTACGGCTTGATAAATTAACTAACCAGGGTTGTCACAACCTAGTTACTAGCAAGATGCAATGAGATGTTCCTATCAGCCACAGGCCCTGCAGACTATCCAGGCTACCCAGAACGCAAGCAAGGAGCTGGGTTCAGGTGGGTACATTGTCCGAGAGACAAGTGTACCCTCAAGTACCATCAAGGGGTGCAACACCTAACAGTGTGCTGGAATTGTGCCCTACTCGTCGGCAAGCATCAATTCCCAAGGCCGCCCAGGTAACGGGATTGCCTGTAGCCGGGAAATCTCCATGTTCTAGTTTTGAGAACTAATCATTTACCTAGTCCGAATTCATGTGAACCTCTGGCCGTGGTACCCAGATGTTCACGTCCTAGACATGATGCAAGACTGGACCAGTAGATTAATCAAGCACAAGATGCACACCCACGGTGTCAAGTCACGTAGCAAGTCAAGTAAGCCTGCCTCAGCAGCTCAAGTTGTCAAGTTATCATATTATCATGTCCTGTTACAAGGAAGTGCGCCGCCGCAGGCCACTAGCAAGTTGTCAAGTTAACAGGTTCCAGTTATATAGTTCTAGTCACAATTTATGAAAAGTCAACTCAAATCATGTCAAGATCAAGAAAATGGCAAAACTCCAAGTTGTGTCAAAAGTGCCAAGTCGAGCCAAGTCGTGACGTGGGCAACAAAATCCTTGAAGCTCCAATTCATTAAAATAAAACCCAGAAATAAGCAGATACTGGGGGCACAAGGGATGCAGGTACACCAGGGCAGGCCAGGGTGGCAACACACTAGAGTGTGCCAAAAAGGGGGGTTGACAACACTCTAGAGTGTGCCTAGGTTGAGGGCACTAGAGTGCGCCTAGTAGGCAGCACCCTAAAGTGCGCCTACCATGCTCACTGAAGTGCGCCTAGAATAAGGCCGGCCCAAGTGCGCCTAGGTCATGGGGAATGAACCGCGCCTAGTTCATAGAATGAACTGCGCCTAGTCCATAGAATGAACTGCGCCTAGTCCATAGAATGAACCGCGCCTACCACTGATGGGACAGTTGGCGCCTAGTCTGATGGGACAGATGGCGCCTAGTCAAGGATGGCCGGCCAACTGCGCCTAATCAAAGGAGAAGTAGGCGCCATTGGCCCACCGCGCCTAGTTCACAGAATAGGCGCCATCGGCCAAGTCAAAGAGAACAGGCGCTATGAAGCATTCTGTTTGGAAGAGGCGCGCAGCGCTAAGGAGCGTGCGGCCAAGAGGCGCACTTGCAAGGGCAAGCGGCCAAAGTAGGCGCCATCGGACCTACGCAGGGGAAATAGGCGCCATCGGCTACCACAGAGTCATCTTCTTCCCAAGGAAGAACACCATGGCCGAAAACTTAGCAACATCACAACTCGGCCATCCGAGCTCCAAATCCAAACTTCCAAGGGTCCATCTTGGGTGAAATTTGATTCTCTACCACATGAGCACATCAAATCCCACCCAAGATCGGCCAAAACACATCAAAACATGTAAAATCCGAAAATGTAAAGTACAAGATTCAAGCTCCACAAAACCCCAAATCCGAGAATACAAAGAACTAAAGTTACTCCCAATGAGCTAAGCTAAGTGATGAACTCATGAAAGTGGATTCTCATGTTTGGCAAGATGCAACTTGCCTCTCTTCCACTAGGGTTTGGAGGATGGAGGAAGAAGGGGGTTTCTTGGTGGGGGAAATAAATGAAAGTAAATGTGAGGAGAGAGAGGGGAATGGTATTAAATGGTGGTGGTAGGGTGAGCTTGAGGGGTAGTATAGGTTAGGGTGGTCCAACAATAAACCAAAATAGAACCAAACCATGCTAAACCAAGTCAAACCAAGCCAAGTCTCCTCCAAAATAAAACCGAGCAAAATACGAGAAGCCAGGAATACTGCAAGTACAGAAAATTAAAATACATGATAAAATCAAAATACGCACAAAATACGAAATACGAGAAATGGGGGTGACAACTCTACCCACCTTAAAAGAATTCCGTCCTCGGAATTTAATCAAGGAGCTAGAGATTGCCACGACAGGCTAGACTAATCACAGGCAAGTTACGCTAAGCAGGCAGCCATACAATCATGCATTCAATCAAGGATGGAACGGGTGTAAGGCACAAGGAAGACATTATACCTTACGAGTCAAACAAATAGGGATAACGCGATCGGATGTCGTCCTCACGCTCCCACGTTGACTCTCCCAGAGAGTGATGACCCCAAGCAACACGGACTAGATTAATAGTCTTGTTCTTGAGTATCTTTTCTCTCCGGTCCAATATAGACACGGGCTTTTCCTCATACGAAAGGTCGGTACCAACGACCAAATTCGAATGATCTAGGATATGGCTCGTGTCCGGGATGTACTGTCGTAATTGAGATACATGGAAGACATCATGCACCTCGCTTAGCGACGGTGGAAGAGCGAGACGATAGGACACATCTCCTACTCGCTCCAGGATACTAAACGGCCCTATATACCTAGGACTAAGCTTTCCCCGTGTGCCAAAGCGAATGACGCCACGGTTGGGCGAGATCCTAAGGAACACATGGTCGTTTACAGAAAACTCTACGGGACGCCGATGCAAGTCTGCCCAACGGCGCTGGCGATCTTGAGCAACTCGGATGTGATCTCTGACTCTCCTGACTACCTCGACAGTCCGAGAAATCATCTCCGGACCGAGCATCTGCCTTTCTCCGACATCGTCCCATGCTAGCGGGGACCTACACTTCCTGCCATACAAGGCCTCGAAGGGTGCCATCCGGATACTGGCCTGGTAGCTGTTGTTGTACGAGAACTCCACCAAGTGCAGGTGATCCTCCCACGAACCACCAAAGTCTAGCATACAAGCCCTTAGCATATCTTCCAAAGTCTGAATCGTGCGCTCCGACTGACCATCTGTCTGCGGATGATATGCTGAAGTGAACTTGAGACGAGTCCCCAAACTCTGATGAAGACTACGCCAAAAGTGAGAAGTGAATCTCGAATCTCTGTCTGACACTATGCTGACTGGCACTCCATGAAGCCTAACAATCTGCCTGAGGTACCTGTCTGCCAGTTGCGCCGTTGACTGCCCAACTCTGAAAGAGAGAAAGTGCGCAACCTTGGTGAGCCTGTCCACGATAACCCAAATAGCATCCTTGCCTGCTGGAGATCTCGGCAATCCTGTGACGAAATCCATGGTAATATGCTCCCATTTCCATTCTGGGATAGGCAAAGGTTGAAGTAGTCCGGCTGGCCTCTGATGTTCAGCTTTAACCTGTTGGCAAACCAAACACCGCGAGACAAATCGGGCTATCTCTCGCTTCATGCCATTCCACCAAAAGTGCTGACGGATATCTCTGTACATCTTCGTGCCACCTGGGTGAATGGAATACTGCGAACTGTGAGCTTCTGCCATGACTTCCTGTCAGATATCTCTATTGGGTACACAAAGACGTGAGCCATATCTAAGTGTACCATCCTCATGAATGTTCAACTCTGGTCTGCGTCCTGCCTCACATTCTGCTCTGAGCCGCTGAAGCTTCTGGTCTGCCGACTGCGCTGCCTTGATCCTCTCAACTATGCTGGACTGAACTTGAATACTAGCCATCAAAGCCACGCTGGAAGGAAGAATTACTTCAATACCCATCTTCTGAAGATCTGACAATAATTCTGGTTGCGCTGTCAGGAGATAGACTCCTGCTCGTCTGCTCAAGGCGTCTGCTACAACATTAGCCTTCCCTGGATGATACCGCAAGTTGACATCATAATCCACCAATAATTCTAGCCATCTTCTCTGCCGCATATTCAAGTCCTTCTGGGTAAATACATACTTCAGGCTCTTATGATCCGTGAAAATCTCAACTCTATCACCATACAAGTAGTGCCTCCAAAGCTTCAATGCAAAGATAACTGCTGCTAACTCCAAATCATGGGTTGGGTAATTCTTCTCATGATCGCGAAGTTGCCGCGAAGCATAAGCAATTACCTTCCCATGCTGCATCAGAACACATCCTAATCCCTTCCCTGAAGCATCACAATACACTGTGAATCCACCGGTCCCATCCGGAAGAGTGAGAATGGGAGCCGTCATCAAACCTCGCTTCAATTTCTCAAAGGATTCCTGACACTCTGCTGTCCAAACAAATGGCACATCCTTCCTGGTCAACTGGGTCATCGGCGCTGAAATTCTAGCAAAATCTGAAACAAATCGCCGGTAATAGCCGGCCAATCCAAGAAAGCTGCGAACCTCTGCTACTGATCTAGGAACTGGCCATGACTCAATGGCCACAATCTTCTGGGGATCCACTTCCACTCCTCCGCGGGTAATGATATGACCCAAGTATAAAATGCGATCGAGCCAGAACTCGCATTTGCTGAACTTGGCGTACAACTGATGTTCTCTAAGTGTCTGAAGGACAACTCTGAGATGCTGATCGTGCTCTGCTTCACTCTTGCTGTAGACCAGGATGTCATCAATGAATACGATCACAAACTGGTCCAAGTAAGGCATGAAGATACGGTTCATGAGATCCATGAACACTGCCGGCGCATTGGTTGCTCCAAAGGGCATAACTAGGAACTCCCAATGCCCGTACCTTGATCTGAACGCCGTCTTCGGGATGTCTTGCTCTCTGACCCTGATCTGATGGTAGCCTGACCTCAAGTCTATCTTCGAGAATACTGAAGCCCCTTTAAGCTGGTCGAACAAGTCATCAATCCTCGGGAGAGGGTATCTGTTCTTGATCGTCACTGAGTTCAAGGTACGGTAATCAACACATAGCCTGGACGTACCATCTTTCTTCTTCACAAGAAGCATAGGGGCTCCCCAAGGCGATCCACTAGCACGGATGAATCCCTTGGTTCTCAAGTCTTCAATCATCTTATACAAAATCACTAGTTCTGAAGGCGCCATCCTGTAGACTCGCTCTGACACTGGTGCGGTTCCGGGAATCAAGTCTATGGTGAACTCGATCTCCCTCTCTGGCGGCATACTTGGAAGCTCCTCTGGGAAGACATCTGGAAACTCGTCCACAATCCTGGGTAACTGCACTGCTGCTACTGCCATCTGCAATACCGGGGAAGAAGGCTCTACTGCGCCTCTGGAAAATGAAAACTCTGGCTCTCCGGGGATACTAAAGATAACTCTGCCAATGTGGCAGTCTATCCTGGCATAATGATCTCTCAACCAGTCCATACCTAGGACTACATCATAATCTGCCAGGGGAAACTCTACCAATCTAGCGGGGAACTCCCTACCGCTAACTACGATCCGACACGAGGAAAACAATCGATCTACTCCCACAAGACCATTACCAGTAAGCACATTAAGCCTCACTGATAATGACTCGGGCTCCAATCCTATCCGTGTCGCGAATCGTGCAGACATAAATGAATGAGATGCACCAGAATCAAATAATGCTGATGCTGGGGTAGAGTTGACGAGAATTGTACCTGCCACAACCTCACCTGGCGCTACCTCTTCTGCTGCGGTCATTGCCATTACTTGACCTCTGGGTGCCTGTCCTCTCTGCTGATTACCTCTCTGCCTGGCCTGAATCTGAGCCTGGGCCTGAGCATACTGCTGGGGACTCTGCTGCTGAAAAGCTTGATTCTGAGGCAACATCGGCCTCGGGTGCTGCTGCTGTACTGGTGCTGGTCCCCTAACTGAAGGACTAGTAAGGTTGGACGAGGATGAACTCCCTCGATTTGGGCACGACCCTATCCTATGGTCCGCCGCCCCACAAGCTAGGCACAATCCCTGTGCCCTCCGACACTCTGCCACCACATGGCCCGGCTTCCCACAGTATGAACATCCTACTGTGGAAGAAGATTTCTGCTTCTGCTGCTGCTGAGGAAACGTCGGGGTCGAATGCCGGTCCGACGTTACTGAGGCCGTCCGCCTCGGACCTCCAATCGTAATACCCCTAGCTGCCGGGGCTGGTGCTGACGACTGGTGCGACTGGCTGTGGGACCGCTTCCTACTTCCGGTCCTATCCATAATCCTCTGGGAGGTGTATTCATGCCTCCTGGCTGCCCTCAACACGGCGTCGAACGTCTGGTGCTCGAACTGCTCAACTGCTAACAAAATCTCCAAGTGGAGCCCTTGCTGGAAACGCTGGGCCCGATCATACTCGGTTGCCACCAAGGTGGGGGCAAACCTACTCAGCCTCGAAAACTCGGTCGCATAGCCATCGACCGTCCTGCCTCCTTGCTTCAGGTTGGTGAATCTAGTCTGCAAATCGTACCGTGCCACGGCATCGAAGTACTTCGTCTGGAACCTCTCCCTAAATACTGCCCAAGGGACTGGCGCTGCCAATCCCATGGCCTGAGCTGCCCACCAATTGCGGGCAAGATCCAACAACTGTAGGCGGACCACCGCCACCTTCTCATTCTCTGGAGTCCTCGCCGCTTCCAGAACTACCTCGGTATCCTGAAGCCATGCATCCGCGGCGATTGCGTCTTCGCTGCCATCGAAGAACGGAGGGTTCAAGCGCTTGAAACTGTTGGCCGCCTGGTTCCCTTGGTGACCTCCTCTATTCAGTACTTCATGAACTTCCTGGTGCAGGGCGTCGCCTCGACGATCCTGGGCTGCAAGCAAATCTCTGATAAGCCCTACCAAGGCTCCCTCCTCTTGTCTCACAGGCGGAACGGGCTGAGCTTCATGAACGCGAGGTTCCTGACCTCCAGAAGGTACAACTCTAGAGGCCGCTCCAGAGTCCTGAGACTGCTCCTCTTGTTGCTGGGGTTCATGCTGGGCTTCTCCTGGCTGATCGGCACGTCCGGGAACAGTGCCGCTGAAGAAGACGACAGGGGGAAACGATAAGGAAGGACAGTGAAAGAGCAAGGATGCATGCAAGTGACCGAATCAAGATTCCCAGGGAATAGAGAGTACGAGCAGAGATCAAGGGAGATTACTGATTGAGACATCTACCGGTAACCCTCACATTTCTTGAATTTTCAGGACCTGCATGGGCCACCACTTAAACCGTGTAACGCCCCAGAACCAGAATACTGGAGAGCGGGGGCATACACAGCCAGCTACGTATATCGAAATAGAAAACACCTCGGTATACGGTCACGGCTGTCTAGAAATATGAGAGTTAACTACAAGCCATCAGTCTCCTATGGTCATTAGCAAGCCTATTGTCTCAATCTCAAGCAAGTGTTAAGATTACAAGATGTCTGAGCATCAAA
Organism: Iris pallida; assembly: GCA_029216955.1. Classification (NCBI taxonomy): domain Eukaryota; kingdom Viridiplantae; phylum Streptophyta; class Magnoliopsida; order Asparagales; family Iridaceae; genus Iris; species Iris pallida. Next base: position 8,426,256 of record JANAVB010011395.1, on the reverse strand, counting down.
TATATAAATACAAGGCGTCCCAAATATTACATATTGGATGATCAAGCAGCTAGTCTTACAAAATGTCAGGACTAGCAAAGAGTACATCATACATGATCAACCCTAGGATCTGTTCATCATGTTTACAGCATCAAGAAAATGTACATACGAGCTAACAGGTGCTCGCCGGCAAACGCCTCAAAAGAATATTTAATTTACATATGAGTGAGCGGTACAAAAATAGAAACCCACTCTTGGCCCCGGTTTCTTCTAGTTGACACCATCGGGCTGGAACTGCGGTAGATCCTCGGTAGCTGCTCCGAAATCTGGCCATACAAAACCAGCTGGGTCAGACCCCAGAAAGAGCAAGTGCCACAAAGGAGGCCATGCACAAGAACTAAAACCAGCATATCAAGTCGGAATGAAAATAAAGGTACAAGAAAGAAATACATGCAATAGGGCGATAACTGGTCATAACATGAGAATATTTCGGTCTCCCAGGTTACAACCCTTAAACCAAACAAGGACCGGGATTGTAACCCTTCGCCTGAATAACGCATGCGCTAGACCATTTATCTAAAAATAAAATTAAGACAAGCATGCTCGGGATGAGAGCCAGGTACAGGGACTAGATCAGGCCTAGGCAAGACTAGGCAAGCAAGACAAGGCTAGACAAGACCAGACGCCAACCATTTCACAACGGCCAAGCAAGTCCTACGGCTTGATAAATTAACTAACCAGGGTTGTCACAACCTAGTTACTAGCAAGATGCAATGAGATGTTCCTATCAGCCACAGGCCCTGCAGACTATCCAGGCTACCCAGAACGCAAGCAAGGAGCTGGGTTCAGGTGGGTACATTGTCCGAGAGACAAGTGTACCCTCAAGTACCATCAAGGGGTGCAACACCTAACAGTGTGCTGGAATTGTGCCCTACTCGTCGGCAAGCATCAATTCCCAAGGCCGCCCAGGTAACGGGATTGCCTGTAGCCGGGAAATCTCCATGTTCTAGTTTTGAGAACTAATCATTTACCTAGTCCGAATTCATGTGAACCTCTGGCCGTGGTACCCAGATGTTCACGTCCTAGACATGATGCAAGACTGGACCAGTAGATTAATCAAGCACAAGATGCACACCCACGGTGTCAAGTCACGTAGCAAGTCAAGTAAGCCTGCCTCAGCAGCTCAAGTTGTCAAGTTATCATATTATCATGTCCTGTTACAAGGAAGTGCGCCGCCGCGGGCCACTAGCAAGTTGTCAAGTTAACAGGTTCCAGTTATATAGTTCTAGTCACAATTTATGAAAAGTCAACTCAAATCATGTCAAGATCAAGAAAATGGCAAAACTCCAAGTTGTGTCAAAAGTGCCAAGTCGAGCCAAGTCGTGACGTGGGCAACAAAATCCTTGAAGCTCCAATTCATTAAAATAAAACCCAGAAATAAGCAGATACTGGGGGCACAAGGGATGCAGGTACACCAGGGCAGGCCAGGGTGGCAACACACTAGAGTGTGCCAAAAAGGGGGGTTGACAACACTCTAGAGTGTGCCTAGGTTGAGGGCACTAGAGTGCGCCTAGTAGGCAGCACCCTAAAGTGCGCCTACCATGCTCACTGAAGTGCGCCTAGAATAAGGCCGGCCCAAGTGCGCCTAGGTCATGGGGAATGAACCGCGCCTAGTTCATAGAATGAACTGCGCCTAGTCCATAGAATGAACTGCGCCTAGTCCATAGAATGAACCGCGCCTACCACTGATGGGACAGTTGGCGCCTAGTCTGATGGGACAGATGGCGCCTAGTCGAGGATGGCCGGCCAACTGCGCCTAATCAAAGGAGAAGTAGGCGCCATTGGCCCACCGCGCCTAGTTCACAGAATAGGCGCCATCGGCCAAGTCAAAGAGAACAGGCGCTATGAAGCGTTCTGTTTGGAAGAGGCGCGCAGCGCTAAGGAGCGTGCGGCCAAGAGGCGCACTTGCAAGGGCAAGCGGCCAAAGTAGGCGCCATCGGACCTACGCAGGGGAAATAGGCACCATCGGCTACCACAGAGTCATCTTCTTCCCAAGGAAGAACACCATGGCCGAAAACTTAGCAACATCACAACTCGGCCATCCGAGCTCCAAATCCAAACTTCCAAGGGTCCATCTTGGGTGAAATTTGATTCTCTACCACATGAGCACATCAAATCCCACCCAAGATCGGCCAAAACACATCAAAACATGTAAAATCCGAAAATGTAAAGTACAAGATTCAAGCTCCACAAAACCCCAAATCCGAGAATACAAAGAACTAAAGTTACTCCCAATGAGCTAAGCTAAGTGATGAACTCATGAAAGTGGATTCTCATGTTTGGCAAGATGCAACTTGCCTCTCTTCCACTAGGGTTTGGAGGATGGAGGAAGAAGGGGGTTTCTTGGTGGGGGAAATAAATGAAAGTAAATGTGAGGAGAGAGAGAGGGGAATGGTATTAAATGGTGGTGGTGGGGTGAGCTTGAGGGGTAGTATAGGTTAGGGTGGTCCAACAATAAACCAAAATAGAACCAAACCATGCTAAACCAAGTCAAACCAAGCCAAGTCTCCTCCAAAATAAAACCGAGCAAAATACGAGAAGCCAGGAATACTGCAAGTACAGAAAATTAAAATACATGATAAAATCAAAATACGCACAAAATACGAAATACGAGAAATGGGGGTGACAAACCCCACGTGTGATCCATACTGATGTGGATCCGTCACCCTACAAAATAGAAAAGCTGGAAAAGCTGGAGACAAAATTGGAAGGAACGTCCAACTACTTGAAATGGTCACGGCAAGCAATACGGGCTGAAGGGACGAGGCCTGGTTGGCTACGTCAATGGCCAAAATAAGGTGCCAGATGATCCCTCCTCAAAGGAGTTTTCTATTTGGAAAATTATCAATAATGTTGTGGCTGGATGGTTGACAGCCTCCTTGACCAACCAGGTGTCGGGCAATGTAGAGACGATGGAGGCTGTTGTTGATATATGGCAGACTTTGAAGGATATGTACTCAGGCTCAGGCAATCCTATGCGGGTCTTCCAACTGCAGGATGAACTTGATAGGGTGGCCCAGGACGACCGTACCATCTCTGAGTATGCAGCACTGTTGAAGAAGTACTGGTCTGATCTGGATCACTATGATCATCTTGGGATGGAAGATGCACAAGTCGAACCAGCATTTGCGAAATATTTCCAAAAGTTCTTGGAATATATTTTACGACAACGGATGATGAAGTTCTTGAAGGGTCTTAACCCTGTGTTTGAGCATAGAAGGAATGTACTCCTAGCACAGCCCATGCTTCCAACCTTAGAAGAAGCCATAGCTGCCATGGCACAAGAAGAGGCTAGATTGAAGTTGATGCCCAACAAGGGCTATTTTCAGGGGAAGCAAGTCGTTGTTGACAAATTTGCCCTTGCCGCCTTCAATCAGCCTCCTTCTATGGCCGGTATTTGCCACAACTGTGATGACTCAGGGCATTACATCAGATTTTGTCTAAAACCCCTACAAAGTCCGTCGAGTGATCGTGGACGGGGCCGCGGTGGACGTCGAGGTGGTAGAGACGGTTATGCTGGTAGAAGACGAAATTATTCTGGAGGACACAAAGCTAATCTGGCGGAGGACGGGGGTGCAAATCACCTGGCTGAGTTAACCCCTCTTGAGAAGGAGTTCCTCGCGAAGTTACACAGCACGAAGCTGGGTTCGGACGGCAGTCATGTGGCGTCATCTACCTCAGAGGATCACATCACTTGCTTTGCCCAAACCAGCATAGGTGTTCCTGCACGTGCTCTTGCAGCAGCTGTCCACCAACCATGTTGGATTATGGACTCTGGAACATCTCGCCATGTCACGGGGTCCCACGGTGAGTTCCAGGACTATACTCACCTACCGACGTCGGAGAGCATTCAGACTGCTGATGGTAACTCCAGCACTGTCATGGATAAAGGTACTATCGCATGCACACCTTCTCTGACTCTCACCAATGTCTTACATGCTCCGTCTTTTACTGTCAATCTTCTTTCTATTAGTGTCATTATTCTTGATCTTAACTATACTGTTTCCTTTGACATTCCTATGGTGACTTTTTAAGAGAAGGGGACAGGACGATGACTAGGGACTGGCACATGGCATAAGGGGCTGTGGTACTTGGACAGGACTGGGTTGGACAAAGCATTGGCATCTCTAGTAGCAGATACACCACCGAAAGATTTACGGTGCAGTGTAGAAGATGAATTGCTACTCCACCACTAGCGTGTCGGTCATTCTTATTTTAAAATTATTAGTCGCATGTATCTGTCCTTATACCAAAGGGCTAATAAAGAGAAGTTATTTTGTAATGCATGTGAGTTGGGTAAACATACCAGAAGCACGTATGTGAGTTCAGGGAGTAGAAGTTCAGCTGTATTTTATATGATACATTCGGACGTATAGTGCACCGCTCCGCGAAGGCACTAGATAGACAGAAAGATCGAATTGCTGGCTCTGCAACAGAAGATGATTGATCTGGGTGAGTGAACGAAGTCTCATTTGCTGATTCGCTTATGCCTTAAGAATCTGAGGTTTTTATTGAATACTATTGTTAATAACAAGATGGTAAATCATTGAGTATGCTTTAAGAGAATTCACATGTTGCTTCGTTAAGAAATAAATGTTGCCTTGATAAAGAGAACCTTGTCATGCTAATAACAAGACGGTAACCAGTATGTATGCTTATAAGAGATTTCACATGTGCCATGCTAAGTACAAGAAAAGAGTTAACCTGTATGCTAAGAAGAATTGTTGTATGCTAATAAGAAACGAACTGATGCCTGTATGCTAAAAGTAGAGATGTTGCCTTTAATGAAAGAACTGTTGCCATGCTAAAAACAAAGATAAAAGATTGCTTGTACGTCCCGAACATGTATGCTTTCAAGGTAGAATGCCATGTTATATCTGCATAGAATTGTTATTATATTCCAGAGTTATAATTGCTTGTCACTCAAGATATTCTAAATGCCAAAAATGTACTGACGGACTTGTACATATTATAAAGAGATGAAACATCTAGGAGCTTCGGCTCTGCATCAAAGAAAAGAGAATCACACAGAGGGCATCCATGTGAAAATGGGTGTCGGTATGTCTATTACACAGAGGGCATCCATGTGAAAATGGGTGTCGATATGTTTATCGCAGAGGGCCCCATGTGAAATGGGTGCCAGTATGTTATCTGGGGGCTTCGGCTCTATTATCTGGAAGCTCGACTCTGTCATCTAGGGGCTTCGGCTCTGTTATCTAGAAGCTCGACTCTGTTATCTGACAGACTTAAATGAATAATTACCAAAAGATTAAATGTGCCTCAAGAGTTTAGATCATATAGAAAATGTTGGTTTTATCATGTTTATGATAATCCTTGTCTTGTGCAGGGATGGATGGTCGACTATGGTAAGAATCACTTAAAAGTGATACATATGTACTGCTTAAGTCTTTGACATGAATTGCTTACAGAGATTTATCTATGCCATGAAATGCCATGTTCCACTAAAGAAATATAATGTATCATGCTTGTCATTGACCCTAACAGTTGCTCGAACAAAAGAAATGATATGCTCATGAAACACGCTGCGCACCGCACAAATGAATAGTCATTGTGCTTGAAATGATTAGTCCCTTGTATGCTTAATAAGGAAATGATATGTTGGCTTTTCAAAGATGTTTTTAAAAGAATATAAACTGACTCTATATGTATGGAATGAATCTAGGTAAAACTAGCAAGATCACATCACAAGAAATATTTTCTTACTAAATAAACAGTGATCATTTCAAACAAATGTAGCTCTTTGTTCACAATCACCAGTATGCTGATATACTGACCCACCAACAGTCTGCATGCAGGTGCACTATGCATCGAGAAGGATAGTCCGAAGCGATAGCCCGAGCCTCATCCTCAAGAGCCAGAAATCAGAAGAGATGCCAAGAGATGACATTTGTTGTAAGAGTTGGTTTTGTATATAAAGGGATGTAATGTATGGGAACGGGATCATTGTAATCTGTAAAGTTCTGAGAGAATGTATATTGTATCAGAGAGAATCGAGAGCTTATAATCTGTTCAAATAAAATCAATAAAGAGAATTGTTTCTTGTTACCATTGTGTTCAATGCACGTATTCTGAAAATATGTCCGCTGCTGCTTCAATTATCTGCGATACGTTCCGCTGCGTATTGTCAACCTTGTCTATCTTGTCTTGCTTCAGGTCCTAGCCTTGTGCAAGCGCAACTTAGGCTTGTACGACATCACGTCTTAGCGAGGACGAACGATCCCAAAAGCTCCGAAGCGAGGACGAAAAGACTCTGCGGGATCGAGGCGTAACAGAATGGTATCAAAGCAACACGATCCTCTGGCCAATTTTGATTCAATTGAATTCGTACATGTTCTTCTGATCGAAATTTCCTTGCCTACTTGATATCATCAATGAGATGAACGTTCCATACAATAAGTCCGTAAATATTTTTAGGATGCCGGCATATGTTTTATCGATTTGATTGATTGAGATTGAAATGCTTGATTGAACAAGAGACTTGATATGATCTGAATTATGATTTCATGGATTGATGATGGCAAAGGATGAGGACTATCGCTGCTAAGGATATCGTAAGTTTCTCCTTAAGTTTCGAGACGATACTTATTTTCTGTGGATAATTACGTAGTGCCCCGCTCCGCGAAGGCACTAGATAGACAGAAAGATCGAATTACTGGCTCTGCAACATAAGACGATTGATCTGGGTAAGTGGACAAAGTCTTATTTGCTGATTCGCTTACGTCTTAAGAATCTAATTTTTTGATTGAATACTATTGTTAATAACAAGATGGTAAATCATTGAATATGCTTTAAGAGAATTCACATGTTGCCTCGCTAAGAAATGAATTGCCTTGATAAAGAGAACCTTGTCATGCTAATGACAAGACGGTAACCAGAATGTATGCCTATAAGAGATTTTACATGTGCCATGCTAAGAACAAGAAAAGAGTTAACCTGTATGCTAAGAAGAATTGTTGCATGCTAATAAGAAACGAACTGATGCCTGTATGCTAAAAGTAGAGATGTTGCCTTTAATGAAAGAACTGTTGCCATGCTAAAAACAAAGAGAAGAGATTGCTTGTACGCCCCGAACATGTATGCTTTCAAGGTAGAATGCCATGTTATATCTGCATAGAATTGTTATTATATTCCAGAGTTATAATTGCTTGTCATTCAAGATATTCTAAATGCCAAAAATGTACTGACGGACTTGTACATATTCTAAAGAGATGAAACATCTAGGAGCTTCGGCTCTGCATCAAAGAAAAGAGAATCACACAGAGGGCATCCATGTGAAAATAGGTGTCGGTATGTCTATCACGCAAAGGGCATCCATGTAAAAATGGGTGTCGGTATGTTTATCGCAGAGGGCCCCATGTGAAAATGGGTGCCAGTATGTTATCTGGGGGCTTCGGCTCTATTATCTAGAAGCTCGACTCTGTCATCTAGGGGCTTCGGCTCTGTTATATAGAAGCTCGACTCTGTTATCTGACAGACTTAAATGAATAATTGCCAAAAGATTAAATGTGCCTCAAGAGTTTAGATCATATAGAAAATGTTGGTTTTATCATGTTTATGATAATCCTTGTCTTGTGCAGGAATGGACGGTCGGCTATGGTAAGAATCACTTAAAAGTGATACATATGTACTGCTTAAGTCTTTGACATGAATTGCTTGCAGAGATTTATCTATGCCATGAAATGCCATGTTCCACTAAAGAAATATAATGTATCATGCTTGTCATTGACCCTAACAGTTGCTCGAACAAAAGAAATGATATGCTCATGAAACACGCTGCGTACCGCACAAATGAATAGTCATCGTGCTTGAAATGATTAGTCCCTTGTATGCTTAATATGGAAATAACATGTTGGCAATTCAAAGATGTTTTTAAAAGAATGTAAACTGACTCTATATGCATGGAATGAATCTAGGTAAAACTAGCAAGATCACATCACAAGAAACATTTTCTCACTAAATAAACAGTGATCATTTCAGACAAATGTAGCTCTTTGTTCACAATTACCAGTATGCTGATATGCTGACCCACCATCAGTCTGCATGCAGATACACTATGCATTGAGAAGGATAGTCCGAAGCAATAGCCCGAGCCTCATCCTCAGGAGCCAGAAATCAGAAGAGATGCCAAGAGATGACATCTGTTGTAAGAGTTGGTTTTGTATATAAAGGAATGTAATGTATGGGAACGGGATCATTGTAATCTGTAAAGTTCTGAGAATGTATATTATATCAGAGAGAATCGAGAGCTTGTAATTTGTTCAAATGAAATCAATAAAAAGAATTGTTTCTTGTTACCATTGTGTTCAATGCATGTATTCTGAAAATATGTCCGCTGCTGCTTCAATTATCTGTGATACATTCCGCTGCGTATTGTCAATCTTGTCTATCTTGTCTTGCTTCAGGTCCTGGCCTTGTGCAAGCGCAACTTAGGCTTGCACGGCATCACGCCTTAGCGAGGACGAACGGTCCCAAAAGGTCCGAAGCGATGACTAAAGGACTCTGTGGGATCGGGGCGTGACAGGACGTATGGGGCCCTTATCCTAAAATCGGTATTAACGATTTTTGCTGGTTCATTACTTTTATTGATTGTTATACTCGTGTGACATGTGTCTACCTTATGAAGAATAAAATTGATATCTTTGAGGCATTTCGAGACTTTCATCGCCGGGTAGAAACACAATATGGCACTAAAATTAAGTGCTTACGGTCTGATAATGGGACGGAGTATACAAATAAGAAGGTTGCTGAGTATTTATCCACTCATGGAATACTACACCAAACTTCATGTGCCTATACACCGGCACAAAATGGTATGGCCGAACGGAAGAACAGACACCTGCTGGAGGTCGCACGGATGATGATGCTAGCTATGAATGTCCTGAAACACTTATGGGGGACAGGCAGTGTTAACGGCCTCTTATCTTATCAACAGAATGCCATCTCAGGTATTGGACTGGAAGACACCGTTGGAGATGCTTACTGGTACAACCACGTACATTGTTCCACCGAAAGTATTTGGATGTGTATATTTTATCCAGGATAATAGGCCAAGAGTTGACAAACTGGATCCTATAGCGATTAAATGTGTCTTTGTCGGATACACGGCAACTCAGAAGGGATACGTAAGTTGGAGCCCAGTTGAGTGGAAGATGTTTGTAAGCATGGACGTTACATTCAGAGAACTGGAACCATATTATGGTTCGGATGACGATTCAGCATTTGGTGACACACCTAACACAGAGGGTGTTAGATGTGAGGGGAAGGAAATAAGCCCATATGTGGTGGTCGGATCGGTCCCATGCCCGGTCATAGAAAACTGGACGACAGGGAAAGAAAGTAGTGACTCCGATACAGAAGATGAAGAAGATACATATGTTAAACAGGGAGAGCAACAGACAATGGCAAAGGAGCTCCAAGTCTACAGAAGGAGACAGCAGAAGTCCAGTACTGTGCCTGTACCGTGCCTTGTGCCTGCTGTACCAAGTCACTCGTCTACTCCTGCTCCAACTCTTGAAGATGTTGCCCCCGCACTGAATCAATCTAATTCTGATGAAGATCTCTCTGACTCTGATGGTATGTCTCTCCACCACCTATTGCTCCCTTAAAGAGATCTTTTCGCATCCATACGGGTAAGGATCCTAGTCGTTTTGATGATTATGAACATGATATTGCCAACTACCTGTCTTATTCTAATATTTCTTCGAATTATCGAGCCTTCATTGCATCATTAGATCTACTTCGTTGCCCAAAAGTTGGCAGAAAGCAAAGAAAGATCCAAAGTGGAAAGCTGCAATAATGGAAGAACTTGGGGCACTGGAGAAAAATAAGACGTGGAAGCTGATTCCATTAACTAAAGGGAAGAAAACTGTGGGATGCAAATGGGTGTACACAGTAAAGGAGACGTCAGAAGGAAAAGTGGAACGATACAAGGCAAGGTTGGTTGCAAAAGGATACGCACAATCATATGGCATCGACTATGATGAGACGTTTGCTCCAGTAGCGAAAATGAGCACCATAAGAACTCTGGTCTCCATTGCAGCAAACTATGGGTGGAAGCTATACCAGTTAGATGTAAAGAATGCCTTTCTCCATGGGGACCTACAAGAAGAAGTGTACATGGAACTCCCGCCAGGGTGCTATGCTACAGAATCAGACGGAGGGACATCGCTTGGAAAAGTGTACAAACTAAAGAAGTCATTATATGGACTCAAACAATCTCCTCGAGCCTGGTTTAACAGATTCAGAAAGGCTGTTACAGGCATGGGATACCATCAAGCAAATGCAGATCATACGGTCTTTCTTTCGCATGCAAGAGGCCACATCACTATACTTGTTGTATACGTGGATGATATAGTAATCACAGGTAATGATGAAGTCGAGATCGCTAAGCTGAAGTCAAAACTCACGAAGAAGTTTGAGGTGAAGGATTTAGGAGCGATGGGTACTTTCTAGGTATCGAGGTGTGTGAAGGCGCACAAGGAATTGTTCTCTTACAGAGAAAATACGTACTAGATTTGCTGAAGGAGACAGGGATGCTGGGATGCAAAGCGACAGTCACTCCAATTGACCAGAAGTACAAATTAGGAACAGAAGCAGGAGATCCAGTTGATCGTGAAAGATATCAACGACTTGTAGGAAGATTGATTTATCTGGGGCACACTCATCCAGATATCTCATTTGCGGTGAGTGTAGTAAGTCGCTACATGCATGATCCAAGAACGGGTCATATGGATGCAGTGTTTCAGATCTTGACATATCTGAAAGAGACGTCGGGGAAAGGGCTATGGTTCAAGAAGACTGGATGTATAAAAGTTGAGGGATACTGCGATGCAGACTGGACGAGCTGTACAGACGATAGAAAGTCTACCACAGGATATTGTGTCTTTGTAGGAGGAAACTTGGTCTCATAGAGAAGCAAGAAATAGTCAATGGTAGCACGTCTACAGCTGAAGCAGAATACAGAGCAATGGCTTTAAGAGTGTCGAAGTTGCTGTGGGTGAAAGCGTTGCTGACAGAGTTGAAGCTGGACAAGGGAGCACCGTTACGTCTTCTGAGCGATAGTCAAGCTGCAATAAGTATAGCTAACAATCCAGTTCAGCATGACAGAACGAAGCACATCAAGATCGATCGATTCTTCATCAAAGAGAAATTGGAACAAGGGATACTGAAGATTGATCATGTTCGCTCAGAAGAATAAGTGGCAGACTGTCTGACTAAGGGTCTTAGTTCATTAAGTCTGTCGAAGCTATGTAACAAGATAGGAATGATTAATATCTATCGGCCATCTTGAGGGGGAGTTGTAGCTTTCCTTCCCAAAATTTTGAAATATTTTTTTTATTTGATTTAAATTGTAATTTTAGAATATTATAAATAATTATTTAGTTAATTATTACGGTAGATGATTTTAAATCATGGTTGAGTTTTGAAGTACAAGACGGCTAGGAATCATGGCACGGATAGTGCAGTAGCGTGTTTTGACTAGTGTTTATCCATGGTAGGAGAATGCAAAGCCATATGAGTGTCCTAACTAGGAAAACCAGATTAAGTTGTGACTTAACCCCCACCGATGAACTATTGATTTATTAATTAAATATATTGTTTTTAGATGACCCGATTGTACCAACTTAGCCGGACTGGGCCCAAACCGAATCCAAGCCCATGTAGGCATGTAGTGAAACTCGGGACGGCCATGTAGACAATTTATGTGTATACGAATATTTTCTTATTTATTTTTAGGACTTGACAAATACTTTCTAAATATTTAATAGTTTATTTAAATGTTGTTTTAGAATAATTGTACGAATTTCTGGAGCCAAATAAATGGTGTGTTTGATGAGTTCATGGAAATATATTATTGGTTTAATTACAGTATTATTAGGGTTATTATTATTATTAAGTTAATATTGTGGTTATTAAATAAATAAATTATTTATTATTAATAGTTAATATTATTTTATTCTCTAACATATATATATATATATATATATATATATATATATATATATATATATATATATATATATATATATATATATATATATATATATATATATATATAGATGTGTATGTTTGTGTAAATATAAATATATATATAATTGTGTGTGTGTATATAAAAAAATATGCATGTATATATATAAATATATATATATATATATATATATATATATATATTTTATATATATATATATATATATATATATATATATATATATATATATATATATATATATTTTATATATATATATATATATATATATATATATATTTTTATGCATGTATATATATATATATATATATATATATATATATATATATATATATATATATATATATATATATATATATATATATATATATATTGTGTGTGTGTGTGTATAGGTGTGTATATATAAATGAATATATATATATGTATATAGATATGTATATAGAGACTTAGTTATAAATAAATGAATAAGAAATAGAAAAAGGAATAAGAATAAGAAAAGGAAAAAACAAAAACAAGATTCATAGAACTCCCAGCCCAAAGGGCCCACATCCGAGCCTCCCCAAGGGCTCAGGCCCGACCCAGGAATTCATGCATCTCATGTAAAGGCAGTAGCTACCCAAGCCAGCCAGGCATCCTTGCCCAGCTGAACAAACCCACACTCCATTCCCAGAGCAGCCCAGCCTAGGCCCACGGCCTATAAGGCCAGGCCCGAGCCCACAGCCCACAGCTGTCACTACCATATTTCTAGTGTGAGGGTATTTTTGTCATTTTGGGGGTTATTTGAATTTATTAGAATTTATTTGAATTTTATATATTTTATTTAGGAATTTGTTAATGATTATTTTAATGGTGTGATTAAATCCTATTTAAACTATTGCCAGAGTGGTTTGGTTAGCCTAACCCAGTTTGGACCTAACCTAGTTTGGTCATAGCTAATTTTAGTTAGCCATTTGGAAAATTAGATGGGTTGGATTATGGTTTAAGTCAAGTCAGTTAAGTTTAAGTGAGTTGTTTAAGACTAGGAAACAACCCTTTGTTCTAGACCACTCAATACCCTTGATTCATTCCTAGCCATAGGATACCACCTAGAAACCCTAACCTAAACCTAGTGGCCAGCCAAGCTTGCCCCCTTCCTATATAATATCATTTTGGGGATTTGAGCCTCCTTCCAATAGTTTATAATTCTTTCCTCAAGACAAGGTAAGCCTACACTTCATTTCTCCATAGATCATTCAATATAGGTCCATTTTCATTGGGATTTCCTCCATAGCACTTTAAATACTGTTCCTCTATTGATTGTGGAGTCACATCACAGGTTTGGGACAATTTGAGGGAGTTTTGAAGCTTGGAGAACTATTCTCTATTGGGTCTTTTTGAGGATTGTGCAACCATAGGTAACTTTCCCATTTCTCAATAGATTTTTATTTTGTCTTCATCAATAGGAAGACCTAAGGGTCCCCTAAGAGTTTGGATAGGTTTCGTGTCGGGTGTCATGGGTTTCGTGTCCGTTCTGGGCACGTATCAGAACCCATGTTTCAGTGTTTATCGAAATGCCTCAAAGGGCATTTCGATCTCGTTTGTGAAATGTTTTTGAATAGAAATATTAGCATAATCATTGCTTATTGATTTTTAATCTCCAGGGTTGATTACCGTATCGATTTGTGTCGGATTCACGGCTTGGACATGCGCGTGCACGACCTCGCGCACCGCTATAGTGCTCCCCTTCCTATCGGGGTCTGTAACGGACACGACACGCTTTGTTTGGACACGAGACTTGACACGTGGCATGGGGCCATGACTGACACCCCGTGTGTCAAGTCCTATGTGTCCCCGTGTCGTGTCTAGGTTGGAATCGACTGTGCACGTATTTTGCACTGTCTGTGCACACGAGTTATTTGGCCACTGATACGGCTCTGGTTCACAGACACGGCGACACGAGGACACTGTGCAGACACATAGACATGAACATCTAGACCTATACTAGGTGGGGACACGAGCACGAGGCCTGGGTCGGCCTGTGTCGGGTGCACGACACGCGTGCACACCCGCACGAGACTGTCCAGTTTTGTGTGTCTCAGTTACCCATTTGGGTTTTGTTTCAGTTGGACACATTGTGTCCACCTTCATGGACACAAACCACTTGTGTAGCATGCACTCTTTATGCTTAATTGTTACCAACCTCTGTAATCACATTTTAATTCAAATTTTATTATTAGATTGTCATTTTCCCTTTTTTCTGAAACACATTGTATCAGCCCATTTCCTTCCTGTTTTTAGTTTGCAAAAATTGAATTTGCCTGATGATTTAACCTTGGTAATGATGTTAAATACTGAGTTTTAAATCCTAAATATGTTTCCCTATATGTGACCTATGTGTGTATCAAATTAGGTGTTGTTGGGTTGACAATTGGGTTTGATTTAGAGCTATATCTAACTGTCATATAGTCACTGTTTGTGTATGTTTCAACTGATTTTTGTTTTGAAGATAAAACTTGAGAATAGGTTATCCACTGTTGTTTTGAAACCTGGGATTTCATTTCAAACCAGAATATGTGAACTATTTTCTTGTGTTATTGAGGTTATGAATGATTCCTAATGAGATATGAAAACTGAGATGCAAGTCTTCATTTGAACTGTCAATTAACTGAAGTATTGGATGATTCATTATTTCCTAAACTCGAGTACACCCCTACCTTGATCTGAAATGAACTATAGTTGTATGGGTTGTATGGGCTGTCCTCTTGTTAGCTGTTAGATTCATGTGCTAGCTGTTTTGTTTATGACTGAACTCATGTGACTGTAGTTATGAACTTGGGTTGAGAAATTTTACAACTGCCAACTGATTTGGAGGAGAAATGTGTTCTTCAAATCTGGAAATGGATTGAGTATGAAAACTAAGTTTTCTTGATATTAAAATCTGAGATTTTGTGGGTGATTCAAAACCTGTTTGATGTGGGAATTCAACCTGGGTTTATAAAATAATTCCTGCTCACTGTTTACTGCATTACACACACACACTGTCCTCTCTTCACTGTTTTATATTTCCTGCATATATATGTAATCACTGTATACACACACACTTTTGGTTACCCTTCCACACACAGCTGCACTTATATACCCACACACAATTTCATGTTGTACCACATACATTTACTCATGTTTCCTATATGCCTACCTAATGTACAGTCTATACATGTGACTATATATTTATGTAATGCAATGTATTTTATATATGTAAGTTAATATATGCATTGTGATATACATGCTCCTATATATATGAGTGTGGTTTTATATATAGATATACATAGAGTATGGGGGGATGCCATGATAGTATACATATGGGATTGTATGGGTTATGCAAGTTCATGTATATGCCATATGTGTATTACTTGGGTATTTACTATATATAGGTGTTGTGTATACTTGTGTTGAGAATAGGCCTAGGTAGTTTGGTATAGCTTGGTGAGCCTAGATAGGGCTTGTACTACATTATTAGACTTAGTATAGCCTAGTTTAGACTTGGTTGACCTAGTTTGACTTCTAGGGTTGACCAAAGTTGACCAAGAGTTGCCTTTGGCCTAGATTGACCTAGAATCATGTAGAATGCATAGTAGGACTTCATTTTACCATTTTGGACTTGTTGTGACTTGTGCTGTTCTGATTAGGAGCCAGACACCACTCCTCGGACGGTACTTTTCATATTGGACACTCAGATACAGGCGAGTACATTCTCTGATCATTTTATATCCTGCTTAGAATTATTTTCTGCAGTAGATTACTTTACTTGTACTGTCACGATGGTCACACGGATTGGTACTATATGGATCCTTTCTTGAGATGTTATCCTTAGGGAGCATCGGGTACTACGTGTTTTGTGCGTTTCACTTACATGGCGTACCACTATGCTTCTTGGTTCATTTAATCACTTGTGACATGTACCCTCATGATCACAGAGTCTCTTGAATCTTACACTGTTGGGTAACCCCCAGAATCCCTATTTATGGGACATCCATGTATCTCCCTTCGGGGGCCATGTATGGAATCATATAACATAACCTGGTTGGATCCTTGTGTATTGATTGGGGGTACGGGGGAGTAGAATTGGACATGTGAATAATACACCAGTAGTATCTTATCAGAATCATTCCTTAGTGTCTTATCAGAATCATCCCAGGCCATTTACATGTCTATATTGTACTCTGAATCACTAGTCACTGCTAGTCTCTATTTATAGTAGATATTTCTATTACAGCTCTCTCTGTTTACATACTGCACTTCTTTCAGTACTTGTATCTTACTTTACTGCATGTTTATATTTTCTAACCTGCTATGATCTGTTGAGATGTACAGTACTCGCTCCTGTCCTGACTGGACCTGTTGAAAATATTACAAAGGACGAGGAGGAGGCCTGCCTGGATACCTACTACGGAGCAGCCTTAGATGACACCTGCGAGCTGGACTCTCAGGAGGACCCAGCTCTAGCTGAGGATATCATCCCGATTGCCTAGACTAGATTAGTTAGGCTTATCTTACTTTATGCAGTCTTGAGACATGTTTTAGCTAGACTTTATTTGGAGTTCAGAGTTGTATATATTCTTTCATCTGAGACCTTGTAATGTTGGATATTGCTGGGATTATCTTAGATTACTTTCATCTATTTATTTCCTTGAGTTCTGTTTCATATCGTGTTATCTATTCCTTAGTTATGATTGAGTTTATTATTGCTATGTCACCCGCATTCGAGGAGTATAAACTGTTATAGATATATATTGTTAGATGTTGTGACCTAGGACAGCGTTCTACCGCCGACACTGCGGCGTAGGCTGGGCGTTGTTACGTTCTCGTACCCTCACAGTGGGTGCAGGTCGTGACACGTTTTTAGTGGTAGCCCATGCAGGTCGAGACTAGAAGTGTAGTGGTATTCGAATTAGAGTATCACTATAGCCTGCAGTAGGATATAGGACATTAATTTTAATATACTCAATCACTTTAGAAAAATTTCTCTTATTGCCATCTAAATCCTTTTGTCAGCTGATCCTTTGAATTATAATTGTCCGCCTTTGTTATTTCGCTTCTTTCTCAGAAATTGATACTCTTGTTTGTCTATTTTCAGGATGGTAGAGACTAGATCGCAGCGTGCCATTTATGAGGATGCTATAGAGGGGACTGCTACCTCTCAGCCAGCACGGCGAGGCCAGGGGACTGCAGCTTCTGCCACCTCAGCTCGTGTTGAGACCTCGGCAGCCGTAGCAGAGGGTATGCATCCACCGACTGGTAGGCAGGACCCGATCATTCCAGAGGATCCCTTTCAGCAGCCACCGCCTCCAGGACACGTGGACGCAGCTCAGATGTTCACGTATTTCTAGCAGTTCATGGACCGACAGCAGGCTCGGCAGGACAGAAGCATAGAGTTGGCCGTCACGACAGCCGCAGCTCGACCAGTGATGCAGCAGCCGAGGACACCGAAGATCGAGCAGTTTCAGAAGATGAACCCCAGAGACTTTCTGGGGACAGAGGGGATCCTATATGCCGATGAGTGGATCGAGCATATATAGGAGATCTTTCGCTTGGCCAGGATTCCAGCAGACCTTCAGATCGAGGCCGCAGCTAGCCGGATGCGAGATCTTGCTCGCACCTGGTATCAGTCAGACCCCAGGGTGGGGGTACCAGGGCAGACTTGGGAGCAGTTCAGGGGCTTCTTCAAGAAGAAGTTCTTCCCAGATTCAGCAGTCAGAGCCTTAGAGTCGCAGTTTGAGAGCTTAGTCCAGGGGAGCCTCTCAGTAGAGGAGTATGCTAGAGAGTTTGGTCGTCTCGGCAGGTTCGTGGAGGGCTTGAGCGAGACGGCGAAGGCCCAGAGGTTCCGGAAGGGTCTGGTCAAGGAGGTCAAGTCCCTGACCAAGGGCAGCAGAGATGCTACATTTGAGGAGATCTTGACGAGGGCCCTGTTGGCTGAGGATGATCTTGAGCTTAGGCTCAAGAGGGGACGAGACCTAGTTGGGGGCAGTAGCAGCAGCGGAGGCCAGGCCAAGAGGCCTCACTTTCAGTTTCAGCAGCCGAGGCAGTTCCAACCTCAGCCGATCCAGCAGAGGCCAGCTCATCATCAGCAGCAGCCGAGGCAGCACCAGCAGGGCCAGAGGCAGGTTACCATTTGTGTCTACTGTAGGAAGCCCGGGCATATCGCCAGTGAGTGCAGGAAGAGGCTGGGCCAGTGCCTATTGTGTGGTTCAGTAGACCACCAGATGAGGGAGTGCCGTATAGCACGAGCAGCTCCGGGAGGAGGAAGAGAAGCCAGAGCTCCAGTGGGCCAGCAGCGGAGACCAGCCCTGCCGACGCAGCAGCAGACGTTTGTCCAGCACCAGCAGCAGGCCAGGGGAGGCCAGCAGGGGCGAGCTTTCGCCATGGCATCTGAAGATGCGGAGGTGACGGGAGAGCTGATTGCAGGTTCGATTCTTCTCGACTCCAGTCCAGCATTTGTATTATTCGATTCTGGTGCTTCGCATAGCTTTATATCAGTATCTTTTGCGATTAGACACGGTATCATAGCTGAATCATTGCCTAGGACTTACAAGATCATGACCGGGGGTGGCATTATCCTCGTGAGTGATGTTTATAAGGGTCGGAGAGTAGTTTTGGGAGGCCGTGAGTTGAAGGTGAGCCTGCTCGTAATGCCACTGGCAAACTACGATATAGTACTAGGCATGGATTGGTTGAACAGGTACCACGCCAGCATTGATTGCAGAGGGGGTAGAGTTCTGTTCAGAGCGCCGGGGGAGCCAGAGTTCGAGTACTCCAGACGTCTGGCAGAGTAGAGCAGCGGAGTCTTCTGTGGAGTCTCGGTCGAGGAGCAGACGGTTCCACACCCCTTGATAGCAAATTTTTTGGATGTTTTCCCAGAGGAGTTACCGGGACTGCCACCAGACAGAGACATAGAGTTCTCGATAGACTTAGTTCCGGGAGCGGAGCCCATCTCTCAGCATGTCTATCGGGTGAACAACAGCGAGTTGGTGGAGCTGAAGAAGCAAGTGGATAAGCTACAGGACAAGGGCTTCATCCGCTCGAGTTTGTCGCCATGGGGTGCACCAGTGTTGTTCGTGCCAAAGAAGGATGGGTCAGTACGCATGTGTATTGACTATAGGGCACTCAACAACCTCACGATCAAGAACAAATATCCACTGCCGTGGATCGACGATCTATTTAACCAGTTGAGCGGAGCTCGGGTATTTTCCAAGATTGATCTGAGATCGGGATATCACCAGGTGAAGGTGAAGGGGAGGATATTCCCAAGACCGCTTTCAGGACGCGGTATGGACAGTTCGAGTTTTTGGTTATGCCGTTTGGGCTAACCAATACACCAGCAGTGTTTATGAACCTTATGAACAAGGTGTTCCACCAGTATCTAGATCAGTTTGTGGTGGTATTTATTGACGATATCTTGATATATTCCAAGACTGAGGAGGAACACGAGGAGCATTTGAGGATAGTGCTGGAGATTCTCAGGAAGGAGCAGCTTTACGGGAAGCTCTCCAAATGTGAGTTCTTCCTGGATCGGGTGGACTTCTTGGGGCATGTGGTGACTGGAGATGGTATCTCAGTTGACCCCAAGAAGATTGTAGCAGTTGAGGCATGGACAGCGCCGACTTCAGTTGCAGAGATCAGGAGCTTCCTGGGGCTGGCAGGATATTATCGAAGATTTGTGCAGGATTTCTTCCGGGTTGCAGAGCCGTTGACACGGTTGACCTGGAAGAATGCTGAGTATGTTTGGTCAGAGGAGTGTCAGGCAGCTTTTGATGAGTTGAAGAAGCGGCTTACGACAGCTCTGATTCTGACGTTGCCTTCAGGATCAGGTGGTTTCACTATTTATAGTGATGCTTCAGGGAAGGGGCTAGGTTGCGTCTTGCAGCAGCACGGGAAGGTGATTGCCTATGCTTCCAGGCAATTACGTTCCCATAAGAAGAACTACCCTACCTACGACCTGGAGCTGGCAGCAGTGATTTTTGCATTGAAGCTGTAGAAGCATTATCTGTATGGTGAGAGGGTGGAGATCTTCATAGATCACAAGAGCCTGAAGTATGTGTTCACTCAGAAGGAGTTGAACATGAGACAGCGCAGATGGCTGGAGTTGATGAAGGATTTTGACATCCTACTTCAGTACCACCCAGGGAAGGCCAACATGGTTGTCGATGCCTTGAGTAGGTATCCGACAGCCATGTGTTTGACCATGGATCGGCATTTGCTTGCAGACTTGGAGAGCCTTGGGATTGAGGTGATCGTGCCCGGAGTACAGATGCAGATATGGGGGATGCAGATTCAGTCGGACTTGGTGGAGAGGATCAAGGCGACCCAGTTCGAGGATATGGCCCTCCAGTGTATCAGAGAGCAGATCAGTATAGGAGTGGGGGATGCTGAGTTTTCACTTGCAGAGGATGGTGCCCTGAGGCACGGTGCCAGGTTATGTGTGCCTAGCGGGAAGCTCAAAGAGCAGGTTATGCAGGAGGCCCACAGATCTCAGTACTCTATACATCCTGGTGCCAACAAGATGTACAGGGATCTGCGGGAGCATGTTTGGTGGTCAGGAATGAAGCGGGAGGTGTCCCACTTCGTAGCTAGGTGCTTGGTCTGTCAGCAGGTCAAGGCAGAGAGACAGAGGCCCGGTAGATTGTTGCAGCCGCTGCCCATTCTCGAGTGGAAATGGGAACATATCACGATGGACTTCGTTTCAGGATTGCCCGTACTCCAGGAGGGGAAGACGCGATTTGGGTCATCGTTGATAGGTTGACCAAATCGGCCCACTTCTTGTCATTCAAGGTGGGTACGTCTACAGAGAGACTGGCGGAGTTGTATATACGACAGATAGTCAGGATCCACGGAGTTTCGGTCAGCATCGTCTCAGATCGGGATAGCCGTTTTACTTCCCATTTCTGGAGGAGTCTGCAGACCAGCTTGGGCACTCAGCTCAAGTTTAGTACTGCATACCACCCCCAGACGGACGGACAGTCAGAGCGGACTATTCAGACCCTTGAGGATATGCTGCGGACGTGCGTCCTGGACTTTGAAGGTTCCTGGGAGGATCATCTTCATTTGGTGGAGTTTGCCTACAACAATAGTTTTCAGGCCAGCATTGAGATGTCACCTTTCGAGGCTCTGTACGGGCGTAGGTGCCATACACCCTTATCCTGGGATGATGTTGGTGAGCGAGCTTTACTGGGGCCAGAGATGGTTGTTGATGCAGCCGAGAAGGTAAAGCTCATCAGGGACAGACTTCGCGTGGCGCAGGACAGACATCGGCACTGGGCCGATAGCCACCGGAGGCCCTTGGAGTTTGAGGTACAGATTAGAGTAGGATTAGATTTAGGTTGTTGTTTATGATTTTGATCATGTTTGTTTATTATAATTAATTGAGACCTTGCTTGTGATTAGGTCGGTGACCAGGTTTTCTTGAGGATATCTCCGACTCGTGGTACGATACGTTTCGGAGGAGGCAGGAAGCTTAGCCCGCGCTTCATCGGCCCTTTCGTTATCAGCGGGAGAGTCGGTGACGTTGCATACAGGCTAGACTTGCCGCCTGCACTTGTGGGGGTCCACAACATATTTTATGTATCACAGTTGAGACGGTACGTGGCTGACCCTAGCCATGTGCTCCACTACTAAAATATGATCTATTAGCGACGTAATTTAGCGACGACGTAAAATTACGTCGCTATATATGGAATTCAGCGACTCCTTTATATAAACGTCGCAAAACGTCGCTGAATAGCAACGTTCAGCGACAGGTATAAAATTACGTCGCTGAATAGCGACGTTACGTCGCTGGATTATTAAAATATGTCGCCAGTTTACGACGTTTAGCGACGTCCTCATGTGACGTCGCTAATATTTTTACTTAGGGCACAGCGTTTCGTTTTTCCCACTCACTCGAAACTTCCAATTTTTTCCACTACTCCTTCCCCCCCTCCGGCGATTCCTTCGGCGACCCCTTCCCTCCCCCCCGGCGACTCCCTTCCCCCCCCCCGGCGACTCCCTTCCCGCCCCCCCCCCCGGCGACTCCCTCCCTCTCCGGCGACCCGTACCCCCCCTCCCCCCCGTCGAGCTCCTCCTCCTCGAGCTCAGGTAAACCCTAACCTAACTCCTCCTCCTCCTCCTCCTCCTCCTCCTCCTCCTCTTCCACGGACACACACACGCACACACACACAGAGACACACACACACACACACACGGACACACACGCACACGCACACAGAGACACACACACACATATACACGGACACACACACAGATGGACACACACACACACACTGGACATACTGTGTCATGTTGTGGTGGACACGAGACACTATGTTGGACACGTACACATAGCCTAGATCCTTTACCAACCATTTATTTTCCGTTTTAATATGTTTTTATATATCAATTTCTAAATACCCTATGTTGACTGATACCTTGTTAATTTATTGTATTTTTTAATTTTGAAAACCCAGTTTTGACAACCATTTTAACCTAGTTTAATGCTTTAATTTAGATGTTTAAAACCCTAGTATAGTGTATCTATATGTGTGCTGACTGAGTTTCAAGTTTGGGGTGATTTGGTTAGAGTTTTGGTTCTCGATTTGGGTTTGAGGTGAATGGGTCTGAAATATGTTATAGGAGTATGTAATGTTGTGTGAAATGAACTGATTTCCTTTCTTTTCCTTTCCTATTTGACCGAACACAGTAAATCTCCTTACTATCCAGATTGGACTGACCTATAGTTCATATCACTCACTCACTCACTCACTCTTGCCTAGGTACACACACGCATATAGCCTAATACAAGCATGTTAGCCTCCCTTATATACACGTATATGTGACTATCATATGTAACAGTCAACACACTCACCCCCCATTCACATGTGCATGTACACACACCACCCACTCTCTACTTCTCTATATATATATATATATGTTTGATAGATGATATTGTATACATATATACATAACTATATCATGTAACTCATATGTGATATAGGCATATAGCCTATGTTAGAGTGTCTAAATATATGAATGCATGAAAGTTGCCTTGTCTTGTAATATAGGCATATAGTATATACATGCCTATATATATATATTATATGTATATATCTATATAGATATTACTTGTGTGTATGAGATAGCTTGAGTTGACTTTGGTCATTATTGGTACTTGAATTGATCGGAACAAAGACCCCCAATGTCGGTATCGGTCAATATTTGGTATCGGTCGGTATCGGATCGGAACATGCCAAACCGTATCGGTATCGGCCGTATCGGATCGGTATCGGCCGATACTTTAAAATTATATGAAATAGTAGTCACCCCCAAGCTTGACTATTTTTACTGAAAGTCAAAGTAGAGTAAACATCTGACCTACATTGGACTAAGAGTTGACAAAGTCAACTATAGGTCAACCCTTGACCTAGTTTGACCTTGTTTGACTTTGTTTGACTTAGCTTGACCTTGTTTGACTTTGTTGTCTTCATGTTTGTTAAATGACACCCAGATACTAGTTTTAGTTGTTTAAATGACACCCAGATACTAGTTTTAGTTTCAGTTTGCTTTGGTAACTCACTATTGCTCATTACTTGGTACTAGTTTTAGTTGATTGTATTTTTTTAAGACTAAACAAATGACACCCATATATTACTTGTGTGTATGAGATAGCTTGAGTTGACTCTGGTCATTATTGGTACTTGAATTATAGGTTAGGCTTGTATAGCCTTGAATGGTGTGTGCTAGCTAGTATTGGGATACCAATAGCGATAAGGTAAAGGGTACCTTTGTTTGACTTAGCTTGACCTTGTTTGACTTAGTACAACCTAGTTTGACCTAGATTGCATATCATTGTTATTAGTAACTGTCCGCTACTAATGTGTGTCCCATAATAAGACATAATATATGAATTTGTGCCTGTTGGATAATGTGTGTCCATCTTTGCAGAATTATTTCCAAATGGATATGAATTACTACTTGCGGAATCGTTCATGGATGTACAATCGTCGTCCTGATGATATGTACGGTGTACGGAATGAATATATAGCGGGAGTAGAGCAGTTCCTGCAGTTTGCTAAGGCGTTCCCTCAGTACATGGACAGCACCAAAATTAAGTGTCCGTGTGTGAAATGTCATAACGTGAAATATTATCCAGAAGTAGAAGTGACATATCATTTGTACTCGAGGGGTTTCACGCCTAATTACTATCAGTGGACCGTACACGGAGAACTTGTGTCTTTAGCATCAGAGCCGGAGCCTTATGTTGAGCCGTATATGCATGCGGGACCTAATTTTGTTTCAGATAATCATGCATACGACGACGGGTACGTGAACATGGTTTTCGACGCTGCGGGGCCTAGTTTCGTTCATGATGCACCTGAGGAGGCACCGAACGCCGATGCTGCACAGTTCATGGAGTTGTTGGAGAATGCAAGGACTCCATTGTATCCTGGTTGTGAGGATCATTCACCGTTGGAGGTGGTTACAAGACTGTTGAGCATTAAGTCAGATTTTAACATGTCGCAAGAATGCTACAACCGAGTATTGGAGTTGATTATAGAGATCTTGCCGGCGGGTGCTAAGTTGCCTAAAGACTTCTACCGGTCTAAGAGGATGGTGAGATCACTCTGGATGGGATACGAGAAAATCGATTCCTGTCGCAATGGGTGCATGCTGTACTACAAAGACGACAAGGACGCAGATGTGTGCAGATTTTGTGGTGCTGATCGCTATAAGACAACTAGTACAGGAAGGTCTACCGGTGCAAGAAGACTGACCGATTCAATGCACTACTTGCCTTTAACGCCGCGGTTGCAAAGATTATTTATGGTGAAAGAGACGGCCGAAAATATGAGTTGGCACATGCGAGAACAGATTGAAGGAGTGTTGGATCACCCATCCGATGGAGAAGTGTGGAAGCACTTTGATCGAGTGTATCCAGATTTTGCTTCAGATCCGCGAAATGTCAGGTTGGGACTATCTTCTGACGGTTTTACTCCTTTTGGTCTTTCGGGATCCCAGTATTCGTGTTGGCCTGTGATTGTCACTCCGTATAACCTACCGCCTTGGATGTGCATTAAGACTCAGTACATGTTTCTAACCGTTATAATTCCTGGTCCGAACAATCCCAAGAGAAACATTGACGTGTACTTACAGCCTTTGATAGATGAGTTGAATCAGTTATGGGAAGTAGGCGCTAACACGTACGATGTTTCCAGGAAGCAGAATTTTCAGATGAAGGCAACCCTTATGTGGACCATCAACGACTTTTCGGCCTATGGAATGTTATCTGGATGGAGCACTCATGGCCGTCTCTCATGTCCGTATTGCATGGACCGTAGTAAGGCTTTCCGCTTGAAACACGGCAGAAAATCGTGCTTCTTTGATTGTCATCGGCAATTTCTGCCAAAAGATCATCCGTTCAGAAGGAACATGAATGCTTTCCGTGCCGGCGTTGTAGAGAAGGGTGATCCACCGCCAAGGTGGTGCGGAGCCACGATATGGGAGGAGGTTAAAGATTTTCCAAGTGCTATAGAAGATCCTACAACTGGGTACAAGTGCGATGGATTTGGTAGAGTTCATAACTGGACAAAGAGGAGCATATTCTGGGATCTGCCATACTGGAGTACCAATCTGATCAGACATAATCTTGATGTCATGCATATTGAGAAGAATGTGTTTGATAACATAATTAATACTGTGATAGACGTAAAGGGAAAAACGAAAGACAATCTCAAGGCCAGGTTGGACTTAGAAGAAATATACAAACGCCCTGCGTTGCATTTGATACAGCAGAATGGAAAACAGTTCCTGCCGAAGTCAATTTTCTCGCTGGACAAGGAGGATAAAGTGAGACTTTGTCGGTGGATCTAGGGCCTAAAATTTCCAGACGAATATGTGTCAAATCTGAGAAGATGTGTCGATCCGAAGGAAAACAAATTGACGGGTATGAAGAGCCACGATTGTCACATATTCATGGAGAGGTTAATTCCGATTGCATTTCGGGAATTCTTACCGTAGGCAGTTTGGGATCCATTGACGGAGCTTAGCATATTCTTCAGGGATCTTTGTTCTAAGAAATTGCTCGTTGATCGTCTAGAAAAGCAAGAGAAGGACATTGCGGTAACACTATACAAGCTAGAGAGGGTGTTTCCTCCTGGATTCTTCGACTCTATGGAGCATTTGCCGATTCATCTATCCTATGAGGCACGTGTTGGTGGACCCGTCGAATATCGATGGATGTACCCGTTCGAGCGACATTTGAATCACCTTAAAAGAAAGGTGAAAAATAAGGCACGGGTCGAGGGTTCTATTTGTGAAGCCTATATTCTCGAGGAGATTACAAACTTTTGTTCGATGTATTTCAAGCCTCATGTTGCAACTAATAGAACGAGAGCTTCCAGAAACGACGAGGGAGATCATGAAAGTAATGATACAATACTGAAGGTATTCAATGCTCCAGGAAAGCCATCGGGTAAGATGAAAAAGAGATATCTGAACGATGATGAGCTAAGGGCTGCTCAGGTATATGTATTACTCAACTGCGACGAGGAGGAAGTAGAGAAACTGGAGGGGTAAGTAATTAATACGTCTATATTATTTTAATAGTATTAATTATTATACTATTACATTAATTGAACGATGTTGTTTTCAGCATATTTAATGATGATGTGAGGTCGGATAGGCCACACATAACAGAAGAAGAACTAGAACAAGAAATGAGGCATTATTTTCCATCATAGTTGAGTGCATATGTAAGACTTGAGAACTCTGTAATTACCTTTTTGTATATGCACTTGATTGAGAATGAGCTTAATTGCTTCTTTCGTGGTATTTAGGTCGATCGTCCATACGCAAGACTTGAGAATGAGTCTATTAGAACGCTAGCCAAGGGACCAATTTATGCTGCAAAAATATGGCCAAGCTACTGTGTTAATGGGTTTAGGTTCAAGTCAACAACTTGCCCGATCAGAGACAACTTTGTGGATCTCGATTCCACCAAAAACAGCTATTTGTGTATCAGATCTTCGAACTACAAAGATGTTGATGCGGGCAACGATTTCTATGGCATGTTACGGGAGATCGTGGAGCTGACATATAGTTATGGAATAGAGCCTGCTAAGATTGTGTTATTCAGGTGTGATTGGTTCGATCCGATTGAAGGTCAAGGTTGGAAAGTAGACAAGCACGGTCTTGTTGATATAAACTATCGGCGTCGATATCAAGCCTATGAACCATTTGTCCTATCAAGTCAGGCTCAGCTCGTGTACTTCACAAGTTATCCTAAATGGGGAACAACAAGGTCGAACTGGTGGGCAGTATGCAAGACCAAAGCTAGAAATACCTTTGAGGTTGACAATATAGCTTATCAACAGGATGAACTACCTCTTGTAACAAATATTATAGAAGTGGACACGACGAAAGTTCCCTATTACACATCTAATTGTGTAGAAGAAGTAGAATTATCTGAAGAGAAAGATGCAGATGAAAGTGAAGATGTAGAGGAGGAAGAAGAAGAAGAAGAAGAAGAAGAAGAAGAAGTAGATGAGCTAAACGAACTAGATGAATTTTCAGAAGAGGATTAAATCTGTACGTTTGTTTTATCATCATATTTGACACTTTAGTGACACTTCTATTATATAAATCTGTGACACTTCAGTGACACTTTATTGACACTTTTATTGACACTTCAGTGACACTTTTTGACTATGATATTTTTCAAAAATCTGTGATGTCTATCATATAAATATGTTTTTTTGTTTTATTGTCATATGTTTTATTGTCATGTATGACTAGACCATCTGGACGACGCGGAGGATTATATATTAGGCAGCCCCGTCAGCCTCGGGCTGGGGATGGAGAGGGCAGTTCCGTACCCTCATCCTCATCTTCGAGTACGCTAGTGTACCGTTCTGTTCCCGGTCCATTACCGGGACAGGGCAGTTCTAGCAGGTTGGCGACTCCTCCCTCGTCGTCCAGCCTTCCTGATCCCGCGTCCAGCATCCCTGATCCCCCGTCCAGCATTCCTACTGTCGACGGCTCTATGGAGGGAGCCCACGCCGATCATATGGAGGACGACGATCAGACTGATCCTGCCCAGGCAGAAGGTGAGAGCGACCCTCCATGCGCTCCCCCGGGCGAGACGCGTATAGAGATTTGGACGGACGGGCCTATGAAGTAAGTTAATTAATTATTATATATTTCTCAAATGATTATATGTATATATATATTCATGAAAAATTATTATTGTATAGATATCGGCCTTCTGCAGTACAGAGACAGCTGGGGACATTTGTGAGGCAGAACTATGGTGGGCCTTGGCTCAACTACTCAGATGCTCCCGCAGATAGGAAGGCCTTTTGGTTCACCCACTTCAAGGTAAAAAATTTGTTTATTTTTAAATTTTAATAATCATTTGTGTATATTATACAACTTTTGTATTTTACTTCTTGTAGAGGACCTATTTCTATCCACCACACCGGACGGCGAGGATCGAGGGCCAATTTTTTGCCGTCATAGCCAAGCTCATCCGTGATGCGATCGACGACCAGAAGCGTCGTGATCGCTCCGGACAGCCGATCCAGGGTTGGATTACGCCAGAGCAGTGGGCTGCGATGAAGGCTAGATTCAGCGAGCCCAAGTACCAGGAGCGGTCTGAGAAGGCCAAGGTGGCGCGGTCGAGCGCCGGTAAGTGGTGTGGTGGCTCCATTCCGATGACGGAGCATTTTCGTCGTCTGGTACGTTTCCTATGACGGACTTTAATTTATATATAGTTCGATATAATGTTTAATACTAATAATAGATAATATATTTTAACAGGTAAAGAATGGTAAGGACCCGAACATGGTGACCGTCTTCCTGGTCATCCATCGGAGGGCTGGAGACTTCATTGACGAGAGGGCGACGCAGGCATATGTACGTTCTATTCTTTATATTAACTGACTATAATTTGGAAAACAGGAAAATAGATATCAATATAGACTTTAGTAAACACTTACACGTTAGCAAACATGTTCTAGGCCGAGTTTGTTCGGCTACAGAAGGAGGCGGCTGATGCTGCTGCTGCTGCTAGTGCGCAAGCAGAGGGAGGGCCTGGTACATTCTTCCAGCCGCCTGCAGAGCCATCGTCGGACGAGCTCTGGATGACCGCCGTTGGCGGTCTTCAGAAGGGTACGTACTACGGTACGGGATCCTACGACGCGTATTTGGCTTCGGAGTCATCCCGGGCCCCCTCTGTCAGTGCGCAGTCTCCGGCTACGCAGGCGTCGTCATGAGCTGAGGATGTTCGTCGTCAGATCGAGGAGCTGCGTCGCGAGTTGCAGCAACAGATTTCTGATGCGGTCGAGCGACGATCCGACCCTTCGATCGTCACCGGACGATTTGATGCGGTCGAGCGCAGTATACAGGAGCTGATGAGTCTGCATCAGGCGGCAGCTGCCAACTTGCAGACGCTCACCGAGTCTACGCAGCGCACAGAGCATAGACAGGTCGAGCTGGACGGATCGCAGAGGAGCCTTTCTCTCTCACTCGCTCAGTATACTGAGAAGGTGGTGAGTACCCTTGCTGCGCATGGTGAGCGACTGCGAGAGCTGGAGCAGGTACGTCCTCCGGGTCCATCGACGGCGCCGACTCCAGATACTGCACTGCCTTCGGCGTCGACTTCAGACATTGTACTGCCTCCTACTGCCCCTATGGTACAGCTCACCCAGGAGCAGTATGACTACATTCTATCCCAGTTGCGCGGCAGGGGTCCGCAGTGATTTTATTGGTTTTTTTATGACTTGTATGTATTGGCCCTATGGGCAAATTGTTTATTCATACACTGTTGTTTATACACTTGGTGGGAGACTTTTTATCATCATTCATTTTTATTTGACTCTATTGGATGTTTGTGAGGATGTGTGTCTGTGATATTTACTTTGCACTGCCTCCTATTTTTATTGTGATATTTACTTTGTGATATCTGCGACGGGATGACAAATATACCTACGCTGGGTTATAAGCGATGATCTGATATACAAAGGAGGTGCTGCCGAAATTTTAAAAAAATATATTGTGTATTTTTGTTATGATGTGTGTCTGTGTTTACAGTGAATGTGAAATGCAGTATTCGGAACCATCGACAGTTTCGATTACTGTTGTATGTTTTATCTTGGATAGAAATAGCAACAGTTCAGGGTGCACTTCTGAGAGCTTCATTTTCACGTCCTTCACTTTCTCGGACGTCGTAAAGGTTCCCGAGAAGGTGAAGGACGTGAAGAGGAAGCTCTGAGAAGTGCACCCTGAACTGTTGCTCTTTTTATCCAAGATAAAATATAGAACAGTAAGCGAAACTGTCGATGGTTCGAACACTGCACTTCACACACACTGTAAACACAGAAACACAGCATAACAAAAATATCAATTATATTTTTTTAAATTTTTTTTTAACATTAGCGACGTATAGCGCCGTTCTGCGACGTATAGCGACGTCAAATAGACGTCGCTACACGTCGCTAACTAGCGACGTTACGTCGTTCGACGTCGCTAATATACGTCGCTACGTTGCCCACGTGGCCACGTGGATGCCATGCCTCGTCATCATTTATAAACTTTTGAAGCGTCGCTAGTGGTCGCTTTACGTCACAATGTTGGCGACGTACTGATACGTCGCTCTCTGTCGCTCATTTGGCGACGTCTAGCGACAATGGACGCCGCATCGCAAATAGCGACGTTCGGCGACGAAAGTATCATCTACGACTTGCCTATAAGCGACGTAAGTTTTTCGTCGCTAAATACGTCGCAAATTATTGTTAGCGACGTATTTTCTGTATTTAGCGACGTCTCCTGACGTCGCTAATCTGGGTTATTTTAGTAGTGCTCGATCATTCAGAGATAGAGGTTGGGCCTTCTCTCAGCTATCCAGAGCAGCCAGTAGAGATTCTGGATCGACGGGAGAAGGTTCTGAGTAACCAGGTGGTACCTTCGGTGCGCGTTGCATGGAGGCATCATTCTCCAGGAGAGTCTACATGGGAGCGGGAGGATGAGATGCGCGAGCGCTACCCTTATCTTTTTGGACCGTGAGGTATGCTTTCTATCCTTCTCATCAGTTGTATTTCGTCTTTCAATTTCGAGGACAAAATTCTTTTAAGGAGGGTAGATTTGTCACTACCACATTTCTAGTGTGAGGATATTTTTGTCATTTTTGGGGTTATTTGAATTTATTAGAATTTATTTGAATTTTATATATTTTATTTAGGAATTTGTTAATGATTATTTTAATGGTGTGATTAAATCCTATTTAAACTGTTGCCAGAGTGGTTTGGTTAGCCTAACCCAGTTTGGACCTAACCTAGTTTGGTCATAGCTAATTTTAGTTAGCCATTTGGAGAATTAGATGGGTTGGATTATGGTTTAAGTCAAGTTAGTTAAGTTTAAGTGAGTTGTTTAAGACTAGGAAACAACCCTTTGTTCTAGACCACTCAATACCCTTGATTCATTCCTAGCCATAGGATACCACCTAGAAACCCTAACCTAAACCTAGTGGCCGGCCAAGCTTGCCACCCTTCCTATATAATATCATTTTGGGGATTTGAGCCTCCTTTCAATAGTTTATGATTCTTTCCTCAAAACAAGGTAAGCCTACACTTCATTTCTCCATAGATCATTCAATATAGGTACATTTTCATTAGGATTTTCTCCATAGCACTCTAAATACTGTTCCTCTATTGATTGTGGAGTCATATCACAGGTTTGGGACAATTTGAGGGAGTTTTGAAGCTTGGAGAACCATTCTCTATTGGGTCTTTTTGAGGATTGTGCAACCATAGGTAACTTTCCCATTTCTCAATGGATTTTCATTTTGTCTTCATCAATAGAAAGCCCTAAGAGTCCCTTAAGAGTCTGGATAGGTTTCGTGTCGGGTGTCATGGGTTTCGTGTCCGTTCTGGACACGTATCAGAACCCATGTTTCAGTGTTTGTCGAAATGCCTCAAAGGGCATTTCGATCTCGTTTGTGAAATGTTTTTGAATAGAAATATTAGCTTAATCATTGCTTATTGATTTTTAATCTCCAGTGTTGATTATCGTGTCGATTTGTATCGGAATCACGGCTTGGACACGCGCGTGCACGACCGCGCGCACCGCTACAGTGCTCCCCTGCCTATCGGGGTCTGTAGCGGACACGACACGCTTTGTTTGGACACGAGACTTGACACGTGGCATGGGGCTATGACTAACACCCCGTGTGTCAAGCCCCATGTGTCCCCATGTCGTGTCTAGGTTGGAATCGACTGTGCACGTATTTTGTACTGTCTGTGCATACGAGTTATTTGGCCACTGATACGGCTCTGGTTCACAGACACGGCGACACGAGGACACTGTGCAAACACATAGACATGAACACCTAGACCTATACTAGGTGGGGACACGAGCACGAGGCCTGGGTCGGCCTGGGTCGGGTGCATGACACGCGTGCACACCCGCACGAGACTGCCCAGTTTTGTGTGTCTCAGTTACCCATTTGGGTTTTGTTTCAGTTGGACACGTTGTGTCCACCTTCATGGACACAAACCACTTGTGTAGCATGCACTCTTTATGCTTAATTGTTACCAACCTCTGTAATCACATTTTAATTCAAATTTCATTATTAGATTGTCATTTTTCCATTTTTTTGAAACACATTATATCAGCCCATTTCCTTCCTGTTTTCAGTTTGCAAAAATTAAATTTGCCTGATGATTTAACCTTGGTAATGATGTTAAATACTGAGTTTTAAATCCTAAATATGTTTCCCTATATGTGACCTATGTGTGTATCAAATTAGGTGTTGTTGGGTTGACAATTGGGTTTGATTTAGAGCTATATCTAACTGTCATATAGTCATTGTTTGTGTATGTTTCAACTGATTTTTGTTTTGAAGATAAAACTTGAGAATAGGTTATCTACTGTTGTTTTGAAACCTGGGATTTCATTTCAAACCAGAATATGTGAACTGTTTTCTTGTGTTATTGAGGTTATGAATGATTCCTAATGAGATATAAAAACTGAGATGCAAGTCTTCATTTGAACTGTCAATTAACTGAAGTATTGGATGATTCATTATTTTCTAAACTCGAGTACACCCCTACCTTGATCTGAAATGAACTATAGTTGTATGGGTTGTATGGGCTGTCCTCTTGTTAGCTGTTAGATTCATGTGCTAGCTATTTTGTTTATGACTGAACTCATGTGACTGTAGTTATGAACTTGGGTTGAGAAATTTTGTAACTGCCAATTAATTTGGAGGAGAAATGTGTTCTTCAAATCTGGAAATGGATTGAGTATGAAAACTAAGTTTTCTTGATATTAAAATCTGAGATTTTGTGGGTGATTCAAAACCTGTTTGATGTGGGAATTCAACTTGGGTTTATAAAACAATTCCTGCTCACTGTTTACTGCATTACACACACACACACACTGTCCTCTCCTCTTCACTGTTTTATATTTCCTGTATATATATGTAATCACTGTATACACACACACTTTTGGTTACCCTTCCACACACAGCTGCACTTATATACCCACACACAATTTCATGTTGTACCACATACATTTACTCATGTTTCCTATATGCCTACCTAATGTATAGTCTATATATGTGACTATATATTTATGTAATACAATGTATTTTATATATATAAGTTAATATATGCATTGTGATATATATGTTCCTATATATATGAGTTTGGTTTTATATATAGATATACATAGAGTATGGGGGGATGCCATGATAGTATACATATGGGGTTGTATGGGTTATGCAAGTTCATGTATATGCCATATGTGTATTACTTGGGTATTTACTATATATAGGTGTTGTGTATACTTGTGTTGAGAATAGGCCTAGGTAGTTTGGTATAGCTTGGTGAGCCTAGGTAGGGCTTGTACTACATTATTAGACTTAGTATAGCCTAGTTTAGACTTGGTTGACCTAGTTTGACTTCTAGGGTTGACCAGAGTTGACCAAGAGTTGACTTTGGCCTAGATTGACCTAGAATCATGTAGAATGCATAGTAGGACTTTATTTTACCATTTTGGACTTGTTGTGACTTGTGCTGTTCTGATTAGGAGCCAGACACCACTCCTCGGACGGTACTTTTCATATTGGACACTCAGATACAGGCGAGTACATTCTCTGATCATTTCATATCCTGCTTAGAATTATTTCCTGCAGTAGATTACTTTACTTGTACTGTCACGATGGTCACACGGATTGGTACTATATGGATCCTTTCTTGAGATGTTATCCTTAGGGAGCATCGGGTACTACGTGTTCTGTGCGTTTCACTTACATGGCGTATCACTATGCTTCTTGGTTCATTTGATCACTTGTGACATGTACCCTCATGATCACAGAGTTTCTTGAATCTTATACTGTTGGATAACCCCCAGAATCTCCATTTATGGGACATCCATGTATCACCCTTCGGGGGCCGTGAATGGAATCATATAACATAACCTGGCTAGATCCTTGTGTATTGATTGGGGGTACGGGGGAGTAGAATTGGACATGTGAATAATACACCAGTAGTATCTTATCAGAATCATTCCTTAGTGTCTTATCAGAATCATCCCAGGCCATTTACATGTCTATATTGTACTCTGAATCACTAGTCACTGCTAGTCTCTATTTATAGTAGATATTTCTATTACAGCTCTCTCTGTTTACATACTGCACTTCTTTCAGTACTTGTATCTTACTTTACTGCATGTTTATATTTTCTAACCTGCTATGATCTGTTGAGATGTACTGTACTCGCTCCTGTCCTGACTGGACCTGTTGAAAATATTACAGAGGACGAGAGGAGGCCTGCCTGGATACCTACTACGGAGCAGCCTTAGATGACACCTGCGAGCTGGACTCTTAGGAGGACCCAGCTCTAGCTGAGGATATCATCCCGATTACCTAGACTAGATTAGTTAGGCTTATCTTACTTTATGCAGTCTTGAGACATGTTTTAGCTAGACTTTATTTGGAGTTCAGAGTTGTATATATTCTTTCATCTGAGACCTTGTACTATTGGATATTGCTGGGATTATCTTAGATTACTTTCATCTATTTATTTTTTTGAGTTCTGTTTCATATCGTGCTATCTATTCCTTAGTTGTGATTGAGTTTATTATTGCTATGTCACCCGCATTCGGGGAGTATAAACTGTTATAGATATATATTGTTAGATGTTGTGACCTAGGACAGCGTTCTACCGCCGACACTGCGGCGTAGGCTGGGCGTTGTTACGTTCTCGTACCCTCACAGTGGGTGTGGGTCGTGACAACAGCCAAGAACCTAGCCTAGCCTTCTTAATCCCCAGAACGAGCGGACATGCAACCTCGACTGCTATTAATACACGCGAGCGAGAGATCGAGGAAAAACAACAAAACCCTAAACAAAAACTTCTCAACCCGACGCCGACATCTCTCTGACACCTGGGCGACCATCCCCTGGCCTTCGCGCGCCGCCGTGTAGGTCGCCGGACGGCGAGGAAACCGCGTACACACAGCGCGAGCAACAGCAGCAGTACGGGATGGGCGACAGCAATAAGTGCAAGTTTGCGGAGGAATTTTGTGATCATCATGCGTTCGTTTTACATCCCGTCTTCTCCGGTACGTTCCCAATATGTAAGGCTTTAAACCCCTTTAGATAGAATTAATTGTTTTGTGGTAGGATGGCCAGGAGGTCGATTCGAAGTCGGCCCGAAAACTGTTCAAAATTGAACAAGAATCGAAACCCAAAAACCCTAAGTTTGAAGGCGATTTCCTGCCAACCCATTGACTTATTAGAAATTCTAATTGAACAACTTTATAGACAACATATAGGGTTAGAAAACCCTTTTTACAGAAATCAATTTTGTTAATTGTGCGTCGAGAAATTCGACTCCCAAAACTAACAAAAAACTATTTTCGGAAATAGTAAAAAACAATAAAAACTCATCCACACGACGTACGTACCGCTATTCCGGGCGACGTGGTCGCGAACCGAAGGCATAGAAAGGTGCGTAATGGTTTCGTGGTCGTGTGGGCTTTGGCGGAATTCAAATTGGTCGCGTGTGTGCGACGAATTTGATGCGTATCCGTCGGAATCGTCCAATATCCGTACAATACAAATTCGGTCATAACTTTGTGTATAATCGTCAGATCAAGACGAAACTTATGCCAGCAGGACCGTATCATTTTTTTGGTCCTGTATGCCAAGTTTGGTCCGATTCTGAGACAGTTGATAAAATCGCCGTATCGCGGGCCCCCGGTCCGACTCAATGGGTGATTTTGTGCACGGCCCGCCGAAATCCAACTCTGGACATACAGTTGAGTTCGTATCAGAAAACCGGATTCATAGATATGTAGTTTGACGACTTTAGAGACCATTGACTCTGTCACGTTTTTCGGTGCAAAGCGGGTCCTACGGCGGACATCGTTTTTGTCCGAAATTACCGTTTTGCCCCTGTATCCATAATTGGACTTAAGGACAGGCAATCCTAGATAATTTGACTATTCTGAGAATATTGGTAATGTTTATTTCAGCTTTCGGAGACGGTTGTGATGACTTGGACTTTCTGACTTGTTGATTGGCGATACATTGTTGGTTCTCCGTGCAACCCCCAGGCAAGTATACATTGCCTCCCTCTACATTTTATTTACATGCATATTTCTATTTTATAGTTTTACTAGTTGGTTATTTACTTGTGATTCGTACATCGTGCTTGCTAGTATAGATATAGTCTATGTACATGGTTAGCCTTGTAGTTCGTATTGGATTGGTTCTCTCGTATATCGTGATTGGGTCGTGTCGTGTCTTCACCTGTGTCTTGACTGAGTCGTGTCTGCAAGTATATATGAGTGAACTGCTATTCCTTTGACTTTCCCATAACCTGCGAGTCCACACACGGGACGAGGGTTGTCATTTGTACCTGCGAGTCCACATACGAGGCGAGGGTGACTTGTCTTGAAACAACCTGCGAGTCCACAATCGGGGAGAGGGTTGTCCTTTGCACCTGCGAGTCCACATACGGGGCGAGGGTGACTTGTCTTGAAACTGACTTGCGATTCCACATTCGGGGCGAGGGTTGGTATCCATTGATCAACCACCAGTTCATTTATGCATACTTGATCCCGTATCCGAGTTCATAGTTACACGTCAGTAGCCACATGTCAGTTTCTTGTCTAGTTCCTGTTTATACCCTGGTTATATTATTGCGTGATTAAACTGTTAGATAGGCATATTTTATGTATCTTGCTAGTCCTCTGAGGACCTGATGATCTCTTCAGGTTTAGCGATTGCATAGAGTTAGTTAGCAGAGCAGGACGGTAGAGGATTGCGATACATGATACAGGTATTTGTTTGTGATATTTCTTTATTATCTTCTCGTGTTTTATATTCAGTACTATGATATACTCTGCTTATTTATAGACTCATATCATTCTTGGAGTCTAATCGAACAATATGCTAATAGGCTGCAGACCATGACCCATACTTGTTCATTCTTGTTTATATGATTCATGTGGATTGAGATATAGTTTAGATTAGACAAGATACCCATGACCTTGACAGCTTATACGTACTCGAGTCGGGCTGGAGTCCGGTCGATACGTAGCTGGCTTTCTCACGAGCTCGCGTCCGAAAAGCGGGTGTGGGTCGTGACATGAGTGTTGAAAACTAATAAGGGATTTAGTCCCACATTGAAAAATGTAGTATGAAGAGGAGCTAGACTTCCTATAAGTAGTGGAGTAGCCAATCAATAAAATATACAACAATTATTCTCTACACCAAGTAATTGTTGATATCTTACATATTTAAATTAAAACAAACCAAACATATTTGAACCCGGTTGAACCCCGATCAGGCATATAGCAAAGATTGTCGGTTCTATTGTCGGTCCGATTTTTAAAATATTGCATGGGAAAACTTACTTCACTTGGTCGTGGTCCAGCGGCTCCAGCCTATGCGTGACCAGGTTTATCTGAAACGAATTCAGATATTGCTTTGAATGGGTAGGGTTCAGTACCAAAACGGATTCGCATCCAAAGAGTGTAGGTTTTTTATCTACATAATTTCTATCAGATCCAAATCAGACTAGGTCTCCATGTAGAAAGTTATAGATAAAAAATGTTGATCTCAACATTTAATTTATTTTTGTGCGTAGATTATAGTGAAATATATGAATATGAATTTATTGATGGATAAGTACCTAGAATATAGTCTCGCATAAAAAGAAAGTAGACATGGATCCAACAAGAAACTTACATGGCTAGGGCTCCTAGTAGGAGTTACGAGTTAAGGTTAGCTGGACTTGACGTGACCCGACTTGATAGCAATCCTAGTTTTGGGTTTTCAACCATATTCTATCCAAAAATATCCGACCGCTCCGCTCGAAGGTAACTAGCAAGTCCATGGTCGAGAAAATTTTGATTCTTGTCCAGTTTGGATATTATTCTTGTACGTTATGAGTCATAATGCTCGAGTAAATACACGACCGGACAACATTTTTTTAAAGGGCTAAATAGCTTTTGGACCCAAAATTTTGTATCTGGATTTTTATTTTTTGTTTTTTTGTTCCATTATGCTCTAAACATGATTACAAAAGCAACAACCAACACATGTTGAAAATGATGATATAATGAAAATAAAAATATAAAAAATTCAGGGTCCACAATTTTCAATTATGTACATGTCAGAACTTAAACTTTAAGATGGTATAAAATCCGGAGTCTAAACACAAATTAGCCCTTTTTTGAATGATTAGTATATAGACAAATTAATGCCATTGTTCTCTTTCTATAAATAAATTGTGTATGGCCTAGCCCTCCAAATACTCACCAATTGATGAATAGTAACACATATAAGATGTATATATTGTGGGTCTCACCAAGAATCATATTAGGCTATGACTACAACCTACTTACAAACGCCACATGTTAGCTTCCAATTTGGGAGGGGGGAGAGGGAACCCGAGAGAGGGGACCAATAGGAGGACATCATCGGTTGTAAAAGGTTGTAAAAGGATCATCGGTTGTAAAAGGTTTGGTTGTAAGTAGGTAGTAAACTTAGCATTATTGATCATACTATATTTTGCTTGGAAAATGACTTTAATTAGTTAATAGATAATATCAAAATATATTACCTTGTTTTTTTCACCAAAAGAACGTACCCACCTTTTTTATAAAGAAATTAGTTTAGTATGTGTATGTTCATCATCTCTAATTCCTCTTCACACTTTGAGATATAGTTCTCAAGTTATGTTTAGTTTATTCTTCCCAATTTTCGTTACGAAGACACTACGATTTCCATTTCCTAAATTTTACAGTATTTATTTATTTATTTCGTTAATTTTATGAATTTTTTATATAAATTAAATGGACAATTAATCATTCAATTTTATCAATTAGTCCTTTGTCTCTGCAATAAAAGATGCACAAACTTGTTGGTAGGTTTTATAATATTTTTAATTTGTGACACATTGTGATAGCGGAACGGACTTACCTTCATGCTTGGCAATGGTCAAGTCGATCGGTAATGACGATAACTGGACCACCATTGCTTGGTGAGAGCAAAGTGGTACCGCAAAAACTTCGACGGATGGCCTTGTGAGAGGTCCGCACAAAGGTTGCTTGAAAATCTCAAGCGAGGGACTTCCAAATCCACAAAATAGTCGAGTCCACGACCAAGAAAAGAAGAGAACAAATCTTAAACTTAAAGAAAAATTTATTGATTAAAAGTTGTTTTTTCAAATGCACACAGAAGGTGCCTATTTATAAGATTTTATGACATCCTAATCCTAATCAAATAAAGATAAAATCTATCCTAATAAAAGATAAAGTCTAAATAAGAGTCCTAAAAGAAATATGATTTTTATCAACTCTTAAAAAAAGATAAAGCAAAAAAATAATCCTAAAGGGATTCGGGGTTGGAATCCACGCTACATCAGTCTCCCCTGCTTCAAAAGAACTCATCTCTGAGTTTTTCTCAGAGTAAAGCAGTTCGCCAAGTGAAAAATATTCGAAAAAATTTGAGATATTGATGGTTGGGGAGATCTGCATGTCTTCATTCTGAAGTTGCGGATAAATCGTCGGTAGAAGTTGGCGAGACCATAGAAGCTTTGAATTTCAGTCACTGTCTTTGGTGTAGGCCTGCAGTCGCAGCTTGCTCAAATCTTCTCTTCATCAACACAGCGGCCATCGACACTAGTCACAAATCCCAAGAAGATGAGTTGGTTAGTAAGTACAATACACTTCTTAATTCGAATAAGGTTGAGAACTTTCCTGAGGTGTTTCAGATAATTAGCTTGGCTCTTGCTATAAATCAGGAGATCATCAAAGTAGATGACTATGAACTTTCTTGTTAATAACTTCAAAACATGATTCTTGATGTGCATAAAAATTTTTGACGCATTCGAAAGTCCGAAGGGCATAAAGAGCCATTCATATAGTCCTTCTCGAATTTTGAAAATAGTCTTCCACTCATCATCCGGTCGAATCTTGATCTGATGGTATCCGCTCTTCAAAACGATCTTGAGAAAATTGTAGAGCTTGAAGCTGTCTGAAGAAAACGCATATATGTAGAATTTTTTGCAGCATCTCGAAAATTCAGGAACCAACGATCGAACTGCCGGATCACTCCGAGGTTTGTGATGAGGAGGTCTGCCATCGGTATTGGAAGATTTCGATATTGGTGAATTCTTCAATGCTCCGTCGAAGGAGAAAGTCTTTTCTTGAGGTGTTGAAGATTTTAGCTCAGCATCTGCAATACGATCTTCTCAATCTCTTCGTCTTCATAGTCAACAACGACCACTGGTGCTCTAAGTTGACAACTGTTGTGAACACACTCGAGTTCCTTTTGTGGATGGCTGGTAACAGAACGAGCATTTGTGCCTCTTATCTCTATGTGTGGTATTCCCGTGAAATCAACTGTAGTGTTATATTGGATACCAAGAAAATTCAATACTCTGTCCAATTTGTCAGACAAGGTATCCAATTTGTTTGACAAGATGTCAACATTATATGATAGAGCATCAAACTTCTTGTGTGTGATAGATTTTGCCATTGTTGTTTTGAAAAAAGAAAGTTTTCAAAGGTTCCCAAAAAATTTGGAATCCTTAAACTGTAGGGCTCTGATACCACTTGACACAGCGTGATAGTGGCACGGACTACCTTCGTGCTTAGAAATGGCCAAGTCGATCGATAATGACGATAACTAGACCACCGTTGCTTGGTGAGAGCGAAGCGGTGCCGCAAAAAATTCGATAGATGGTCTTGCGAGGGGTCCGCACGAATGTTGCTTGAAAACCTCAAGCGAGAGACTTCCGAATCCATGGAACAGTCGAGTCCACGACCAAGAGAAGAAGAGAACAAATCTCAAACTTAAAGAATAATTTTATTGACTAATTTTTTTTTTTTCAAATGCATACAGAAGGTGCCTGTTTATAAAACTTTTATGAAAATTTAACCCTAATCAAATAAAGATAAAACCTATCCTAATAAAAGATAAAATCAAAATAAGGGTCCTAAAAGAAATGTGATTCTTATCAAATCTTAAAAATGATAAAGCAAAAAAATAGTCCTAAAAGGATTCGGAGTTAGAATCCACACTACATCAATTTGTAATTCAAAAAAAGTGCACAATTGTGCTAGGTTTTGTGAAATCTGGTACACCGTAATTATTTTGTTAAGCCTATTTTGATTATTCTATATGAGAAACACAATAATGCGCAAATGACGTAGAGCAATATTCATTAATTTATTATATTTTTGAACTTTGAATTTTTAGTAGTATGTAGTGAATTTTTTTTTTAATATTTTAGGTTTAATCATACTTAGGTTCCCAAAAATATTTTTGTCATGATTCAATTTATTTATTAACAGATTTTGAATGGTAGTCCGTTAGGTACACCGGAGGGTCGTGTGGAATGTGCACGGTTCGATTCCCCCTTGATGTTGCTCGAGACGGTGTATTATTGGATATCAAGAGAAGACTAAAAAAAGGTAATAATTGACATCTAATAATATACAGGGCCGGCCCTGGTCCAGGGCGGCCAGGGCGACCGCCCAGGGCCCCATAAAATTTGGGGGCCCAAAAAAATTAATTTTAATGTATATATATATTAGTAATCTTATATTGGAAATAGAACTAATATATATTATGATC
Organism: Iris pallida; assembly: GCA_029216955.1. Taxonomy (NCBI): domain Eukaryota; kingdom Viridiplantae; phylum Streptophyta; class Magnoliopsida; order Asparagales; family Iridaceae; genus Iris; species Iris pallida. Next base: position 8,384,053 of record JANAVB010011395.1, on the reverse strand, counting down.
CTCCTTTATTACAAAACATTTGTGGTGTAGTGGTAGTTTGTTATACTTGTACACAAGAGGTCCTAGGTTCTAGCCTTGGCTATATCAATTTTTAATTCAATTTTTTTTATATTATATATGGGCTCCATTTTTAAATTTTGTCTAGGGCCCCCATTAACTCTGGGCCGGCCCTGATAATATACTGCCACAGAAGTTATCTTTCTATGTAAACTGCGAAGGAATTAATGATGGGACGTGACGAAACGGGATTTCTAGCCGTTACCGGGGACAGGAGTCCGGTTTTCCTCGTCCGCTCGAGACACCGGGCACTGAAACCTCTGCAACTGTTTTGGCTGCTCCATCAACCAATGATGACGATAAATAGCTTAGAAAACCATTTAGTTCATTAGTATATATGAAAGTTCACAGTTTGTGTATGTCCCTTGGGAAGAAAAGGAGGAAGTAGTTGTATATCTTCTCTACATGTTTACCGTAACTCAGCCTAGGTTGACTGGAAAACACGGACACCGGCACCGACACGGAAATGATTTTGTGGAACGGATGTAGGACACGTGACTTATATGGAACATCAACAAGGATGCTGTATTGGAACCAGCCGACCAATTTACGAAGAAATTGTAGGAAAAAACAACCCTTTAATGAATGGGGTTGTTAGGCAGTGCCGCAACGTCCCACAGCTTTAGTTGGCGTGTGTCATTGACCCCTTGGTATGTGAGTACGAGCCTCATGTTGCAATGTGGATCGCCCGGATCGACCATGTCCTATTTTGACCGGGTTATGTAGGCCACTCCGGTTAGAGCTGTCAAGTGGACCGGACCGGTCCGACCTGAATTTGGATGGACCGGATCGGGTCTGAGCCGAACCTCACAGGTCCATACAACATAACGGATCAGACCATGACCAAGGGTGAAAATTTGAGTTCGGTCCGAAAATGACCCACGGTACGGTGAGCTTTGGGTCGGACTGGGCCAGGCCGGAGCCTGGGCCATCATACAAAAAAGGAATACATTTGAGGATCTAATGAAATATCAATATACAAACTATGTATATGTATTCATAACAATCATAACAGGGAACAACGGAAGACAACAAGTCCTAAGCATACAAGAGTACCTGATGGAGTTGTTGTACCTCATTTTTTTTTTCTTCCATAAATTCTGAGACCTTCACTTCTTTGAAGATCAACTTCACCCGAATTATCGTCATATCCTCCAACTCTGCACCTTATGTATTGAGGTTAAGTAGGAAGTTATGACTATAGTATAATCTTCTTCTTTTTGTTTTTTATTTTTGTTTTTTTTATGACTATAGAACAATCAATTCATGAAAAACAAAAGATAGCGTCAATCTAATCTTCTTTGTGGATTGTAGCCTATGACAATAGGCAATATGTAAAAGAATCTGATTCTAGATAAGTGGAATGTAACTTGCATAGTGTAATAATGAAATACTGAAATATCTGGAATTGATCTTTGCTACTGATAAAAATACCATGTTATGCCTATGTCTATATGAATGCTTAGGGCTCCGTGTCAGGCCGGGCCGGAATGGGCCTCATGTCAGGCCAGGCCGGAACAGGCCTCGGGTCAAGTCGGACCGAGCCTGGACTTCAGGTCAGGTCGGGCCTATCTTATGGGCCAATATATATGACCCATCACGACCAAATATACTGGGTCGGGCCAGTCCAGACCCACGGTTAAACCAGTCGGGCCAGTACATGGGCCAATTTTTCGGGCCGAACTAGGTCGGCCCGACACAAATATCGACAAGTCTAAGTTCAGTCAAGAGGTTCAGTCCGGGTCAATCCGCAAACTAAAATACAAAGTCCAATCCGGCCAAAAGCTCAAGTAGATCTAGCTTGGGTCCAGGTCAATCCTTGTAAATAAGAAAAAAGAATTGCCCATGGGCCTTAGCATTTGGCTGAATAATTATAGAACATTCATTGAAAAAAAACTAGGTCATTACCTTGTACAATAATAATAGTAATAATAATAATAATAATAATAATGATGATGATGATGAGAAGAAGAAGAAGAAGAAGAGAATAGAAAGAACAAATCAATAATCATAAAGAAAATTGAATAAGTTTCATTAATTGAGAAATTTTCAACATATGTCATTCTCGTTAAATATGTATTTGACAAACATTGTTTGTTGATATAACTTATTTTTATGTTTCACTTCCAAATATTATAACCGTGTCCGAGGATCTACAACCACTTCAAATCTATTACAACATTTGGCGATACAAATTAAATCAAATGGATCAACTCTTAATAGCAAGTACTACAAAAGAATCTTTAAGAGAGGTTGGAAACTGAAACACAAAATACAAGTCATACTAACAAATAATTATCTAACAAAAATAACATATATATAATGGGAAATGATAAGTATGTGAGAATTGTTGTAGCTAATTCTTTGAATTGATATATGATAATTGCAATTACCTAAGCTCATAGTACTAATAGATAATTAAATTAAAACAGATATTTTCGTCAAGATGCAAATTTTGTAGAGCTCCATCCTCCATGCCTAATTGTCATTTTCTTACTCACGAGTATAGATACTAGATACAACGAACTAAATGTCTATATAGTGTTCCCCTACCATATTTAGGTGCCTATTTTAATAATTTTTCACAATTCATATACTGAACATGATTTACACCCATGTGTTACGTCCAAAAGGTTGCGTCCCACCGAGACGGATTTGCATAACCTTTCACGGACCAGAGTTATGTTGGAAGCTTCCAAAATGCTCTAGAAGATAATGGAATCCTCCAAAAGGCTCAAGATCTCTAAACACCCTAATTTTCACTATATTTTTTTATTCGTTTTATTTAATTACGGTATTTATACAATACAATACAATACAATATATATATATATATATATATATATATATATATATATATATATATATATATATATATATATATATATATATATATATATATATATATATAATTGTATATAAAAGTTTTATTATAAAATCTTAATTATAAATTACCTTATATTTTTTAAATTATAAGATAAATGAATACAAGTAATATATAATTTTTATTTCAATATATAGGGTAGAAAATATTTTCATTATTTTAAAATTAGGTTAATTTATATATGATGGGTTACCCTAATATATGGTCAATTTTATTTATTTAATTATTTTGAATAAATAATTTGTTATACATGTATATGTGTAGATTAGAATATAGTATTTTATATAAATGTGTATAAAATATTTATGTGTTAAAATATATATAGAATATAGAATATATTTTGATATAGAATGTAAAAAAATTAGAATTTTATTTGGGATTTATAGGTTAATTGGTATTACTTTCGAAATAATTTATAATAATAATAATAATAATAATAATAATAATAATAATAATAATAATAAACAGGTTACTAACCTGTTCCCGTAGGAATATACTACTCCTCTGAGCTTCTCCCGTCTACCATTTATGGATCAATTACGACTATGTAATAAGTAGGGATAATACAACATAAAAAAAGTTTTTTCTAAGGGCACCACCATTTTTGCTATGGGGCAACCCTTACTTGGGGCCAGCCCAAGGAGGTGGAGATTTTGCTAGGGGGCAGCCCAACCCCCCAAACCCTTCATTCCTTCCCATAACCCATTCTACACTCTCTCTCTCCACCAAAATAAAAAAGAGAACTCTCTCTCTCTCCCTCTCCCAAAACCGTACTTTCTTCTCCTCCACCACTCCACTCCCAATTCCTCTACCAAGATTTCTTCAACAACATTCGTAGATTCTTAGAGATGACACGCAAGTCGAAGCAACCGGAATCTAGGTACGTTCTTCCCTAATTTCTTCAAGAATTTTGTACATTCTATTCAAAATCCTAGAATATTTTTAATTCTCTAAAAAGTTTTGATAAATTAGGTTTAGAATCTCTTTATGGTTCATGAAAGAAATTTTTTAACACGACAAACCCACATTTTTTCTTGAAACCCTAACCCTAGAAGACAACAAACGAGCATCTCGTTTTAGCCGTTCGGCTGCAACAGTCGGGTTTGAATACAGTAGGACTGCCAGGCCTGTGGCAGTCCTAATGTAAAGCAGGACTGCTACAGTCCTGGCAGTCCTCTTTCACAAGAGTACTGCCACAGACCTGGCAGTCCTAATGTAATGAGATATGGGGATGGAAATTGGGGGGGAGGGTTGGTACTCTATGTTGCTCATATGGAGGGGGTGGGTAACTGCATGATGCTCATATGCAGGGGGGGTAACTGCATGTCCTATTTCTGTTTCTATTATTTAATAACTGTACGTTGCCCTGCAGTCCTCCGGCCACTAACCCTCGGACATCCTAAGTTGTTGAATCCTACAAACCCGGGTCCCGTGGCCGTCGGAGCAATTGGAGCTTTTCCTTCCAAATATGTCTTGTATGCTGGGTTGGTGAGGATGGTGAGTTCCATATTTGTAATTAGACTGAGATTTCTATATTTGTAGGCTTAATTCACTTATACTTTCATTTACAATCTCAAAAGGTGAAGGAATTGGCCCAGACACTCCGAAGAGGTTGCCAAAGTGACACTAGTGTCGCGGTCACCAACGAGCTTGATCGCATCGACGACGTGGTCGAGTTACCCTTCATGAATAATAGGGAGTCTCGTTCAAAGGCCTGGCATGATATGTAGTTGGATGTGGAATGATCATTAGTTGGATGTAATCTGAATGTTTTTGTTGTTTGAAACTTGAAGGATATATTTGTTGTTTGAAAACTTAAGTTGTTGGGCAGACTTTTGAAGGATATGTAGTTGATACTTATGTTATTTTTTTGAAGTTGGATATTTTGTCTGATATGTAGTGATTTATGTTGTTTTTTTGAAGTTGGAAATTTTGTCTGATGAGAGTTTCAAACTGAAACTCTCTGTCACAGAGAGTTTCAATTCGGACTACCACCCCCCTGACAGTCCTACACTGGCAGTCCAAATTGAAACTTGCTGTTGCAGCAAGTTTTAATTAGGACTGCCAGCACCCTGGCAGTCCTACATAAGTGTAGAACTGCCAGGGGGTGGCAGTCCTATTTATAAAACTCTGTGATGAGCTTCTCAAACTGAAACTCTGTCACAGAGACTTATAAATAGGACTGCCAGCACCCTGGCAGTCCTACTTAAGTGTAGGACTGCCAGCACCCTGGTAGTCCTCATTTTGTATAGGACTGCCAGGGGGTGGCAGTCCTAATTGAAACTCTCTGTGATAGAGAGTTTCAAAACTCTCATCACAGAGACTTACAAATAGGACTGCCACCCCCTGGCAGTCCTAAATTACACGGAGAATGACCATTCTCCTGCGTTTTAACACTGGGAATGGCCATTCTCCGTGTAAATTAATACGGAGAATGCCATTCTCCGTGTTTCTAACACGAAGAATGGCTATTCTCCTGCATTTTAACACTGGAATGACCATTCTCTGTGCTAAATTACACGGAGAATGGCCATTCACCGTGTAAATTAAGACGGAGAATGGCCATTCTCCGTGTAATTTAGTACGGAGAATACCATTCTCCGTCTTAATTTACACGGAGAATGGCCATTCTCCGTGTTTCTAACACGAAGAATGCCATTCTCTGTCTTAATTTACACGAAGAATGCCATTCTCCGTGTTTCTAACACGAAAAATGCCATTCTCCGTGCTGAATTACACGGAGAATGTCATTCTCCGTGTTACTAACACGAAAAATGGCCACCCTCATGCGAAATTAATATTCTTCGTGTTCTAACACGGAGAATGGCCATTCTCCTGCATTTTATGGTCCGTTGAAACTTTGAAGGGCCATAACTTTTGACTGGGAGGTCGAAACGAGATCCGGTTTGTCGCAAAATGAGCGTATCTTCGAGGAGCCTGAGATTAATAGTTTTTTTGTTAGACGGCCTTCCGAAATTTTAGAATCATAAAAAAATGATGTTTGGACCTCCGTTTTAGCACTTTTGTCGTTTGTCTCGGTCTTTCCGAAATTTTTCGACGAGTTTTTGAAGATTTTTGAGGAGAAAACCTACATTCGAAAGTGAGCAGCGTATGGAAGAAGATGAAGTATCTTCAAAGAGAGTTTTATACAGGACCGCCAACACCCTGGCAGTCCTTTATTAAGTAAGGACTGTCAGGGGCCTGGCAGTCCTAACTTAATGTAGGACTACAGAAAGTCTGGCAGTCCTACTTTACATTAGGACTGCCACAACCCTGACAGTCCTAATGTTGTAAGCCACGACTGTAGCAGCCGAACAGCCACAACGATTTGTCGTGTTCTAGGGTTAGGGTTTCAAAAAATATGTGAGATCATGTTCGAAAAATTCATTCATGAACCCTAAAGTGATTCTAAACCTAATATTTATGTTTATGTTTTCTGATTTTGAGTATGAGTGGAAACTTTTTTTTGTAGCTGATCTTAGACAAATTTAGGAAAAAATTTGTGCCAAACATAATGAGATAGGATAATTTTTTGGAGATAATTCTCGGAAAGAAAGAAAGAAAAATTTGGAAAATTTTTTGGACTAGGGTTTAATTCTATGACCTAGAAATGTTGGGAGAGAAGAAAAAAGTAGAGGGAGAGAAGAAAAGAGTTGAAGGAGAGAGAAAAAGTGTAGAGGGAGGAAGAGAGAAAAATTAGAAAAGTTGTCTTTTATACCTAATGTTGGGCTGCCCCCAAGTAAAAAAAAAACTGATGGCAAACTTGTAATATTTGCAAATATTTTTGGGCTGTCCCCAAGTAAAATTTGTGGTGCCCTTAGAAAAAACCCATAAAAAATAACAAGCAACCAAAGCCAACAACTCAAAGATAAATCCACGTGGTCTCCTCGAACAGACTCCTTTAGGTCATACGCAAACTCTTTTGATTCATTCTTCCTCTCATTTGAAAGTTGCACCACCACTTGTTAAAACCCAACCTTCATATATCCTCAATAAAGTGATGGCAATAGATATATAAACATTTTTCAATAAATAAACAATCTGGATCATAAATTTGATCAAAATTGATCCTGGAATATCCGACTTCCCTTGAGCCACGAGTGATCGGCATACCGTCAATATACTGATTGGTAGTGGTATGCCGGTTGATGTGCCACTCCCAATACATCCGCTCTTCGAAAACCAAAACCTGCATAATAGTATATTGTCGGTATACATGTGACTCTAGTAATTTTTTTCTCTATTTTCTGATACTCTTCGAGTCTGTCAAACCCTTGACCTCCCCTAACTTCTTTGATACACGGATAACATTCATTAGACTCTAAAAATATCTTTCACATAGGATGAAACTAGTGCAACTTTCATTGTAACTCTAGAATTTTCATATGTAAAATTTTTTACCAAAATTTCTCATTTTGGAACTGAAAGAGGGTATTGAGCATACTTAGTGGTATCGTCCAGCACCCGATTTAAAATTATACCCAAATCCTTAAAAAAAAACCCGAATCCACTAAATCAAGAACAATCTGATACGGAATTTTGATACTGATCTTGTGGCAGACCATGGTATTGAAGTATATAGTTTCTAGCATAACCCAACCATGATATTGAAGTATACTATTTCCGACATTACCCAAGGCTTAGGTATTCAACCCTAGTAGTTCATGTGTCCTTTTTGCAAGATAAATTATTTTGGCATAATAGAACTGCAACGGCTTTCATGAATCAGTTTGACTGGACTTAAAACTAAAACAACTTCTTAGTGTTTTGACAATTTATTCATGTTTTGGCAATAAAATTGCAAAAACACCACAACACGGAACTTTGGTATATTCCAATTTTGGTACCTCTTTTTTTTTTAGTTCTTCACTAATGTTATATTTGTTTTGCCATCTCAGGCTCATCTACGCCTAAAACTTATGGGGAAAAATGCATAATATGTTGGTAATGACTTGACACCGGAGCTTCATTCTTCAGCTGTGGGAAAGTAAAGCACAATATCGCTATTGAGAATATTTTACTTTCCAAAATATGGTTGTGTGCTTAATATAAATTTTTTTTGG